>CM062816.1:1786264940-1786864940 GCA_031772625.1 Pinus tabuliformis
CCTTTTCATGTTTTAGGAGTCAGAAAAGAGGTTAAAGGTGACTCTAAATGTTTTTTCGTTGAAAACGATAGATTTCGCCTGAATAATCTGTTATCCTGCACAAAAACACAAACATTACTCATACCTATTTGAAATGGATAAAAATGTCGCAAAAATACCTTTCCAAAGTGAAACATAAACAAATTTGCAATTTATTTACTCAAAAAACTTATAAAAAGGGCCTTCGTCAATTCATTTTTACCATTTGAGTTTTGGGTGAGAAAATAGTGCTTTTGTTCAGAAAACTTCCCGTGAAGATTACGGAAAATCCAACCGTCGGAATCGAATTCCGTCTTCTCCAGGTAATCCACATCATCTTACTCTTCATTTATGACCGTTTCAATTTTTGTTTTAGTCATTCATTTCATTTTTGGGAGGGTTTTTAGGCTTAAAACCCGCGCGCGGGGGCCCGCAAGTTTACCACTGTTGGCCTACGGACCCCGACTTTTTCTCCATTGGGACAAAGCTAGGGGTCTGCACCTTCCATGTAGACAAGGTGCGGTCCCCGCCGCAAGGTTTTTTAGCCCAAAAATTCTCAAAATTGGACCAAACAAAATAATTTCTAGCATTTTAATTTATCTTTATACTTGATGCAAAGAGTACATCATGCTAGATTGGTGTGAACGAGAGCATGAGGACGTGGATGTTGCCGTATGGAATCATCAGCCTTCACTTTATGCTTTGAGGGCATGCGGCTTGTACAAATTCTGGGCTATTCCTGACATGAGGGCTGAGGTGGATTTCTTACAGTGGTTGGTTGACAGATGGAACATACAGGACCAGTGTTTCTTCATTGGTGGCCACCAGCCCGAAATCGAGCCAGTGGACATATATTTCTTGACTGGTTTGGCTAAGAGAGGTGAAGACTTGACTCTGTTTGGGTCTAGGCCAGGTGGCTAGTCTATCGATAGCCTCTGGTTAGAGTTCTGCAACAGCCAGGCTAGAGACAAAGGGATAGACATAAAGACCGTATCCCGTCCCGAACTCATGGTGATTGTGTTTACTGTCACCAGACTTTGCGGGGTTGCCACATTACATGTTGCCACCGGATCCCAAATGCGTATGGCAGTTGATTGCTTTCGAGGCACCATCTTCAACTGGTGCGATGCTGTGTTGGCCAATCTGAAAGGCCAACTGACCAGGGCCAAGAACGGACGACTAAAGACCTTTGGTAATGGGGCTTTTGTTGTGAGTTTTGTCTTGGAGAGGGTTCCCATGTTGATCCTGCAGCATCTTACTGTTGGAGCTAGGCTTCCTCGAGAGCCCAAACTGATGCGATGGGTTGCAGTTATGGCCTGTCACCTGGACGAGAGGACAGAGGTTGCTCGATTCAAACCTAAGTATTTCCAATGGTTGGAATACCAGGTCTTTTCTATTCAGGACTTCCCTTATGCTGGGGTAGATTTTCGTGGTGACCCAGACATGGTTCTTCCACCAGGAGAGCAGTGGGATGACTCAGGTAAAATCATTTTCAACATTTTTCCTATTTTATTTTTTTTTTATTTTTCCATCGTCTCAAAACTAATAGAAAAAGTTTCAAATGCAGATGTGGGTCCACAGCGACCACTGCTCTCCGGCCTTACAAGAGGAAACAACCAGTTGCAGGCGCGCCAGCCACACAGGACGAATCAACAGAGGTTTTGGCCAAGTTGGAGGGTCATCTCGAGCGCTTGACAGGAGATATTCCAGAGACCACTATAGATGACATTCCTCGTCGACTTCAACGCTATGTGATTGGGGTCCCGGGACCTTTTAGGAGGTTCCTTTGCAAGGTGGCCCGTGTAGTGGTTTCTTATCGAGATCATCACCAGTGATAGAATGATCGCCTATTATGGGCACATATGACATTTTTGTTTTTTGCACTTTATCATTTTTGCCGATCATAAGGTGTTTTTCAACCTATGATCGAGGACGATGTATTTTTGACACACTCCTATATATATATCACTATTACCGGCTTATCTTGTAAATCATGTTATGGAATGGTTTTAAATTTACATGTATGATTATTGCAAATGTCTATTTAACATTCGAGAAGCAATTGCATCTGCTAATGTATTTAAAGATCTTGGAATATGCTGATATTCAATATAATCAAATTCATGTTCCAAGAGACGCACTCTCAAAACTAATCTTAATAACACTAGATTTCTAATGGCATACACTCTATTAAGCTGTAATACAACGAGTTTAGAATCTAACCTCACTATCAAGCTCCGAATCCCAAATGAAATAGATTCAGATAATAACTCAATCACTGCACTATACTCGGCAATGTTGTTCGTTGTTTGACTGAGGCTTACCCCATGCATAGATACTAACTCGTCAGAGGGCGAATAGATAACCCAAGCTACGGACGAAATGTTCCATGTATTACGACAAGCACCATCAGTGAAACCAATGTATGTTTGGAGAGGCATCGACATCTGTAATATCAAGAGTAAAACCAAGATACGCGGGAATAATGATGAAAAAACACTCTCTAAGCTAAGCACACTATTTAAACAAAAACACACCAGCCAGAAAGAAAAACTATTCTAACTAAAAATCTCCATACCCATTCTTTAAGCATAATACCTCTTTAAGTAAAGACCATTTCTAGGTTTACCCAAAGAGTCCCTGTCAAAGTCTACCAATTCATAGGCCCCTTTTTCTAGCTTTCACTTCACAACATACGGACCATGCCACATAGGAACGAATTTCCCAGCACCTAATTTATCATTAGCTTGATCATAAAATAAGACTAGATCTCCTTTCGAAAAATTTCGAGGGGTCACATTTTGATCATACTGAGATTTCATGCGTTTTGCGTGAGTCTCGATCGCCAATGCAGAATCACGTCGATTCTCATCTAATTGAGCCAAGTATAACAAATGCTTTTCCTCTTCAGAAGTGGTTGGAAGTAACTCGATGGCCATTTGCAGTGACGGGATTTTGCATTCAATGGGTAACACAGCTTCCAAACCATAGACTAGTTAGAAAGGAGTGAACCCTGTTGATGTTTTTACTGAAGTTTGGTACACTCAAAGCACTGAAAATAGCATGTTATGCCAATTCAATCGATGAATCCCAATGATTTATCGGATCATGATAACTAAAACTTTGTTGATGGATTCAACCAGACCATTAGCTTGTGGATAATAAGGGGTTGAACTATCATGACGTAAACCAAGCTGGCCTGTAAGTTCGGTCATCATAACATTTCGAAAATGACGTCCATGATGAGTGATTATCACTTGTGGGACACCAAACCTAGCAATTATATGATTGAACATGAAAATTGCAGTTGTCTTGCTGTCTGCCTCAAATGTAGGCATCGCCTCGACCCACTTGGTAAAATAATATACCGCAAGGATGATATACGCATGCCCCCCGGCCGAGTGAGGGTTACATGTAATAAAATCGATACCCCATTTGGCAAAAGGACCAATGGCAATTATAGGGTGGAGAGGAGCAGGTGGAGCATGCATCTTTTTCGATAAAAAATTTGGCAGTTGTGGCATTTTCGGACCGTCGTAATACAATCTTTAAATAAAGATGGCCAGAAGTAGCCAGCGCGCAATATATTTTGGGCTGTGGCATACCGAGACATATGACCCCCACACACTCTAGAGTGACAGTCATTTATAACCCTTTCAGCTTCCTCGTGAGTTAAGAAATGTCAAAAAACAGAGTCCGCCCCAGGGCGATAAAGAGTATCTCCAATAATCCTATATTGTTGGGACTGGAATCAAATTTTTCGACGTTCTGATCCTGAAATTTCTAGCCAAAGGATTGGGTCTGGAGATAAACGATGATATCCCCATACCATGGATCTAAAGTACTAATAAGAAACAAGGATTCGTCTGCAATGGGCTCCTCTGCCACAGTTTCCATGTCAACACGCGAGAAGTCACACATTAACTCCGCAAAAACTAAAGATTTCTTAGACTTGGATTTTTCAAATTCCAAGTCGAACTCCTGCAGGATAACAATCCATTTAGAGTACTTGCTCCCTAGCAATTTCTTGGTCAAAATGTAGATCATAGGGTTGCAATCTGAAATTACTGTAGTTTTACGTAGTAAAATGTAGTGACGAAAATGTTGGACAACTTGAACAACTGCCAATGCCAATTTCTCCACATGTGAGTATTTTAGCTCACTTGTATTTAAAGTTTGACTAAGGTAATATATCACATGTTCAGTTCCGAATTCATCTTCCTGAACTAAGACCATTCCAATGGTGGAATAAGAGGCGGCAAGATACAAAAAGTAATCCTGGTTGTAGTTGGGAGGATGAAATAACGGTGCATGGGTCAACGCGTGTTTAAGTGCATCAAAAGATTTCTGAGCTATCTCATCCCAATAGAATGGAGTATTTTGTTTCAACAACTGGGTAAAACCCTTTGTAACCTCGGCGTAGTTAGGAATGAATCGTCGTAAAAAGTTTGCTTTCCCTTGCAAACTTTGGAGTTGGCGAAGACTCGAAGGAGGAGGCAATTTTACAATAGCTTCGACCTTCAAGGGATTGACGCGAATGCCGGCTTTCGAAAATACAAACCCCAGTAATCGACCCGTTTCTATACAGAAAACACATTTTTGTGGGTTCAACCGAATCCGATAATGCCTACACCTCATAAATATTGCTCGTAAATGGACGAGGTGATCAGCTCGATGTAATGAATGAGCAGGCAAGTCATCGAGATATCGTTGCACAATGTGCTTGATGTCATGAAACGCATAAGACATGGCCATTTGAAAAGTTTCTCTGGCATTCTTAAGCCCGAAAGGTAACTTGCAATAAGAAAATGTCCCCCATGGACAAATGAAAGCCGTTTTTGGTTGATCGGCAGGTAGAATATTGATTTGATTGTATCCGGAAAAACCATCCATGAAGGAGAATATTTTGCTGCCGGCACAATCATCAATGATTTGATCGATATAGGGAGTTGGGTAATTGTCCTTTGGACAGGCTCGATTAATGTCCCTATAATCGATGCATATTCTTATTGTTCCCTGCTTTTTGTTAACCAGAACAATATTCGATACCCAATCCGTTAACGGGATCAGATAAATGAAACCTGCTTTGAGTAATTTTTCAACTTCTGCTTTAATTGTAGCAGCTTTTCGTGGGTGAATCTGATGCAAACGTTGCCGGACGGGTTTAGTGTCCGGGTAAGTCTTGATCTCATGAACAACAATTGCGGGATCAATTCCTGGCATTTCCTCATAGGACCAGGAAAACACGTCGTGGAATTCTTGAAATAGGGCCTTATATATCTGAATTTCGTCATCTGTACACGAGGCACCTATATGAATGTTCTCAACAATTCCGGGCTTAACCGAAATGTCAGTAGGAATAGTTTGAGAGATGTTTCCCAAATTTAACTCTCAATCAGGATGTTTCATTGGATTCTGAGCTTCCTTGACATATTCAGTCGTAAAAATTGATGAGAAATCATTTTCAAAACGATCATTCTCAGGTAAAAACGAAGATCTGTGATGGAGATCTTCCCATGGTAAATCATCTACACATAGGATTTCACGAATTTGCTCATTAGAGTGAACAAGTTCAGAAAATGTGATTAAATCCGAGGTTGATGTGAAAAGTGATTCCTCACGGACCACATTCATGAAGTCAATTTCGGTTGAAGATGGGTCGGTAAACGATTGCACGGCCTCATACGCAATTTCATATGGACTCAAAGGCATGACATCACCAAATGAGTCTATCTCAGATTCAGAAGGAATGATCCAAGGATCATCATAAACAATGGTGTCTGATGTAATCATATGAATGGTTGAAAATTAATATGATGCGTTGATCGAAGGAAAAGGAAAAGTTCCCAGTAAGGTATCTTTAACTAATCCTACTCCAACATCCTTATACGGGATAGTCGTTTTACCAACATGCTGAATACTTTCAGAGGAGGCTGGGTCAGAAGAAAAGTAAGCCAACTGGTCTATTGTTATGATCTTTCCATTATGTGGAAACTTTATAACTCGAAAGACCGATGAAACAACCGCTGTCATAGCGTAAGACCGAATTCGACCCAAGAGAAGGTTGTAATCTAGAGGAGCATCAACCACCTCCACATCTAGATTAATAGTTTTTCCTTCAACCCCTATAGGCAAATCCTATAGAATGCCAAAAGGATGAAACCCACAGCCATCAAAGGCCTTTAGAATCTTCGGGGATTGGTTTAGCGAAGGAGAACCAAGTGATATCCAACACTGTATTGACATAATACACGTTGAGGCTCCCTCATCAATCACAATACAATGAATAGGCCTGTTTTTGACTATCACTGGAATCTGGAAAGCCATTTGATGAGGCAAACGCAGTGTACTATTTTCTAGATCGAAAATTATTAGGTTCGAGTCCTGAATATCAACATCTCCTATAGCCGACAAAAGTAATTTACGTTGTGCTGGACATGATTGCAGCACTTCCAAAGCCGACATTGCTGAGGGTGAAACAGCTAAATCCTCAACAATGTTATAGTTCTGAGCCGCTCTCGCATGTGGATTGAAAGCTGACTTTCGAAGTATACCCCTGGCGGGCAGTTTGATTACCAAGTCTGGATTAGGTTTCTCAATCTGTAGTGGATCGGAACCGGGAGCTGAGGTTGATGGATTATAATGAGAAGATTCTGCTTCTTTACCATCAATAGGACTTTTACTACCATAATCTTGCGATCGAGTCACAATCCAAACATGGGACATCATCAGTATGGGTTTTTCATTGGCGCTCGAGGAGAAACCTATCATCTTACTGTCTTGAGCTGGAAAAGGATCCTTCAAAACAGCAGGAGTTTGGGAACCTTTGACAATCTTCGCAACGTCTGCACGATGAGGGCAGTCTCTTGTAAAAAGTTCATCGTCACAAATGAGACAAGGATAATGAGGTTTTCACTTTTCATCATTGGATTCCGATTATTCAGGTTTCTCCTTTGAATTTTTGTTTGTTTTATTCTTCTTCTTTCCTTTCTTCTTCCCACCGGATTTTGATTTGGCTGTAGATGACTCTACAACGTGAATATCGGTGGAAATCTCAGCAGAAGAATCTCCTGTTGGGGAATCAGGCAAGGTTATGATAGGCGAATAATTCTTGGAAGATTTCTTCTTACTTTTAGTGTTAACCATACCAATCATACCATCGGCGGCATGAGATCCCGAAGGAGCTGCAGCGATTTGATTTTGCTTGGGAAGATCGGGGATTTTCTCGTGTAACGTACCTGACTGAGTATAGACCAAGTCAAGGTACTGTGCTTGAGCAATTACTTGCTTTCAGTTAACAACTTAGCTACATCTTCAGTAACAATTTTACATCAGTGATTTGGCAAGAAAGATTTTACAAACCACTCGGGCAAGATCTGATCCCGAATAAACACCTTCAC
Organism: Pinus tabuliformis; assembly: GCA_031772625.1. Taxonomy (NCBI): domain Eukaryota; kingdom Viridiplantae; phylum Streptophyta; class Pinopsida; order Pinales; family Pinaceae; genus Pinus; species Pinus tabuliformis. Next base: position 1,786,272,359 of record CM062816.1, read on the forward strand.
TAAACGCCACCGATGTCTCCACTCATGAATGTGATCTGAAATGTAAGTGGATGTCGATTGTTTTAACAAATTTAACAATTCCGTGCCATTGTCATATCAGACTGGCAACTGAAAATGAGTTAAAAACAAGGTATCTAACTGACTAAAATTATAAAAAGTGCCTCGCGGTAACTCAATGTACCACTTGGCCGCGAGACCAATTAGAGTGTGCTGGAAATGTCTAAGACAGATTGAGTCATTTGAAATGGAGTTAGACGCACACCAGAGGTGGTAAGTCATCACATGGTTCGACGGGTCCTCTCTTGATTTACCTTCGAACTTAGGAATGTCACTGGGCAACTTATTTGGCATTGGCGGCCAAAACAGAAGATAATTAATGGGATCATTCATTAGGCGCAACAAGTCAGGCAAGTCCAAAGTTGCGATAAATGGTAATTGACGATTAGGATCCCTAAAACTCTGGGTCATGAGACCAGCCCCAAGAGGAGGATATCCGAGATAACTAGGAATAGGAATTGCATTTGGGATATTGTATCCTCCCGAAAAAACAGGATTAACCGGACCATACTAAGGTTGTTGAGGTTGTTGATAAGTGTATGCAGGGTATGGTTGATACTGATAGACTGGCTGCTGCACAGCAGGACCGAATTGGTACTGTCCCTGGTATGGTTGATAAGTAAATTGTGGTTGACTTGTGACAACAGTACTTGAACCAGGTTGTCCTACAACCATTTGAATCGAAGTTTGAATCGTAGATCCAGACGGTGGTAAAGATGTCTGAGGAGTAGATACAGGAACAATAGAAACGAGAGCTATCGATACTCCAGAAGTTGGTGGGGTAGACTGAACAGATGTTGTGGCAGTTGTAGTAGTCGTTTGAGGTGGAGTACGAGGTGTACGAGGCCCAGACTGAGAAACTACAGAAGGTATAGAAGTCTGAATGTTAGACTGGACTGTTTGCTGGGGTGTACCAGAAACTAAGGGTTGTCGAGTTTGAGATGACAATTGTACATTTGGCTGCAACACCTGTTGAGTTTGCGATGGATCCCACACTATATTCATTCCGGGGTACTGACCCATAATAGGTTGAGAATATTGAGGACCATAACCGGGTTGAGGGTAGGATTGATAATTTAAAGGTACATTTCCCGTTCCTTGCACATATGTTTGACCGGAGGGTGGTTGGAAACCTTGGTTCGAGTATTGACCTTGGGGTTGATACCCTTGAGGCACGTACTGATACTGGGGTTGACCTTGAGGTATAAATTGATACTGGGGTTGACCTTGGGTACATATTGAGTCTGGGGTTGACCTTGAGGAACATACTGTCGCGTAGGTATGTACTGTCCTTGAGGTTGCCCCGCAGATGCAAATTGGGTACCTTGACGTTGGCCCCCAGGCGGTAACTGGCCACCTTGAGTTTGAGGATTGGGAATAGAACCTGACATCATGAGAATGTCTTCTACGCTCAACGGCTTAGTACCATTGCTTCCAGTTAATAACCCTTGCTCAATGGGTTGAGGAGACGCTCCTGAAAAAGTACCAAAAAGTGACTGATACCCAGAGGGAACAGAAGGACCACCGTACAATAAGGATTCAGGCGATTGAGTAAACATGGATGACTGCCTTGACATATTTAATGGAGGATAATAACCTCTAGGTGTTGGGTGATAAGGAACGCGAGGTGGTGAAAAAATTAACCCTGGGTTTTCTAAGAAATTAGTCGAAGAAAGATACCAAGTACTGCTCCTAGGTGGACTGTAAAAAATTGATTCATGCTCCCTTAGCTCAATAACAGGCTGATTTTCAGGGATAGGGATGCCTACTTCTTCTTCGGGAGTAGCAAGTTCTTCAATAGCAATAAGTCCAGAAGGAAGATCTTGGGTGATTACTCTTTCTACCCTAGGTGAACCAGGACCACTAGAAGCTGGAGAATCAAACCCCGATGTCAGAGTAGCAGCAAAATCACTTTCAGGCTCGGATATTTCAGGTTCCTCACATATATCACTAGTAGATGAAAAGCTACCAGTAACTTCGGAAACAGACACTGACTTTGGATTATAATCTGCTACTAACGCTTGAAAATCAGGATGTACTATCAAAGAAGATTCTCCTTCTTCAGGTGACCCAACTCTACTGTCTTTAGGAGTTACGAGGACTTTCAAACCTTAAAGTTGGCTCGGTGAAAACTCAGGAGGTTGGCCCCGAAGTCTACGGGACTTCCTCGGTAATTCAGCCACGGTTAAAAACTTTTAACTACTTCACACACAAAGAAAGTAAAATCTCAATGAAAACCACCTAAAGGCTCTAAAGAACCAAACAAATTTGAATCACACGCCTAAAGAATCTAGGAGATCAAACACACACAAACAGTAACTTTCCGTACTGAAAAACACTAGTTGGTGATGAAATCCAACGTCGCCGAGTTCAATATAGAAATGGCGGTTGGAACAGTTACCCCGGCAACCTGGTTAATGAATAGACTGGCACAAGTTCCTACACTTAACCGTCTCGAGTGAAGAGAGCCCCCCAGAAAATCCAAGTGAGTCTAGCCGACATCTGATCTAGGTATAGTGGGATCTTCCCACCACTGTCACCTCAGGAATAATCCTAAAGAATATGGCCACTAAGGTTACCAACCAAAAAAAATATACTGAGGGAACAGTCTACGATCCGATACGCACGCAAGGACAGAGTAGCAAGCTCAATCCCCTTGAAGGCTCCTTGACATAATCCAAGGTTTACCAACAAGTGACCCCAGGCTCCTCGACAATGGTTAATCCGAGGTTTACCATTTTTAATACGTGAATATCTGGCGTCGTTCCTAATGAGGAAGGATTGATTCCCACACTGGTTTGGACATGATCTCGTGCTTCTCCTTTAAGAGGAGCTTTCCCAGAGCATAAATGCAACAATTGGATTTCTTCCCTACCACAAGATACAACTACTTGTTTGTTTTTTACTGTCTTGGAGAGTTAATTATTTTCCTACTCCAAGGCACTAGCCTAAGCTAAGTTGGCGTATCAGAGCCCTAGAAATAAAAATGTTACTAGATGAATTTTACTTTAAGCGTTATTTTTTATTGGTTTTTGTTTAAGTCAAAAGGTGCAGAGATGAAACTCGTGGTGTGAAGACTCGACTCAAAATCACTAAAAATGCACCTAAGATGATTTAAACAATCTTTTTCTCTTCGATGAACTTCTAAACTAAGAATGAGTTTAAGAATTCAAATACTTTGTAAACACAAATCCTTCTTAGGAAACAAATTAAAAGAAGAGCTTTTGTCCTTTCCAATGCACTCAAAACGAGACAACTAGTTATTTCACAAAAATTTCCCTTTTTCGTTTCAAAGCACTCAACCACTACAAAAAACAAACTTTTTTCAAAAGAGATTTTTTATTTTTTTTTATCAAACACTCAAAACTATGGAAATGACTAACTTTGAGATCTATAAATTATAAAAACCTATTTGAAGTCAAAGCCTACTAGATGTCTTTTTTAAGGATGTTTTACTTAGCTAGATGTAAGCTAAGGACCAATTTATGCAGAATCACAAATCAGTCAAGAACAACCAATTTTGTTTTCTTTTTGAAAATGAAAATCCAAACTTTTAAACACAAGCTTTTCAAAGTTTTGTAAAGAGAAAACTCAAAGCGGATTCCTCAACAAGGGGATATTTCATAAATGGTCAGACTCATAAGAAGACTGGTAAACACTAAGGTGATCTAAAGTCCCTACAGCTTCTAAGCTCAGAGCCACTACACAACCAAAATTAAAAAACAAACCCAACAAGAAAAACTCCTAGGAATTTCACCTAAAACCCTAACACTAATGAAATCAACCTAAGGAAAGCTTCTGACAGGTTATATGCAGGTCTGGGTAGTGGATAACAATTTCTAAATAAAAACTAAGCTGACTAACAGAGGAAATCTTAGGTTTTTCAAAATTTTGATAGGGTCCATAGGCCCACAGTTAACACAAGTGCGGTCTCTCTCTGTGCTAAAAGCAAAGGTGCGGATAGGTACGCACTGTGTCAAAAGGCTAGGTTGCGGTCCCCTCCCAAAGCTATGAAAAACGAAAAATAACCCTAGATCTACAAACTCTACCCAATTTTACACACAACAAGCCAAAAACAGAAACAAAAACATAGTTTCTCAGGTCAAAGTAAAAACAAGGAAAACAATCAAGTCCCCAGCGGAGTCGCCATTTTGTCACACGAAATAAGTCGATCTTGCGGACAGGATAGACCTTCCTAGAACCTAAAGAAGACCTAATGACAAGCAAACCAACCAGACACTATCTTTCTCTAAATATGCTTTTATAAACAAAGGCAAGCAAGTGCTTTTAGGTCCTACCTTAGGTCCAGCGCAAGTTTGTGGATGCCCTCGGTCCTTCTATCCAAATGAGCTTCTTTGTCGTGAATCTGCAAACACAAACATGGGAAACAAATTAAATAGCACCTGAAAATCCAATATCATAAAACATATTTAACACGAAAGTCAAGGAGTCCATGAAATAAATAACATGAGATACTTGTTGAGAAAAATGAGTTTGATTGTATTAATTCAAAAGAATAAGAACTTTACAACCTGTACCTTGATGTTGTACAAGCTCCTCCCAGGGTCCAGCAAGAAGTCTCCTCTACTTTGACAAGTTTCAATCTCTTCCCAATGAATCCAAAAAGGTATGTGATCTCTCCTCTTAAGCTCAACTAGGACATATTAATTTCACCAGCATTTACCCTCGAAAATGTTCAGCTTCTAATACCTCCAGCAACCATCCCAATGCTTGAATTTATAGTGCAATGGAGGGAGGTTACTAGGTCCTCCTTCAAAGGGATAATCCCTCCTTCAAAGGTATAGCTCCTCTCATCAAGGGATTAGCTCCTTCTCTTTTGGGATGCATGAACCACCTCAGAGCGAACAATCCACGTCAAAATTCCTTCTAGAATCCTCTAGAATAAACCCAAAGTGAGTTTTCTTAAGATAAAACTTGCGCCTTTTTACTTTCACAGGGGTCCACACCCACACCTTTAGGGACAGAGCGGGCAGGTCCGCAGTTTTTGTAAACAGAAGGTGCGGGACTGCAGGTAATAGTGAGAGAAAGTGCGGAAGTAGAGTTTCATTGATTTTCAATGCCTTTCTCCCATTTTCAAAGCTTGACTTGAAGAGCTGAGGTCTGAGACTTGCTTAGGAGGATAGTACAAGTGATGATAGACCCATAGTGACTGCAAATAATCATGGTGACAATATTTTTGTGTAACATATGGTATTGATCAGGAGGGTACCATATGATTGGGGTTCTGTAGTGACATCCTATCTAATCTGGTCCCATTGTTAAATCATATTGCTATATTTATAAAAACGAGAAGAAGAATCTTGGAAGTTACGTTATCCGAACAGCTCTCGGCCCCTCACAGTGCTACTAGATACTTCCCATCTTTTCCTTGATGCAGCCAAGGCTTCTTTTCTAATATCCTAAAAGTATTCCTTTCCAACCTGAATGATATCAGTATGGATTGGCCCCAATTTGCCTACAACACCGTATTTTTCATAAACTTCTATGCATGATAGATAGGAGTAATCATTGTGTTAGCTCTCCTCTAACCCATAGGTTAATCCCATACTCACGCCTTTTGAATGTGTTGTGAGCCTTGGTCCATTTTAGCTGATTAGAAGTGAATGAGAGGAACGCCTAAAATTGAATGTACCCTATAAAAGGGGCAAGGTGGTTGTCCTTGTCATCCTCTAAAAAAAAATTATGCATATGGAGCTCACAAAGGAGGCGTTGAACCTTCTCATCATGTTCTCTAAAAAAATTAATAAAGTCAGGAGTGGTTTTAATTTCTACCGGTTTACTAGACTTAATGGCTTAACTTTTAATAGGAGATATCTCTCCATAAGAAATAAAGAAAAATTGGTGGGAGGGGCTCGAAAAGATAGTTTCTTAGTAGAGAGAACAGATAGTCTACATTTTTTCTCTGGCTTTCTACAATTGACACTATAATTTTTCAACCTTCTTTTGCTCAGCCTTATATTGAAAAAAAATCTCATCTTCCATCTTGGTAAGTGCCTCGAACTTCTTATTTAGCCCTTGGCGTTCGTATAAAGGGAACTCCTTTTCCTTGTGCTGAGCTAGTTCCTTGGTGAACTGTCAAAAGTTCATTCTGTATTTTTCTAATAATGACCTCTCTAACCAAGCGGGTTAAAGGGGAGTTTCATCTGTTTGTACCTCTATATCCTAGGTCTTCGCAGGGTGAGTCTGCATAGAAACATTAGCTACTTCTGGAATTAGACAATCAACTTGAACATTTTCTTCAATATCAGTTTGGACAGCAATGTCTGCAGTGGGGTAGGCTATTTGAGTTCCTTGTGAAAAGATACAGGGCTCCTCAGTTTGTATGGCAGTATCTTCTCTCATCGCTGGCTCAATCTAGGTTTCTTTTGGGAAAACCTTAAGAAACCCTGTCTAAGTCTCAACATCCTTCGCAAAACATTGTTTTTTTGTGTTCCTGCATTTTCCATTTTTTCTTTCAATTTCCTCATTCTTGTTGCTTCTTTTAGCCAATATTTCAACTGCCTAATTACCTGCTTCTGTTTTCTATATTTTCTGAGCACCTTTTTAATCTTAGCTTTGTAGGGCTCTTCTACTCTAGGGCTTCTGTCTAGAGCTACGTTGCCCTCTGCTACTTGTACAGGCTGTACTATGTCATCATTACGAATGTTCCCAATTGGAACTATGTTTTCTGGTGGAATTTCTCTTTCCAACTCATAATTATTATTCATTTCATGTTTTGGAGATCCCAATGTAATGGTATCTCCTGAACAATCCCCATTCTTGTGGTCTTCTTCTTGGTAAGCCTTGTCCACAGTGGACTTTGAAAAGGGAATATCAATTGACTGATTTACATCTCTCAATTTTTCACCTTCAGGGTTTCTTTCTACTGGGGGTTTCACTGGACTAGTGCATACGGCTTGAGTTCCCTTTCTATTGGTTGTTTCTTCGTGTCCCTTCACTTCGAGGGGTGTTTCCATATAATGAATTGACTCTATGTGTTCCTCCATGGCATTAGTGCATGCATGTGTTTTTTCATGACCGGAATTGTCAGCAGGGACCAACTGATCGGGGGTACAATTCTATTCTTCAGTGTTCCCAGGTTGTTCCTTGCCTTCAGTAAACACTCCTATTCTTCCCAAAACCCTTGCCGCTTCCTCCTCATAGTCTTGCAAAGGAGGGTCTTGAGGACTAAGAGGAGGTGTGCAGGATGGTTGGGCTTCCTCTGCTTGGATTGGAATGCGTCGTTGGGATTTTACTCTCACCGAGCATCTACACTTAGCTAATTCTAGGGGTTTAGTGGTACTCTTTTGTTTTAATATTTTCTTTGGGACTGGGGTTCTTGGCCCTTGCTGCTCTGTTTCCTCATTTTCCAGGGGTGGAGCCAAGGTAGGATTTATGATACTATTCCACGTTATAGTTTCTATGTCAATATATTTGTGATGATTAACTTAAATAACCCATGATAGCTGACTACACTATGTGGGTCCTTGACTATCCTTACCCGTCAAGCAACATCGTGTAACACGAAATTTAGATAAAATGGTAAATTAGTTGAAATTATTTACTTTAAAATGGCTAGGATTTTCAGTTGTCGAGGCTTTACCACGTCATGTCGGCCATTGCAGGTGATATATCTTTGGATGATGACTGCCAGTTGTTGCCATGGTTGCTGCAACGTCGAAGGATGAATTCCTTTCCTAGTTCGTACCAATTACTCCCCTGGGTCCTGGAATGCTTCAATTTCACTGTATAAAAGGAGGCATTTGTCTGTCCATTTCGCCCCTTCTGCCGAAAGTTGGGTGACTTCAGCCATGACTTCTTCAGAAACCACCATGCTTATACCTTTGACCACTGTACTACCATTCTGCATATTTTGCAGAAATTCCAGCATTAGCTCTTCATGGAATCCCTATAATTTGTTTAAATACTACAGCTAGGCAGTGTGTTCAAGGATTTCACAGACTTGATATAACACCATCATTGCTGGAGGCTCACTTCAAATTGCTCTTCTACCCATAATTGTTGCACTTGAGTCTGGTTCTTCTGTATGCAACTGTGTTTTACTCCTGTAATGCAACATAACAGTAATGTATATCACAACAACTATCAAGGAAATTTTAAGTCCTTCATCCTGTCAGCCATACTTAACACAACATCGTATGTTCACATGCCTGCCATAATGGTTTCCATTCTTCGACCAATCAGAATTCTCTGCTAATCATTACACATTCTTGCTCATCATGCAATTCGTACTCCGGAGGTAATCCAAATAATTGTCAAATAGTTATCCATAACTAAAATGCATGCCATCCATACGCAAGACACCCCCGCCCTGATGAGAAAAGGGCATCCCCTTCCTTTCAGCATGCAGAAAACTGGTAAATAAATCAATGTGAAATAAATTCCGACAACCAATCTAAGAATCGCAACACATAAATCAGTAATGCATTTAAGCAATATCCACTGTCAGATGTGAATTGGCCAAATCAAATAAAAACAACAATATTAAGTCATTATGTCAAATATTTTTACCGTAAGCGAATTAATCACATTAGCATAATGGACGGTTTATGTTTAATGACTACCATTTAATGCTCAGACGTATGCAATATGATAAATATATATTAAAATTACCATGCTATGCGGATTGTAAAAGTGCTACCAAATGGAAATTTTCATTAGAAATAAAGTCATAGGTCACAAGAGGTAGATGTCATATGGAAATATAATATAATACTTCAATACCATAGCAGAGCCACTGCTGCGAGCAAGCATTCATAGACTCGGAAATGTTGCTTTTTAACCCTCCCAAAATAGCGAAAGTGTTTTCTACATTTAATTCTTCTTTCTTTTGTCACAAAGAGACCAATATGCTAGCATGGTGACCAAACACCATAGTACCACTCACCAGGATGTAACAAAAATGATAAGGCTGGCTCATGATGAGACCCCGTGTTTTTCTAACAAATTAATTATCAAGAAGGTCATTTCCTTGGTTTGGTATCCAAATTGGAATGTCAACTGTTACATCCTGATGATCATGGTAGGTTGGCTTGTGATGAGACCCCCTATCCTCTTTGGACAATGTTTTAAGGATTTTGCTATTTTATTTTACTTCTGGAATCTTTCTTGTAGGAAAACAGAGGCTCATTTGCTCCTTAAGAGTCAGGGATGGTGTAAGAAGTAAGTAGATGCAAATGGAAGTGTTATACTCTTATCCCCTTAACATTATATTGATGAGTTTTATCCATTTGGAAGTATAAACATAATCCATCATAGATCAAATATAATGAATAATTTTATGATGTGTCCAAAAGAAAAAGATTTTTAGACAACCATTGTAATTATACACCGTATTAGCTTGATGAATAAGGGTAACCAACAAAAGGCTTTTAGACATCATAGTGACATTGTTATTACCATTTTTCTTAAGAAGAGGCACAAATCAATGCAAATGGTGCTTGTTTGCAATACAAAAGAAGAAGAAAATGGCATAATGAGCAAAAGAAAAATGAGAGAAATTCACAATTTAGCTCTTAAAAAGTGCGCTCAATTGGCAAAATTAAAAAAAAAATAACAAAAAAATAAAAGGTGTTGTTCAATTGATTGAATGGTAATCGTTCAATCATTTGCACAACAAAATCATTGAAAACAAAATTTTTGTTCAATCAATTGAATGGAAGTCATTCAGTTGTTCGAACATCGAAATCAAAATAAAAACAAAATATGATGTTCAATCAACTGAACAGAAATCGTTCAATTATTTCAACAGCGAAAATAAACAAGAATGAAAAGTGTTGTTCAATCAAGTGAACGAAAATTGTTCAATAGTTTGAACAACACAAAAAAGTAAGGAAAAAATGTGATTTTCAATCAAGTGAATGGAAGTCATTCAATAGTTTGAACAACAAAAACAAATAAGGAAAAAAATGCATTGTTCAATCAATTAAACAATAGTCATTCAATAGTTTGAACAACAACAAAAAAATAAGAAAGAATAGTGATGTTCAATTAAGTGAATGACAATCGTTCAATAATTTGAATAGCAAAAACAAATAATGAAAAAATGCGTTTTTCAATCAATTGAACGACAATCATTCAATAGTTTGAACAATGAAAATCAAATAGGAAAGAATTCACTGTTCAATCAATCGAATGAAAGTCGTTCAATAGTTTGAACAACGCAAACAAATAAGGAAGAAGAGTGTTGTTCAATCAAGTGAATGGAAGTCATTCAATAGTTTGAACAGTGAAAACCAATGGAAGGAAAATGTGTTGTTCAATCAATTGAATGGCAAATGTTCATTTGTTTGAACATCCTAAAAAAAAAGGAACATGTGTTTTTCAATCAATTGATTGACAAATTCTCGAATGCTTGAGCAGCGAAAACACAAAGGAAAATGTGATGTTCAATAAATTGAACAGAAAACATTGAATTGTTTGGACAACGAAAAATCAAAAGAAAAATGTGTTTTTCAATCAATTGAATGACAAATGTTTAATTGTTTGAACAACGAAAATAACAAAGGAAAATGTGTTTCTCAATCAATTGAACTCCAAATGTTCAATTGTTTGAACAACGAAAAATGAAAAGAAATATGTGACGTTAAATCAATTGAACAACAAATGTTCAATTGTTTGAACAACGAAAAACAAAAAAAAATGTGTTGTTGAAACAATTGAATGACAAACGTTCAGTTGTTTGAACAATAAATTGCAACAAAATAAAACTGCATTGTTCAATCAATTGAACGACAATCGTTCAAATGTTTGAGAAACGAATTATAGAAAAGAAATAGATGTGTTGTTCCATCAATTTAACAACAAACATTAAATTGTTTGAACAATGAAAACGAACAAGAAAAAAATGGAACTTAAAAAAAATAAATCATATTTACATGGTAATGCTTACAAAGGTATGTACATTATTTATAATTTTTCAAGCAATTTCATTTTTTTAAAGAAAAATATGTTGGGTTATCATTCCTTGCACTTAGAATTTGCATGGAGGGGTCCTCGTGTACCTGCTCGCAGAAAGACTCCTTGGTGAGTGATTGATGATAGAGGCGCACTCGATGCCCATTTACCTTAAAGGAATGGCCGGTTCCGTCTATGGTAGTCAAGTTAAGAGTACCATTGTTATGTACCCATTGAATCTCATAAGGTCCGAGCCATCTTGTTTGCAACCTTCTTGGGAAGTCCTAGAACCTGGAATCGTACGGAAGTGCCGAATCCCTTTTTTGTAACATTTTCTTCTTGATAAGGTTGTCATGCCATTTTTCCCTTTGTCATTGTATTATTGCAGTTCGTTGCAAAGAAAGAAATCGAGCCTCATCTAGTTTGTTACTATACTAAAGATGCTTGGTTTGAGCTTTTGTTAAATCCATACCCACTTCCTGGGGTATCCTTAGAGTCCTTATTTTGAATTCGATTAGAAAAATTGGTTTTTTACCGAACACAAGCTGGTAGGGAGAGTATCAAGTAGTATTCCTCCAATTCGTACGTAGGCCCACAAGGCCTTTGGTAATCTAGCAGCTCAATCTCGTCGGTGCTTGAGACTCTCTTGGTTAGAGTTGCTTCTATAACCTTGTTGGTGCTTTCGACCAACCCATTTGCCTGCGGGTGATATGGAGAAGTGATCATGTGCATCGTATGATGGTTTCTAAGAGTGGCAGTAATCTTGTTCCCAGTGAATTTCTTTCCCCCATCTGTGATCACTTCTTGCGGTAGTCCATATGGGACAAATAGCCCAAAAATGAAGTTAATCACTGCTTGCTCCGTGGCTCTTGGTAAATCTATTGTTTCCACCCATTTTGTCACATAATCTGTGGCTATGAGTATGTAGGCCTTTTGATTAGATGAAGAATGGAATGGACCTAGGATGTCTAATCCCCAATGCTCGAAGGGTTCTATGACAAATTGTGACTGTAGAGGCATTTCATCAGATTGGTCAAGCTGACCCATCCTTTGGAAACTGTCGCAGGCCTAGGCATATTTTTTAGCATCCTTAAAAATAGCGTGCCAATAATGGCCCATTTGTAATACCTTATGTCCTATCATTTTGTCTGAAAAATATCACCCATAGGGTTCATCATGGAAATCCTTTACAATTTCATGGATCTAATCCTCGCGGATACATCTACTTATACACATGTTGGCTACTTTATGAAAAAGATACTTGCCTATCCAAGAGAACCGTGTGCTACGCTGAACAATCAATTTTATTTCTCTTCTTGTTAAATGTTTAGGTAGATTCCCCATTTCCAGATCATTTTCCACATCTGCGTACCATGGCATCTTAACTACCACCAAAAACAGGTGTTCATCCGGGAGTTGGTCATCTACTGCTAGTGGATCATTAACCTTCAAAATCAGCAATTGGATTTTCCTTTCATGGATGATCTTTGATAATAATGTCAAACTCTTGCAAAAGCAATATCCATTGTGTTACTCGACCATTTATGGTTGGTTTATTAGCTATATATCTAATGGCAGAGTGATCAATACACACAAACACTTGGTAGCCAATTATATAGTGTGTAAATTTATTTATTGTATAAATAACTATGAAGAATTCTTTTTCGATCACTGTGTAATTGAGTTTTGCAGGAGTAAGAATTTTGCTAATTTAATATATAGCATAATGTTTCTTGTTCTCCTCCTCACCGAAAACAATGCCTATAGCTACATCTGACGTCGAAAGGTAGCTCCCAATTTGGTCAATGTAATACTGGTGTTGTTGAGACTAGTTTATTTAATCTTGTAAAATCGATGTCACGCTTGTTAGACCAACATAAATCAACATTTCCAGTTAGAGCATATAAGGGTGTCAGAATTTGCAAAAAATTCTTGATAAATATGCGATAATAACTTGCATATCCTAGGAAACTACATACCTCTGTTTGGGTGCAGGGGGTAGGCAGTGAAAGAATTACCTGCATTTTTGTTGGATGTACCTGTATTTTTTCCGCAGAGATGTAATGTCCCAGGATCATGCCCTCGGTCATCATCATGTGACATTTGACATTGCTTAAACATACCCTGGTAGCGATGCATCATTCTAATACCTTTTCTAGTGTTTGCAATGCTTGATTAAAATCATCCCCATATGGAGTAAGGTCATCTCCAGGACTTCATTTATTAGATTGGAAAAGATGCTTAGTATAGCTCTCCGAAATGTGGTTGGGGCATTGCACAAGCCAAATGGTAATACCCTTTATGCAAATGTGCCCCACGGACAAGTGAAGGTTGTTTTTCCCTAGCCTTTAGGGGCAAACTGAATTTAATTCTATCCATTGAAGCTATCTAAAAAGGAGAAGAACTGCTTCCATGCCAATGTATCAAGAACCTGATCAATGAATGGGAGGGGAAAGTGATCTTTCTGTGTTGCCTTGTTTAACTCTCAATAGTCTACACAAATACGCCACTTCCCATTTTTCTTAGGGACAAACACCAATGGAGAGACCCATTTACTGTCTGAGACAGGATAAATGAAATTTGCATCCATTAGTTTCTACAATTCCTCTTTCACGATATCCGTGAGTTGAGAGTTAAACCTCTGTTGAGGCTACAGGATGGGTCGTGCATCCTTCTCTGTATAAATTTTGTGTGCACATATTTGTGGGTCTATCCATTTCATATCAGGATAATCCCAGGCAAAAGCCCCTTTATTTTTCTGCAATACATGGATAAGATTTTTCTGTTGTTCGCTATCTAGATCAACATTGATATTTAGAACTTTGCCTGGTTTGATCTCCACTGGTTTGTTGCTATGAACAAAAATTGTCTGAATATACTGGTCGTTTGTATCCTTCAGGGGATCTTCCATGGCTTCGTTATCAAGGATTTATTTCAACATCTAAAAATGTGCATTACTCACATTAGCTGGCTGATTTACAAAATTGTTGATAACGTCATCTTAAGTTTGATCTTTAAATTCCAGTTCTTCCTCTAGTGTGAGTCGTGAATGGATGCTCTCTTCCAGGTAGGGTGGTGGATGCTTACATACTTTTACAATGGGAAAAATTTCCCTCGTAGGAGTGTATAGCACCATATTTTTTATAGCATCACCCTTCGTAATAGTCATGTTTCCTTCTCGGCGGCCAATATATGCATGAGTTATTGAGAGCCAAGGTCAACCCAAAATCAAAGGATGCCTGTAAGACCTAGTTCTTAGGTTTATAACCAAGAAATCTACTGGATATTCCCATGCGTCAATAGAAACTGCAATATCTTGTAAGTTCCCTTCTCCTCTCACCACTGATTAGTCAACAAGTTATAATAAAGTGGTAGTTAGTTCTAAGGTTGTAATACCAAGTGCTTGACATGTTTCTGTTGTTAATATGTTAATGGCAGCTCCTAGATCAACTAGTGTATTTAGAAAAGAGCAGCCATATATCTTAACTGTTACTATGAGGTTTCCAGGATCTTCGTACTTTATTGGGTTTTCCTCTCCTAAGAGTAGATTGGATAAGGTTCCTGCAACATTCATAGTGGGTGACGTTTTTACCCACCATAATCCTTTAATGGTTTTGGTATAGATGGGAATGTCTTGAATAGCTTGGAGGAGAGGAATCTTAATACACAAACTTTTTAGTTCCCATAGAAGATCGAAATCAGGGTAGGTAATCAGTTTAGGTATCATTAGCCTTTCCAGGAATGGAGGAGAAGTGACTATAAGTTTTTCAGGGTCACCATGTTGATTTGTTTCTTCCCCTTGGTTTGATACAATATTATTTACTAGTGGTGGAACATGTACAGGTGATGGAATATGCATAGGTGGAGTTACACTTCCAATTGAATGTTGGTCCCTGTTTTCTTCAAGGGTGATGGCAAGTCGTGACCTCAATCTGAGCTCATTACATTTTTTCTACGCAATGCCATATTTTAGATTTTCAGTCATCTGTATCAACTGGACTGGTCTGTTATTAGGATTCAGGTTCGGCTGAGCTGGAAACTATGGCTGCAGAAGAGGTTGAGAATTATGTTGTAATGTATAAGGAGTTGACAGTGCAGGATGAGGCTGAGGGCCTGTCCCCATAGGTACATTAATCTCCCCAGAGGTCGCTACTAGTTTGTAGACCAACTCAGATTTTGAGAGGTGGAGGTAGGTCAGTGGGATTGATACGGAATGCCTTGCCAAACAAGAGTAAAAGAGAATTTGGCTGGCCATTTCCTAGAAAATATTGTGTTGGCCAAGATGTCATAGGGAATGGTGGGCTTTGCCAATTTCGGTAGGGTGATTGGCCTTTCCATGGTACCCAAGGTTCTGATGTTGATTAAACTGTGAGGAAGGAAAGAATTGGGATGCGTCTTGTGGCATACCTGTAGGTTTAACTTGCCATTGTCGACATTGGTTCATCAAATATACCAGTTCTGTTTCCTTCTCTGCTTCTTGGAATACTGCTTTCAACCCAGGTAATAATGGACACTATTCAGTGTCATGATCTTTAGTATAGATGGCACACATCTAAACCATGTCTAATAGGAATTCCCATTGGTTGTGCTTATTCTGACAACATGGGCAGAAGATGGCCAAATTTTTTTCTGCTAAAGCTTGTTTTTGTTTAGCCTATAGGACGTCTAGGTGTGTTGTAAAGGTGCCTAGGATTTCTGTCTTAAAATCTTCTAGGAGGTTTCTAATCTCCATCTGTGTTACACCTCCACTATGTGGTTTGCTTCCTATACTCATTGGATCTCAGCTAGATGCTCCTGTACGTGTGCTTCCCTATGAACACTTGATACACAGATGAATAATTTCATCATAATCTTCCTAAGAAATATCCCATTTTCCCATTAAATTTAGAGTTTCTACCATTCCTCTTTCATTCCTTTAATCAATATAGCTCTTAGGACTTCTATTCATAGGGCAGTGTGTGGAGATCTATGCAAATTATATTTAAATTGTTCTACATATTCTTCTAGTGTTTCATTATCTTTTGTAGTCATCTCATCTTTCAGCTCCCTAGTTTTACAAAAGTCCTGATATCTTTTAAGGAAGGAGGTTTTCATTTCATCCCAAGAATTGATGGTTCGCCCACCTAGACCCATAGACCATCTCAAATCTGCCCCTTTCAGAGTGCAATGGAACAATTTCAGCTTTTAGGGGTTGGTGGTATAGTCATACCCTCTACAGAGTACATCAAACTAAAACAAGAAAGCATTAGGATCCTTTGTGATCATCCTATGGTAGGTTGGGATTCTCTGTGGAGGAAGAGCCTTCTTAGGGGCATTATCCAACTGGTCAACAATGGGATACTCTAATGTTGAGGTTTGACCTTGGGGTGCCTGATCTACCATTTGATCAAAGATATGCCAATAATATTAAGGAATTTCAAGGGGTGCTTCTTGAATAAGCAGAGAGTTAGCATTTAGAGTTGGATTTACAACACTTCCTATCCTTGGAATCTCAAGAGATCCTTGTTCAGAAAAATATGGTTCTTCTTTAGCAGCCCCACTAGTTTCTCGTTTTCCTTATCGTAAGTTATAGGATTTTCCGTCGTGTAGGCTTATTGTAGCTTGAAAACTCTGTTTCGATCCTCCTACATGGCTTTGAATCTCAGCATGAGCTACAGATGGTGAGCCTGCTGCTTGAGGGATAACAGTAGAACCTTTCCAGGTATAGCCTAGAATCCTACTAATGCTTGAGACTCTGCTCTTTTTATGATTTCATCTATAAAGGTCAGTCTCCCAAGGTTCACCAATCCTTTGTTTTTTGTGGGTTTTTTTGGAGCATTCTGGTCTTTTTTTATCTTTTTATTTCTAGTCATTCATAAAAACAAATTCCCATTTAACCTCTACAGTTTTGTCGTAAAGCAAGAAGGTAAGAAAGCACTTTACTTGCTAGGTACACAGGTTCTTACGTTCCGTTTTTAAAACCTAGTCCTCCTAAAACAAAGAAATAAAATAAATCACTTTAAACACTCTCCCTGATAACGATGCAAAAATGTTGGCTCACTAAGATGTCTTTTTACAGGCAATCTTAATCCCTACATTACTTGTCAAACCGAGGTAAGCCTTTCTATTTCAAGAGTGCAAACACAGTATGTGCAATGAAGCTAGAGGTTATCTAATGATGAATCATTGAAAGCACTAAAGGCTAATTCTTCAATTCAATTCACACAGCTTTGAGAAGAACTATCTATGAAAGAAATGTTCACAACACACCATGTAATTCTATGCAACTTGTTCCAAACCGAACTGAAACTGAATGCAAACAAGAATTACACTTACAATCATTCAAATAATCTTGAGTCTAATCACACTTAAGCAAGTAAAGAAACTATGACCATCGAATAACACTATAAATCTATAACAACCCAAATCAATCTGCATTACTCAATTGAACAACAATAGTAAGTGAACAACAAGCAACAATCGGTAATTGAACAACAATCGATAAGTGAGCAACAACAACTATAAAGGATTCCTAAATGATAAACATTCTATGTTGCAATCTGTATAAGTTAATCAGTCTTGTCTTTCAAGATATATGATAACATCTATTCAAATGAACAACAGTCAAACACGCATTCACTTATTCCAATCAAAGCACTTCTTAAGTTTATCTCACAACTTCAATATGAATCTAATTGAACACTAGTATAAACAAATATAACAAATCTTCAAGATAAATGAAATAACTGAACATTAAATCAATTGCGAAGACTGAATATAAAGCTATAACACAAAGGAGCAGTGGAACTTCTTGTGATTGGGCCCAAGTCGCCACAAGCCTCTGCTTAATAAAAATGCAGAATACAGAGAGTATCAAATGCAACCTTCTTTCATTAACTTCAAAGTAACAATTAAGAGAGTCACTAAATTAACATCGTTTATGCTTCAAAAAGAATAATTACAAATTAAAAGTCTTTACTTGTATCTAGTTGCCTTTCGGCCCTATATAACATAAAAGAGGAACTTGGATAAAAGCGAATCCTCAGGATTTCTCAATATAAAATCTGATCATATGATAAAACAAGAGCATTCAAACTAATCTTCTACTTCCTTGTCTTCCCCCAATGCCATGGCTTTTATCGTTTATGGCCTCATGTTGTTCTGACAACTGAACAACATTTTCCCTATTGCATCTTTGCATACAAGTATGGCAAAGAATCAGTTTTTCATACTAAATTTGCCTATTCTATAACCAAACAGTTTCTTCCAAATTTAACTAATATTTTCCTCATTTAATCTATAAACGAAGATAATCTTATAAGGATGAATGATAAATGAAGCGTTTAATAAAGGGAAATCTTACATTTTTCTTGTCCCAACAACTACCATAACAAATTTACACATAAATATATCATGTATATTTGTAAACTTTTAAGCATGTCATGGACACACTCTTTTCCTAGCGATGATAACTTTTTTTATTTATTATATAAACTATGTTTTAAATGTAAATATTCACAATTTATTTTCTATGCATGTGCAATTCATTTATACTTCTGTATAATTTTTTTATACCTCCATTCTAACAATAAATTATTTGTCCTTTCTTAGACATGTTATCTAATAGTGAAAATGCAGATAAAAATGCATGAAGTTGCCTCCTCTATGTAGAAAATAGAGACAAAATAAATGCACAAGTACTTTATAAAAAACGAAAAAACCATTCTACCCCACCGACTTCCCCTCCCATCTTGTGTGCTTCCTCAAATCTACAAACCAACTCACCTCACCTTTTTCAAACCAAAAACAACCACCACGTGAATGATGAGCATGTTAAATTTTAACAAAGGATGGATAAACTTTCTCCCATGCAAGTTTTCACAATATGCAAATAATCCTACCGAGGCATGAAATCACAACTTCTACATGGTAATATTTCCTATTTTCGTTGTGCTTGGTATAGCCCTCCATATCATTTTTTTCATTTGAACCACATAGACCACAACACAAAACCACTTGTCCTTTCTAATTTAACACAAGTTGACGAAACGCTCATTGCACATGTCAACCCTATTCTACATGTTACTCATGCTCGTGGTGAGAAATACAAATAAAATGATCATACAATAAATGTCCTCAAAGACATCACTAATATTGCTAACTACTTACCTCATATGGTTTCTGAATTAGACATTCTCATTTTCAAAGGACACAATACTCTTAAAAAGGCTTATGAATTCCTAGTTTGTAAATCATGAGTAATGGTGATGCTTGAATACAAACTAATAAATTATCCTTATTACAAGGATGTTCAGCTAAACCTGTACGCAATTAATGCTTTTCTAGAGCAACCTACAAATATATATTTTCTTCTCCATAGTGTAACCAACTATTCAGGTAATCTGATGAACTTATAATTCATTCTGATTATGACCCTAATGTAATCATCACTGCATTAGATCTCAAACCTTCATATTTCATTCCAAATCTCCCAAATTCATATACTAAACTTGAGCAAATGTAAAAATGGATTGAAAACAACTTACGAGTCATTGTTTCAGATGTGCAATAATCTCTTTGTGAATTTCTCGATTCCAAATACCGAGAACAATTTATGCATTTTGGATCAGGTCTTAGAAGGACATGCTCTTAGTGGATCAGGTGACCATGCGAACTAATTTATCTGATCGCATAAATAGGAAGCTTGACATTTTTCTTCACCCTCAATTCAGCTAATACTCAATGCCCTGAATTACACATGCTCATGCCTGTCAGTGTTCCCTCAAATTTGAGCAATCTCTACTAATGAAGAATTCAAAACATAATAAAGTACCGACATATTATAGCCCAATATATGCATTGTATATTTACAATTTCCCTTGAAGAGGTTCTTCAAAAGGGCTTCCACACAGTTGATTACTGGTGCAGGTTTTCATGTAACCATTTTCTCCTCCACTATTTTTACATTGTTAATATCCTTATTCTAAAACTTTTGATATTTTATTGTTTTTCAAATATGAATTGAAACATATAGGATTCACACACATACATGGCTTCATTTGGCTACAATATGCAACAAATTTTGACACTCTTGATTGGAACAATGAAACATATGTCATTGATGCTAAGAATTATTTTGATCGGTTTGTAATTTCTTAGAATCTGTGTTATGAACAATATCGCAATCATATGCTTCATAAATCAACAATCCATGATCCATGTCTTCTTGACACAACAACGATGTTCACATCAAATCTGTCTACATACTATGAAGTGATTTTCAATTGTGTTCAATGACACATAAAGTGTCATGAATATTCCTGCCTTCATAAAAAGGAAAATGCCTTGAGCTGCCAATATGGAGTACATATAATACAACCTTCCCTACAATTCATTCGCTGAGAGATCTTGATATATCTTATCCCATGCTTTACATTGTATTTACGCCATAGCTTGTTCAATTTCTCTCAACTATTTTACCACTTCAACATAGCACCTAGAAACAAACTCAACCTAACAAATGTTTTATCAGCTGATTACAGTAGTTATAATATTGCAATTACTTTCTTGTTACTCCAATGCATTCTCTTTTGTGATATCCCTTTAGCACATTTACTATACTTTCCCTCAAAACATTTGACATAATTTCCCCCATATATATTGCTTCAAAGAAGGGATTATTTATTCTCTTCACAGGTCAAACATATGACTTCGACGCTTATTTCATGTATCCATTTTCAAAGCATTGTTTGAAAAGTTCTTATGGTAGCATTTGGATGACATTAAAACATATTTGTTTGCTCCACAATAAAACATGTTGTAGTTTTGTGTTAGAAAGTAGCTCATAAATTAAAATGAGAGTAAGTTGCACTGAAGAATACGAGTTAGGACAAATCACATTTACAAATACATATGCAGATCACACTTCGTATTTATATGGTAGGTCACACTAATCATTCTTAAGGATGTTGCATAATTGAGATGTGATTCACGTGTCATGTTGCAACTGGCTAAGTCACAAATCGCATAATCAAGGGCAATGATCTCATTTTGAAATGTGTGGGCGATTATTGACTGATGCCAATCCCATTTTGCATTGTGAATTTTTCATAATTTGATTTTTTCATGTTCATCTAGTGGCTTACCATGGTTTTCTAACATGGATACAGTTCTCTTTCTCATCTTGGCAATCAATCTTTTCTATACGCCCTTTGCTATACCAACACATCATTTTATGTTGCCTTAGTATTGATATTGGTTGCATACTTGTCCAAAATCAATGTATCTCTATGCCATGCGATGCTTCGTATCATGATATGCCTCATCCTTCCCTTGTCTCTTGTGTTGAACATAGACCTTTTGTGCTTATCTCTTTAGAAAGCAACAAAAGGAATATACCACCGTTTTCCTTTGACAATACTTCATAGTTTTCCTCATATGAAAACCATAAATATTTAGATGGGAAATATTTGGTTTCATTTCTACAGCCAAAAGAAAGGAATAGGAGTTGCATGGCTTTCAGGCTCCAAGGTTTACTAACTCTTTTGAGTTCTTAGAATATACACATTTCAAATTTAAATTGTTGACAAACACATTTAGTACGAAATAAGAGTGAGTTTGCGTACATAAAAGATAATAATACATTTTATGCACATATTTGAATAGTGTAATCTATATTTTTGATATATTTTATTTTGACTATTAAATTAAATTTACTGTATTTTATTTTGGTTATGAAAACTTTAAAAATAATGTTTTTACTACATTTGATTTTGGCTGTGAAAAGTTTTGAATGATGTTTGTTTTATCAAATATCTTCTTAAATTAGAAATGATATTTTAATGTAAATCTTTATTTTCAAGTTGACAAGTTTCAATGTTATAAGAGAGGTTAAGATGTTAAAAGTTAAATAGAAGATAATACACTAATTAAAGAAATGTTGACTAGATTAGTTTAATAGGATGTTATGAAAGAAATATTTTCAAAAATTTAGTGCAAGATTTCACCCCTTCATTCCTTACTCTCCAATGGAATGAAGGTGTGTATTTGTCACCCGTAGGAGAATGGGTAGTGTGGGGCAAATGAAGGTGTGTATTCTATATAATAATTACATGATTTCTAAAGATATAATTGATGTTATATATATTTGGTTGCTTTTAAATTCACATGTGTTTGTTCCTTCCACATATTCAATAATACTTGCGACATTTGTTTTTATTTCAACTAAAATGTTTTTCCAAAATATAAAATCATGGAAACCATCATATGAGAGGTCACCTGCGACACAATAAAATTATGGTTTGAGATGACGTCAATGGATGTAAGTAAATGTTTTAATTAATCAGAATAGGATGAAAATAGGGAGAGCACCACATTGAAGGAATCATGAATAATTAAACCAAATTTCCTAAAAACCAAATTGATGACCACACTGTATCTTTTTGCAACTAAAAAATTCCCAAAAATTCCAATGTGATAAGCAAACCCCATAAACCGAAAATCAAAGTGATAATGATGAAAGAAAACAAGCATTTAGATTTTGTAATTTCCTTTTTATTCTGATTATTTCCATATTTTGATTTTTATGAAGAATATTTATCAGATGATGAGATAACTCTAGCCACAAAATAATTCATCTTTATGGTGACAGTGAGTACTAAAAATCATATTAATGATTTCCACTGGCTTAAGAAATCATAATATTTCAGTAGCTATGGATGTTTATCATTATTTTTAGAGGATGGTAAATTAATTTAAATAACTAGATAGTTAAAAGAAATAATTATTACACTAAATATGTATCTTTAATAATATTATATTTTTAAAAATTATATTAAAACATATATATATTTTATTAAGAAATACTTTGACATGTATCTGCCACTTTTTAGGTGTCTTAAATTCTCACATATCAAAAAAATAAAAATGGTTATAATTTCCAAATATTATATAGATATTGAATTTCTTTCAAGCACATGCCACGAATGAATACAAGTTGTTAGATAATAGCAATCCAACACATGCCATGGATAAATGCAAGCTGTTAGATAATAGAAATATTAATATTTGTTATATCTTATTATACTAAAATATAAAACTCAAAATATGTTTGGATGGTAGAGAATTCACAATATCATAGAAAAACGAATTCACATCTCCTTCCATCTTTTGGCCATGTAAATTTCCACAGATAAAAAATAAGAAAAAAATAGTCTAACAGACAAATATTAAATAAATAATAAATATGAGTCATACTGACGCAAGTTGTTATATAATAGAAATCCTAATACTCAGGAGGAGTTCGAAATTCAAACACCTTATTGGAACAAAAGTAAATTCGAAAAGAATGAAAATTCAACTCTCAACAACTATAACAAATAGATTATGACTATAAATATTTAATAGATTTATGAAAGTTGGGGGAACGCAGATTCTTGACTGAGCTGCAACCCAGATTCTTGCTCGAGAGATTGCTTCCAATATGGATTTCCCGTCCACTAAAGCCTAGTTTTTCGTGCCCGTCCTAGTCCCAATCCACCACCACTGAGTTTGAGGAAACAGCTCCAATGTATCCATGGATAGTGACATCTTGGTCGGATTCACGTTGGATGTTACATCTGAATCCTCCTTAACAATTTCCCTACGTTGCCTCTCAACATGATCTCCAATTCTAATCAACATACATAGGAAATGTTAGTATGGTTGGTTTCACTGATTCATTACAGTGTAGAAGCATCTCCTCTATTGGTTGGTTTCACTAATTTTGATTGGGCTGGTGATCCTCATGATCAGAATTCTACTGCAGGTTATGTCTTCACTCTTGGTTCTGGACCTATTACATGGGATTGCAAGAAACAAAGTGTCATTTCTCTTTCTTCAGTAGAAGCAGAGTATCGTGGCATCGTAGAAGCTAGTAAGGAAGCCCTATGGATTTGTCATATCTTGTCAGAGTTTGGCTTTCAGTAGCAACATTCGACTACACTTTGGTGTGATAATCAAAGTGCCATTCAACTATGCAAAGATCTATTCCAACATTAGCGCAACAAATACATTGAATTATGGATGCACTTCATCAGAAAGCTCATTCATGGCCATGTTCACGAAGTGCAATATTGTTCAACTGATGATCAAGTTGCAAACATCTTTATAAAGGCTCTTACAGAGGTGAAATTTACTGAACTTCGATTTATGGTTGGATTTCAGGAAGTTGTCACTAAGAGGGGTTAGGCTCTAATGCCTCCTTCCTTATCCTACTATGTCATATTTGTACATCCTTCCATCCTATCCCAATTTGTTCTTAAGGGGGGATGTTAAGATATTCTGACACATAGGAAATAGTTAAGTATAACTTGGTCTATTGTAGAGTTAGTAAAGTCTGTTTCTCTACTATGTATTTTTCTAACTTACAATCTGACAGTCACGATATGTTCTAGACATTAAGTGATCTGATAGTTTATTCTCTCCTCGGTATTACTGACACGTGATCCATGGCTTAACACCCGATTGTTCCATGATCTCTATTTAAGGAGCATGGAGGGTCATTTGTAGTGTGATCATTCATGAGAGAATCTTATGTAAATTTTATTTCTTTTATTATTAAATTCCCTAAAGTGGCCGTGTTGGCTCAGGTAGTTGATTGTTTCCCTCTTTCAAGGTTTTAACCATGTCAAGAATACTAGTGTATTAATATGTGATCTGTTTGTGAGCGGTGTCCTTTGGTCTTATGCCTGAGGAACTTACCCTGTAAATTCCTACAATATGACCACCTACCTTTAGATATCCCCTTGGGGTGTAATAAAAAATCATTAACTAAGAAAAATCATTAAGTAATTGTATATGCGACTCAGCGTGGATTAATGTAAATTTATCACCTAGTTTGACATTAACCACTGCAATACATGGTTACGTACATATTGTAAATGTTTTATGATTATGCTAATTAGTTCTTGTTTGAATGTGTGGCATTCCAAATGGATTGAATTACTTAAATCAGTATTTCAAGCTTTTCCATTTTTTGCCAATCGAATTTAGGTGATGAAGGAACCATATATCATCTAGTGTTTCACCCCACTATGTTGTGGAAATAACAAAAGGATTATAAATTAGAATAGTTTAAATTATAAGAATTCTATGGATAATAACCACATATTAAATTCTCACATCATCCCAAGTAAGAAATTAGAACATTTACGATATCAATAATTATTCAAATATTTGTGACATGATAATAAAAAATTTGGTTCAAATGATAACTTATGGAACAACCAAAACTCTCATGAATATTATTATTGATCCAAAAGGGATTACTTTATTATCTATTTTTTTAGTACTTTGTGAGTTAAAAATTAAAATGACTTGTAGAAACCATTTAAGGTACTACATATTTTAGTTAATCGGGTTCTAAAACTTTCAAACCTAATGGAGATTAAAAAATATTGGGAAAATTATGTAGTTTATCATGCTTTTTCTACACATCAAGATATTTCCAATGACGTGAATATTACCCTTCTGAATACTTGTATAAAGAATTTATGCACCTAACAAATTGAGTTTTCCATTTTTACCACCATGGTGCCAAGTGATTCCATGTCAATTCAAATTACATATATGTATAGATAATCAGATATTGAATTTCAAAAAGAGTGTAGAGGGTCTATGACCCTAACCTTAATCGAGGGTTGGGACATGAAAAAATGATAACTCCAACCCTAGATGACTATAAAGACTTCCTAAATACTAGACTATTACAAAATGAATTCTTTATATTATTGTTTTACCAATTTGATGTTCATTAGTTGAGAAGACAAAAGGAGTGGGATATTGTGAGCATAATAAAGGAAGTCAAAGTCATAGTGGCAATAATACAGTTTACATTTTCCATAGAAACTCCATAATGAGTTCATAATTTAATTTTTAACCTTTCATAATGAGAAAATGAATGTATAATCCCCAACTTCTATTTATATTTTCCCATGTTGGATTTATCAAGGTACATTGGATGTCACAAAGTGTTTAGTTTTAAATTATTTCTATTACATTCACAATTTCTTTTAATACCTCAAGGTTTAAAAAAATAATATTAAGTAAATATTGCATAGTATAGTTTTTATTTTAGAAACTTGTAATATTTCTTGTGATGAATTATTCTAACAAAAAATCTAAAATACTCTCCAATTCATGTTGGAAATCAAACCATTTTTCTTTCAAGTTTTTATGGGATATTGTGGGATCCATAAATTAGCTTAAACATAAAACTACTAAAATGTTAGCCATGGCGATCTAGTATAATAAGAAGACAATAGACACCTTAAAAGATATATTATGAATGCTATAATAATATTGTAATATACTTTCTTACATGGTAATCTACGTTGTAGTTCTACAGAGAAATTTTAGAGCTTTGAAGTAGTTTGGTATTATTAAGTTGAACTCTAGCTATAATATGATATTAAGAGATGAACAAGAATTAGAACTAGAAAAGGGGAAAATAAGGTTCAAATGAAAAAGGTACCATGTTCGAATATCATCTCTTCTCAATATCTATTGGGAGTGGAAGCACAAGTGGAAATTCAGCTTTATGAAGGTGAGACTCTTGTTGTTAAATTGAATCAATCATTATAACCTTAATAAGGAGACTATTTCAATGTTCATAACCACTCATACAAGTGAATTTATATAAAACTTATGTCATTCAAGTTGCACGACTATGCCAAATTTGATGGAAAATCCACATACAAAGTTTAGGATATAGGTGATCCCCAAATAGCTAAGTGGAAGGGGTTTAAAACCCTCATTCAGACCCATTTTATGTTCTCTTATGAATATAACCAACAACCTCAACTCCGGTAACAAGTAGACTGACTACAAATATTTCACCGATTTATAAAAGTTGGGGGACCAATGCAGATTCTTGCCAAGAGATTTCTTGCAATATAGATTTTCCGTCAGCTAAAAACGAGTTTTCCATGCCCGTCCAAGTCCAGGCCAACCACTGTCGGGTTTCAACAGAAATATCTCCGACGGATAGGTCGATAGTGAGGTATTGGACACGATAATAGGAAAGAATTTTCTGCTTTCTTTCGTTCCCTTTTCCTTCGATCAACGGATCCGACAATTAAATGAGACTGATCAAGTGGAGGTGACAATGTACGTGAAATCAACATCAATATATAATGGTTTTAGGGCTCCAAGGTTTATTAACTTTTCGGGTTGTTAGAATTCCAAGGTTATAATCTATACCCATTTCAAAGTTAAGTTGTTGATATACTCATTTAATGTGAAATAAGAGTTAGTTTGTGTACTTAAAAATAATAATACATTTTATGTACATATTTTTGGAATAAGAAATAATTTGCGTACTTAAAAATAATAAATACATTTGACGCATATATTATTGTATTTTATAGTGTCAATTTTTTTTTGTTGGACTATTAGTTTTAACATTATATATAGGTAAGTAAGTTTTCATATTTCTTGATAGGTGTTTTGGACATCCCATGTAAAATTTCTGTGTGAATCCTTAATATCACATAGATGATTGGTATTTTAGAAATATATTAATAACCAATATTTTTTTTAAGTGAGTTTCCATTATATTCAAAATTGGTAATTACATTAAAAAGTTTTATTTACCAATGAATTTCTCACTCGGGATACATGACCATCACCACAAAAAACACTTTGAAGAGAGAAAAAATATAGTTGTAAGCAAAAAGAGACCAAACAATCCAAAAGGTAGTTATGGACCTTTCCTCGCATACAAAACCAAGAGAAATTATTGTCCAAAACTACATATAAGACGATCATTAGAAAACTATCCAATGGGGTCATAATTTGAAGTATCAATCTACATAGGCTCCTTGCACCTCTCTTTATCTACTGCTATTTGTTATGGAATAGACATATTCTTCTCAATATTGTCAAGTCAGTGGTCCATTCTCCCCAGATGGATGAAAATGTGATCCAAAGATGCTTTATGTCCTCTTGATGTTATTGTTTATCCACCAAAGTTCACCCAGTAATGAATTTCATTTTCCAATACAAGTCTATAGTTTGAATATGCTTGAATAGACCTCTAGTATTCCCATTGTTCGAGATCCAATCATCCCACTCATTTAAGACCTTAATGTTAGATAGGGTGGCTCTATGCATGAGGGTTGTAACCTTCACTCCAATGAAGTTTCAACTCCCAATAGTGACTTAATAATCCCTCCTCTTTTCGATGCATACCGTATTATCCCCTCAGGTGCCGATCTTGAGATACCGCTCCTCTCTTAACGTGTGCCCCCTAAAGTGGCATTTTGCTGGGTAGTTGTTGTCTCTTCAACACTAATTCATCTAGAGATTGATAATCATTGACCTAGTGAGGGCCGGAGAGCACATACCACAAAACATACTCCCACACTTGAAGGCCTACGTCAAACTAGAATTCTCGCCATATTTAAGGCCTCGAGGCCCTACTACAAAGGAAACATTATTGAAATCCACAAGGTAATTTCAATAGCACAAAAAATTCCACCTTAGCACAATAACGACCACCAACCTAATGGTTTGTGATAACTTGAAAGAGGAAAGAGACCACTAATCATTATTATAAAATACTTAGTGGGAAGGGATGCATAATTAGATACCACAGCCAAATCCAAAGGAACCCCTAGCAAAACAAATGTGGAAAGAACAACGTTGAGTCACCCTTGCCTTAACCAAATTCACTTGAAAGAATTCTCTCTCCCACTACTATTAAAATGTTGAATGGAATTGAAACCAAAAACAACATACCAATCATAATTGAACAAGTAATGTATCCTAACAAGGGTTGAGACTGCCTAGGTCCAGTGCTCTGCCTACTTAGATGTCAAAACAAACACACACAAAAATAAATTTTTAGAATTTAACTAGAATATCCAAGTGAATTCTTGGAGCGCAACCTTCCCCCCAAAATAAAAAGAAGAAAAAATGTGAAAGGAGGACAAAATACAACCTTGCCAGACACAAGAGAAGTCCACAATGACAATGAAGTTAGGATAAAGGGTACCACCCGTCATTTCATTACTCCATTAAAAACCCACAAACTCAACTTGTCTTAAATGTGATTACTAATAGGCATAGAAGGTGAAGAGGTCCAGACCTTCCTACTAGTAGATCTCAATCAGTCAAATCCATATCCTTCCAAGTTGACCAAAATCTCTCTGCCATGCATCAAAACCAAAATGTAACTAGAGGAAGGGGTGTTATATTACAGGCTTAATACGAAAGCGACATAGAAAAATGATATGATTTCCAGCTCACAACCCCAAATCCCTCTACTATAGGCCTCTCCTACACACCTTCCTTCTATTCTAAAATTTCCAACAAGATCTCACTTGGGAACATGAATGATGCTAAAACTAGAGAACAAAAATGATCATGGATAATCCTCTAACTGACTTTTCCTTTGGAAGATCAATATAGACTATCTAAAGCTTGAAGTTTTCCTTCCCCCCTTCTCCTTTCATTGATTTAACATAGTAATTGTACTTATGGCAACCTCTAACCTTGCACAAACGTACCAGATTAACATTCCATCCAAAGTCTGCGAACTCCACTCCACATTCCTTCGCATTAATACACACATAGTATCTATTGAGTTCATGCGCAATAGAAATTAATTTCCAACAAGGGTAGGTTCCATGTCCCACAACATGTTTTCAAGGTGGGGAGGCAACATCACAACACATTTCCCCCCTCCCTTGTCATGCTTGTCACCCTATGCAAGGATTAATAACCAAACATCATTTCAATCATAAAAAAGTATTTTAATAATGTTATAGAAATACATACTTAGAAAGAAGGAGAATGTAGTTCAT
Source organism: Pinus tabuliformis (assembly GCA_031772625.1). Classification (NCBI taxonomy): domain Eukaryota; kingdom Viridiplantae; phylum Streptophyta; class Pinopsida; order Pinales; family Pinaceae; genus Pinus; species Pinus tabuliformis. The sequence goes on from CM062816.1 coordinate 1,786,302,157, forward strand.
TTAATGATCAATATAAATATACCATACAAATAAAGTAAAGTATTTTTTTTATTAAAAAAAAAAAACAAAAGTTCTTAAATAACTACTCCAACCTTATAGATTTGATACATTTTGAAAATTGATAAATCCATAATTAAGATATTTGAAATTAACATAAATGAAATTTGATTGTAATTTGTTTATGCTCAATGTGAATTTATCACACAAATAGAAATATTACTTATTTTTTAATTGAAACAATAATAATAATAAATAAGGATTTTAGATTTGTAATTTTGATACTTTTGAAAGACAATAAATCCATTAATAAATTCACATACATTAATTTTATTCTTATATTTAGAATTTTCAAATTTAAGTAATAAACACATGCATGATATAACGTGTGCTTCCTTGTAAGAGGTCATAAATTCCAATTAATAGAAGCATAGAGTATACACACCTCTCTAGACATCACTCAAATAACTTCTTGTAGGTGTTTCTTGTTCCACAAATTAAGGGGTCCCATACATCAATTTGGTGTTTGTGCTCATAAATTACATTATTGTACAACTTCAATTACGTAGTACACTTTAACATGAAAATAACTAGTACCTAGTCCTTTAATCCACAACAAAAATATCTCATACACCCATTTCATTTCTAATCTAATTTAATAATAAATTTTAACTACCATTTTTTTTTTTATAATCAAAATTAATATTCAATATTCTCTTAAGAAGGGTGCATGTTAACCAAGATGTGATTCCAGAATACAAAGCCATGACAACCACCCACATCATATGAGAGAACGTTGTCTAAAACCATAAAATTGTTGTTTGATAAAGAAGGTTCTCCCTTTTGGATTTATAAATTGCACAATGGATGTAAATAAAAAGCTGAATTAATTATTATAAAGAGAAAGTGGCATCGAAGGACACTTGGATAATCAAGCCATATTTCCTCCAACTAAAAATGAAAATGACGATCAAGTCCTAAACCAAATTTCCTAAAAGTAAAAACCAAAATGATAATAAACTCTATAAAATGGAAAACAAAGTGGCCATGAAAAAAAAATCCAATGAATAAAGCGAGCCATATTTCCTCCAACTAAAAATGAAAATGACGATCAAGTCCTAAACCAAATTTCCTAAAAGTAAAAACCAAAATGATAATAAACTCTATAAAATGGAAAACAAAGTGGCCATGGAAAAAAAATCCAATGAATAAAGCGAGTAATAAGTTTCAATTTTGTCAATCTCCTTTTTATTCTAATTATTTATGTATTTTTAGTTTTATGAAAAATATGAAATGCTATAAACTAGAAATCAAAGTGGCAATGAAAAAAACTCCAATGAATAAAGTGTGTAATAAGTTTCAATTTTGGCAATCTCCTTTTTATTCTAATTATTTCCGTATTTTTATTTTTATGAAAAATATTTCCTACATGAAGAAATAAACATGAAACAAGGCAAGATACACAATAATTCATCTTTAAAGTGACAACAGTTATGAAAATTTGTATCTATGTAACCATGTTATTTCCAATTTTATTGAAGCTTCCCACTAGCATATGGAAATTGTTATGGATCTTAATCAATATTTCTACAGAATGGTATATCAGTTTAAATAAATAAAATAAAGATAATCGTATATTATCCACTTAAATAAAATAAAATATATTATCCACTTAACTACTTTATAAATCATATTAATGCTTCTCACTAAACATTTTAGTTGTTATGGATGTTTCTTGGTATATTATTTTAAATAAATAAATATTTAAAAGAAATAATTATTATATCAAATATATATTTTATATAATATTATATTTTTAATGTGACTTCCTACGAGAAAAAACTCTTTATACATTATGATATGGATTACAGAAGCTTCAATTAGAATATGACTACACTGAACGGGAGGGTGGTTACCATTAAAGTTCACATCTTTGAACGAGCACGGTTGCAAGTTTCTAAGATGAAGACAGATCTTGCTTTCCTAAAGAGGTGTAAGGATTTGTTGACCCAAATCTTCAATGTGTCTTCTTCCAAAAAGAACTCTTTATACATCTTAAAAATCATATTACAATTTATACTTATTGAATTGAGAAATATCTTGTCTCTTTTTTACTACTTCCAGGGTGTTATAAATTCTCAGACATAAAAAGTAATGTAAAAAAATTTATGATTTCAAAATATTAAATAGGTAGTAAATATTATTCACACACATGCAATATATAAATGTAAGTTTTTACATAATGGCATTCATAATATTTTCTATTTGACTACCAAAATATAAAATTCAAAATAATACATACAAAGATGTATTTACATTTCTCTTCCACTTTTGGGGTATCATAAAGTTCCAAACATAAAGAAAAAAATAAAAAAATAAAATGTTTGTGATGTCCAAATATTAAATACACAATAAATAGCATTCATGTAAATGCAAGTTGTTACATAATGGAAATCTTAACAGTTAGGAGAGTGGATATAAATTGTAGAGTTCACAATTCAAACTACTTATTCAAAAAAAAGTAAATTATATAGTAAATATTTGGAAGAAAAAACTCCAAAACTCTTATAGCAAGTAGACTATGATCGTAAATATTGCACCCATCTATGAAAATGCCTACTTCTCAATGCCCATGTAGATTCTTGTCGAAAGATTCCTTCGAATGTGGATTTCACATGCAGAAGTTGTTGATTCCTTATAGGATTATAATCTCCTCCCCGTGTATAGTTGTTTTTATGCTTTGAGTGCTATCATTTCATTGGTATTTCGCATTCTTTTATTTCTCCACAAAGGCATTATTGTCACAAGTGATCAACTTGATTGTTGTATCTCGATGACTAGGTATACCATTATGGGCACTAAGATGACATTTATTGGAGATAACCCTCCATATTTGAGCATCAATGTGGGTGTCTTTAAAATCCCATCAGTTACAAATGTATTTTCGTATACCCTCACTTTAGGTTCCTTCTACCTTAGGGATCCCATGCACATGGTCCCTTTTGTCACCAATGGATCCCATCTATATTGTGATCCTTGTGAGGTCATTTCTCCTTTGGAGGTAGACCTATTTGGCGAGTGTATGCCTTTAAGTCTAGTTGAGATTGCTTACTAAAAACTCCATTTGGCGGATGGAATTTCTAAGTTAGGTGACACTTTTGGTGAGCAACTTAGTGAATATATAGTGTCTGTTTAGGCTACTTCCCATCCATTTTCTCAATTCTCGCTACTTTATTAACGTTTATGTTCCTACTAATGAAGAGATCATGAAAGTCATGTTGTTTTATGATTGTCCTTAGGGAGAACTACATCATTGATCATATTTTATTCCTCTATTGGATAAGTTGGATTAGCCACCTAAAATATTGGCTTCCTCTCGCCTTGTTGAGTGGTCATAGTATCCCATCATGTTGCATGATGATTTCTTAGAGGGGGACTTGGTGGGAACTTGGTAAATTTTTCGAACACTACACCCATCAACAATTTTATGAAACCAAGTTTCATGGAAAATATCATGATTGACACTAACAGTACTCCCTAATAAATTAAAATTTACATCACCCTTTTCAAGGACTTGTTTGTGGGCTAGAACATACTACCAATATCTAAGGGGTGTCCCTGATGTGAAGTCAAAATTATACCTCACACCAATTTGGATAGGAGCCCCATATGGTATCTAGGTTCGACTACCATCATATTGGTTTCTCTCCTAGCTATCAAATGAGGAGATGTTAGAGTGTGGACAAGAATGAAATGCATGGACAATGGTAATAAGGTCAACCTAAGATTGTCAAACTTGATAACAAGATATAGGAAAGTAACAAAAACAAGTTGTTACATAATAGAAATCATAACTTTTGATGGTGTGGATAGGGAAGTTCATTTTACGTTGAGTACCAAAATATCATGAGTAAAATTATAAATTTTTTTATAAAAAAATACAAAATTAAAAATAAGTATAGATTATAAAAAGTTTACTATTTAAATTTATCATTTTGACTCATTTTTTATAAAGGTTTAAACAAATTATATTAAAATAGTAATTTTAGAAAATTTTCAAAACATATAACAAATAAATTACAACTTTTCATTTATAAAAATTTCTTAAATAAATATTTCAATTTTATTGACACCTAATCATAGGGATTGGGTGAAAAACTATAATTAATGTAATTAGATAATAGAGGAAATGGAGAGTCATCAGGAGATGAACTGAACAATCACTCCACATTGTATATAATAATGAACAACCTAAATGAATAATACAAATACATTTGAGGAGTTATGTCCTGGTCTGACATGGTATCAAATCTAGTACCATTTTTCGTTTCTCTACTTTGTAGCTCCCATTATGGCTATTTTGCCCATTTTTCCCATTCTACCAAGTCTTCTCCCCAGGCAAGTCTAATGGCGCTGTTTTAGGCATGCTCCTCTTTAGCCGATTATTTCTGCTCCTGCCCTTTAGTTTATTTTCATTAGTTGGGGGACTATTTACGTTACATATAAATGGAATAGTTTCTTCAAAATCTTTTAATCGTTTTGAAAAACCAATTCCATCTGATCAAGCTCCACCACCCAAAGCTCAGACCTTGAAAGAAGATTCTAAATCTGCCTGCCTGGATGTTTCACGTGCCTTCTAGGAGGCATCAACATGAGAATGTATTACTGAAGAAAGTCTCTTAGACCTACAATTTACCGCAGGGCTTCATGGTTCTCATCCCGATTTCCCCACGCAGTGAGAAGCGAGACTTTCCTGAGCTATCGAACAACCTTTTGCGGCGCTCTGAATTGCCATTACTCTCTTTTGTAGTTTCTCCCTTACTCCTATTGCGTAGTGGAACCCTCCATTCATGCTTCCTCCATACGTGCATTCTCATCCATATGGATTTTCGCTAAATGTGTCGACGAAGGGAGAAGCATGGATGAGATGGGAGTGATGGTAACTCCTCCTGCTGCTACAGCCACACTATTTTTCGATGGAGCCTTGGATGTCAAATCTTATAGTGCAGACATTGGCTTCGTGCTCAGAGATAGTATACCGCAATGATCCACATACCACACTTCATTTTACTATTTATCACTGTGTTCAATAATACTTGTAACACTTCCCATTAACATAGTCTGAATCCACTCCTCTCCTACTCTCATATTTTAATATATATGTTTTCTTATTATATATACATGCATTTTAAAATTGTCTTTCCATACCATATATACCTCCTCATTGAAGATCTTCCACCATATATACCTCTCCCATATACACCTCTAATATTTACATATCAGAATAATATTTTTACTTTTTTGTTTACACAACAAGTGAAAATGTTTTACAATAGAGGAGTAATTTTTTTATACATAGTACGCATTTAAATTCATTCATTGATATCTATAGTTGGATTGGTTCTCACCAGGAAGGAGAACTATCCAGAATGGTCGCGAAAAATCAAACACACTCTCATTTCTAATGAGCTATGGAAAGGAGTGTGTGCTAGATTGGAGACAAAGAGCCAGAACAACCTACCTTAGACACAAAATTTGCCATTTGGGAAAATAAGAACAATAAGGCTTATGCATTGATTGCAACATTAGTAAATGAAGAGGTCAGTCGCCATATTTTTCCATTTTCAAATGCTTTCGAAGCCTTACAAAAACTGAAGGAACTCTATGACTCACACTCTACACTTGAAGTTGTTCAACTCATGATTAAATTGTTCACCCTTGAATTACAAAATGATGATCCTCTTACTCTTGCATCAGAAGTAAAATCTATTATGCATGATATGAAAGTCACTAATGTTGAACTAGATATTCCTCTGATAGCTTTTCTCAAGGCACTTTATCCCACTTACTCAAATGATCTTGAGTCATTGCAAGCAAATGGAAACCTCAAAGATATTACATTTGACTCCCTTCCAAAAAAAATTGCTAAAAGAGAGAAAGATTTTGGAAAAAGACAAGTCTTCAATCTTCTGAAGAGGTTGTGTGCCTTGCACATAGAGAAAAGAATCTTGCTCAAGATTCTTCCATAGGAAGAGGTGGTTGAAGAGGAAGAGGAAGAAATTTCAGAGGCAGGGGGGCAGACACTCTCAAGGAGAAAAGTCAGATTTGCACTACATACGCTTCAAAAGAGATGGATCACATGATGCATCCATATGAAATTTTCCTTGGCACAGAACTGAGTAGGAAAGTAACCAACCCAAAGGTAAAACTAATGACAAAGAGAAAGGTAAAGCACCTAAATCTACTCACCATGTTGTGGCATGTTTTAATATTGGAGTAAATGAAGACTTATTTAATGCTTCACTTGCTTCTTGGAAAAATGATTGGTTGCTTGATTCAGGAGCAACTTTCCACATGAGTTTTAGAAGATATTTTTTTGAAGAATTTACTGATGATGTGGATGGAGCAGTATACTTTGTAGACAAATTAAAACTCAAGCCATCAGGGCTTGGCATAATCAAGCTTAAATTGCCTGTTCTTCCAGACTTTCTTCTGCATCATGTTTTGTATCTCCCACAACTGAGGAGAAACTTGTTGTCCTTGGTCCACATCTGCCATCAAGGACACTCCATTCACATGTTTGATGGCAAGATTGAGGTGAGAAAAGCATCAGACCGCTCACTTGTCATGATGGGGATAGAAGAAGAAAGGCTTCTCAAGCTGCAGGGTACCTCTGCTCGTGCACAAAATTTCTGATACAATTCTCATTATGAAGAAGGTACATTTCCATGAAGTTTATTGTGGCATGCTAGATTTGGACACTTGAACTATGATAACCTCCACTTGTTGAAGAAAAATGGTGTTACTGGTTTGCCCACTATTCCTAGGAAACTTAAGCAAGGTGATGCTTGCATTCTAGGAAAGCATATCAAACAATTTTCTCATGATTCACATTCCAGAGCACATAGAAAACTTGAACTCATTCATTTAGATTTATGTGGTCCAATGCATGTTCCTTCTGCAAATGGAAATTAATATATGATTACATTTATTGATGACTACACCAAAATGTGTTTGGTTCATTTGTTGAAGAACAAATCTGATGCTTTTGAAACATTCAAGAACTTTCATACATGGATTGAAAATGATGCAAAATCTCATATTGGCTCTATTCAAACTGTTAATGGAAAAGAATACACTTCAAATGAATTTGAAAACTATCTTTGCCAACATGGGATCAAACATCAAACAATTGTGGCTTATAATCCCCAATAGAATAGAGTAGATGAAAGAATGAATAAGTCAATCTTAAATATGGTCCGCTCCATGATGTTTTTCAAAAATGTAAAATTGATGTTTTGGGTTGATGTAGGGCTGATGCAGTTCTATGTGTTGTATATGTAAAGAATAGATGTCCATCTAATGCCATTAGAAAGAAGCGTCCTTATGAAATGTGGTATGTGCACATTCCTTCGGTAAAGCATCTCAAGGTTTTTGGTTCCGCATGTTATGCCTTGATACCAAAGGTAAATAGAAAAAAATTTGGTGTAAGAAGTCGTAAGTGTATCTTCTTGGGGTATTCAAACACCTCCAAAGCACACCGTCTCTGTGATGAAGTCAATAAAAAGTTTGTTGTATCTAGAGATGTAATCTTTCTTGAATCATAAAAAACTGACAACTTTGTTGATCAACAACTTGATCCCTTGGATAGATTCGCAAATGAAAAATCATTTCAAGAATTTGATAATCAAGTTCCACATCTTAAAGGGGGGATTCCTATTCTAGATCAACCTGTGGAATCTTCTTCTGAAGCACTCTCTCCCCCAAATGAAACTCCAACAACGGATGATACTTTGAGTTATGTGATTCACATAATTGGCAGACTCAATATTGATTTAGTCCCAACATAATCAATGGAGTAGCCTGGACCATCTTAGAAAGGTCCCCCAAAGTGGCTGGCAAAGACACTTGAAAGTGTTCATCCTGATGATGTTGGAAAAGCAGGGACTAGAAATTCAACTCGAAAAAATGGAGGTGATGTAGATGACTCTGATTCACCTGTTGATATGGATCTTTCTTATGATTTCGAATTGAATTTGTCTATAGATTTTCAACCAACTTCCTTCAAAGAAGCTACTTCTCATGATGAATGGAAAGAAGTAATGCAAAAGGAGTATGGTGCCCTAATAAAGAATGGCACTTGGAAGCTAGTTGATCCTCCAGTGGGAACCAAACCAATTGGCTGCAAGTGGGTCTACAAGAACAAGTGTAAATTTGATGGCTCACTTGACAACCACAAAGCCAGGCTTATGGCAAAAGGTTTTGCACAGAAGGAAGGGGTCGATTATGAGGAGACTTTTACCCCCATAGAAAAATGGGCTACCATTTTGACGCTCTTTTCCCTAGCAGCTTAGAACGGTTGGAAAGTCCATCAAATGGATGTAAAAACTACCTTCTTGAATGGAGACCTAAAAGAGAATGTTTTTATGCCCCAGCTTGAAGGATTCATTGTGAAAGAACATGAACATAAACTATGCAAACTTGTGAAATCCTTGTATGGCCTTAAACAAGCACCACAAGCCTGGTATGAAAACCTAACTGAGTATCTTCTGAAACTCAATTTCAAACATTATGATCTTCATGATGCAACTTTCTTTGTCAAGAAGGTTGGAAAAACAGTTGTATATATTATGGTATATGTAGATGATCTTTTGATGATAGAGAAGAATGAGAGCTACATTGCATCCATAAACAAGGAATTGAGGAAAGGTTTTGAAATGACTGATTTGGGCTATGTTCATTACTATCTTGGTATTGAAGTAACTCAACATCCGAAGTCCATATTCCTTTCTCAAAAGAAGTACACTGGAGATCTGTTGAATAGGTTTGGCGTGACTAAATGCAATCCTATGACTACTCCAATAGAACAAAACTTAAAGCTCACATCCATTGAAGGAAAATAATTTGAGGTTGCGACAAAGTATAGACAACTTGTAGGAAGTCTCAACTACCTAACTACTACTAGACTAGACATTTCATTTGTTGCTAGAATCCTCTTCAGGTTTATGAAAAAGCCTTGTGAGGGACATTGGTCTACTGCAAAAAAAGTTCTAAAGTACTTGAAGGGAAATCAAGACTTGTGAATCAAGTATATAGAGGTGGGTGACTTCAGCTTGATTGGATACTTTGACTCAGACTTTGATGGAGATAAAGAAAATGGGGTATCTAGTTGAGCTGATGTTATGAGTCTTGGGTCAAGAGTTGTCTCCTAGAGATCACGCAAATAATCAGTTCTCGCAGATTCCACAACAGAGGCAGAATATCTGGCGGCAGCTGAGCCAACAAAAGAAATTGTGTGCTCAGGAAAAATCTTGAATATTTGCAGGTAAAACAAGTATAATCGACTCCAGTCATGATTGACAATACCTCAGCATAAAGTTGGCCAAGAACGCAAAGTTCCATGATCGAACGAAGTACATTTATACAAAATATCATCTAATTTGATGTCAAGTTGAGGCCAAACAATCCATCTTCACCATTGTTCCACTAATCCATCTTCATTAAAGTGTTTGGAAGAGAAAAACTTGAAAGATTCAGAACGATGCTTAGGCTCACCAACATCCCTTCAGATTGGGGGGGCGGGGGTGGAATGTTGACACCTAATCATAGGGATTGGGTGAACAACTATAATGTAAATAAATAATAGAGGAAATGGAGAGCCATTAGGAGATGAACTGAATAGTCACTCCCTATTGTATATAATAACAAACAACCTAAATGCATAATACAAATAAATTTGAGGAGTTACCTCCTGGTCTAACAAATTTCATAAATTGATACTTTTTGAAAAGTGATAAATCTAACATTAGGATATTTGAAATTAACATAAATTTAATTTTATTGTATTTTTTTTTTATATTCTTAATGTGAATCTATCACACAAATAGAAATACTACCTTTTTTTTTCCTTTGTTGAAACAATAATAAATAAGGATTTCAACTTTATAAATTTGATATTTTTGAAACACCATAAATCCATAAATAAAATATTTAAAAGAAAAAGTTATATGAATTTAAATTTGTATACATTAATTTCATCGTTATATTTCAATTTTCAAGTTTAAATAATAAACATATTTACCATATAAAATGTGTTTTTTTGTACAAGGTTATAAATCCAAATTTAGAGTGGTATAAACTATGTACGTCTCAATAGACTTCACTCAAATAACTTCTTCTAGCGATCCCTTGTCCCACAAATTAAAATATTCTGTACATAATTACATTATTGTACAACTTGAATGAGTGTAATAGTTAAGAGCATGTGTTTTGTCATATGTCGTAATTCTTAAATGAATTAGAGTATATACCACTTAGTACACTTTAACATTCAAATGAAAAGTAACGATTCCTTATACCACAACAAAAATACCTCACACACTAATTTAATTTCTAAACTAATATATTAATTTTTTTCAAGTGCCAATAAAGTTGTATAATCAAAATTAATATTAAATATTCTCTTAAGAAGAGTGCAGGTATACCATGACATGCTTCCATAACATAAAATCATGGAAACCACCCACATCATATGAGAAGAAGGTAAACCAAGACGTGCTTCCGTAATATAAAATCATGGCAACCACCCACATCATGTGAGAGGACAGCCTAAAACCATAAAATTGTGTTTTGAAGTAGAGGGTTTTCCTTCTTTGGAATGATCAATGGTGTTAGTGGATGTAAATAAAACTCTGAATTAATAAGAATAGGGAGAGAGGCATTCAAGGACTCTAACCAATTTTTTTTCAACTAAAAATCAAACTGATGATCATTGTATTTCTTTGAAACTTAAATTTTCAAATTGAAAATCAAACTCATAATCAACCATATAAATTCCATTGATGATGAATCCTACTTCTTTGAAATTGAAAAATTCCAAGTTGAAAATGAAAGTGATAACCAATCCTTATAAACACAAAATCTAGATAATGAAAAGAAAAAAATCCAATGAATAACCTAAATTGAGTTTCGATTTTGTCAATTTTTTTTTTAATATTTCTATATTTTCAATTTTATGAATAATATTTATCCTAAACATGAAATAAGCCATTTTATTCTAGCCTTATTAATGCTTCCCACGGACCTATGGAACCTGGATATTTTAGTTGATATGGATGTTTATCATTATTTCTAGAGGATAGTATATTAGTTTAAATAAAAATAAATTAAAACAAATTATGCACCTCACTAATTTATTTCCAATCATATTAATGCTTCCAATAAAATATGGAATCACAATATTTTAGTGGTTATGGATATTTGATAGCATATTAGCTTAAATAAATAAAATGTCTAAAAACAAAATTATTATATCAAATATATATTTTTAATAATATTATATTTTTAAAAATCATATTAAAATTTATATTTATTTTATTGTTAAATACCTTGACCGCTACATCTTGGGTTCTAGGGTGTTAGACATAGTAAAAAAAATGTGATTTCAAATTATTAAATAGATAGTAAATATTATTTACCCATATACCATTTATAAATGTAAGCTGTTACATAATAACATTTCTAATATTTTCTATTTGACTACCAAAATAATACATTATTTATGTATATTTTATTTTATTAATATAAAACTGAAAATATATGTAGATTGTGGAGAGTTTACAATGTTAATACATAAAAAGATGCATTGACATTTCTCTTCCACTTTTGAGCGTCATAAATTTCCACATAAACAAAAAAATAAAAAATAAAAAAATGGTTATGATGGTCAAATATTAAATAAAAAGCAAATATCATTCATGTAAATACAAGTAATTGAGAAAATAAACTCAAATTGTAAAGAGTTCACAATTCAAACATTTTATTCCAATAAAAATAAATATTTCACTCCAAAATTCTGGTAACAAGTAAATTATAAATCTAAATATTTCACTAATTTATGAAATATTTAGTAAAAATACACACTGTTACATAATGACAATCAAACACATGCCATAAATAAAGACAAGCTATTACATAACGGATAAATAAAAGCTATTACATAATGGCAATTAGTTACATGCCATGGATAAATGCAAGATGCTACATAATAGCAATCATAATATTGTGGAAAATTGGAAAATTCACAATTTTAATAGGTAGAAAAATGCAGTGACATTTCTTTCCATGTTTTGGCCATGTAAATTTTCCACATAAAAATTATGTATATATATAAAATTTAAGAAGAAAATATTAAATAAATAGTAAATATGACTCACCAAGAGGCAAGTTGTCAAAGTTGCCATAGAATAGAAATTTAAGAAAAAACTCAAAACTCAACCCTCAACTCCTGTAACAAGTAGATTACGATTATAAATATTTAACGGATTTATGAAAGTTGCCCGAGCCGCAACCCAGATTCTTGCCCGAGAGATTGTTTCCAATATGGATTGCCCGTCCGCTAAAACCTAGTTTTTCGTGCGCGTCCAAGTCCCAATCCACCACCGTCGGGTTTGAGTGGAAACAGCTCCAACGTATCCGGGGATAGTGAGCTCTTGGCCGGGTCAACATTGGATATTACCCTGCCTGGACCCTGGATATTGGCCGGGTCCACGTTGGATGTTACATCTGAATCCTCCTTAACGATTTCCCTGCGTTGCCTTTCGACTTGATCTCCAATTCCAATCTACATACATATATTGTACAGGAAATGTTAGTATGGTTCTGACATTCTTTGCATGTGATCTCAACGGAAAATTACATGAACAATACTGTAGTCTATGTAGATTATACTTAAGACTGTATCCCCTCTGAATAGTTTTCTAATGATCTTGTTCAATTTAGTTTTCAACAATAATGTGTCTTGGTTTTCTATCCTAGGGAAAGTCCACAATTACTTTCTAAATTTTTTTGTTTCATTTTACTTATAACTATATATGTCCTCTCTCAGGAAAGTTTTCAATAATAATATAATTTTATCTTATTACATAACCATACTAAGATTTTATCACAATATATAGATTGGAATTGGAGATCAAGTCGAGAGGAAAAACATATATAGATTGGAATTGGAGATCAAGTCGAGAGGAAAAACAGGGTAATGGGTTAAGGAGGATTTAGATGTATCTAATGTTGACCTGGGCAATAGTTCATAATCTAGGGAGACATTGGAGTTTTTTCCATTAAAACTTGATCGTGGCGGATTTGGAATTGGACAGTCATGTAAAGCTCATTATGTTGATAGCTGATGGAAAAAATCTCTAGGAAAAATTCTGCATTAGGGCACCTTCATAAATTAGTGAAATATTATATATTTTTGAAATTTTCAAGGGATATTTTGTTGTAGAATTCATTTAGATTTTAAGATAAATATGTTGCTATAAATTTTATATTGATAAAATAAAACATTGTTGTACTCACGATATGATTGTACGCATGAAACTTATAATAAAAGTCAATATCCATAATGGAAAATATTATAATTGCGACTAAGTAACAACTTGCATCTATCAAAGACATATGCCTTAATGATAGTCATTATCTATGCAATATTTAATATTATAATTATGACTATGTAACAACTTACATTTGTCAATGACATGTGCCTTAATAATATTTACTATCTATGCAATATTTGGAAATTTGAATTTTTTTTATTTTTTTAATATATATTTTGTTTTTATTTTTTTATTATATATATATATTTAAAAATTTATGACATCCAACAAATAAAAAAACTATGTCAATAAATGTATGTGAAATAAATATAAACTTTCATATAATTTTATATATTTATATATATAATATTATTTAAATATTTTATTTATTTAAACTAATATGCCATAAATAATAAACCTCTCTAACCATTCAAATATTGTGATTGAAATACTGTGATTCGATACGAGTGGGAACAATAATAAATAGCCATAACAACTGAAATATTGTGATTCTACAGGCTAGTGGGAAATAGCCATAACAACTGAAATATTTACCGTAAAAACGTATTGTTGTGTGGTCAGACTTATTTCATGAATTTTTGTGTGGTCAGACTTATTTCAGGTTTATCTCGTCAAGTGAGAAGTATTTTTCATAAAACTGAAAAATTGTCATTGGAAATAAAAAAAATCATATTCGTTATTACGGTAAAAACGAATTGTTGTGTGGTCAAACTTATTTCGTGAATTGTTGTGAGAAGTATTTTTCATAAAACTGAAAATATGAGGATTATTTCATTCAGTATTCCAAGGTTTACTCACTTTTCAATTGAAAAAGTTCTTAGAATTCCAAGGTATAATGTACAATAAAATTTTAAAGTTAAATTGTTGACCATTAATGTGAAATAAGATTTAGTTTATTTACTAAAAAATAGTAATACAATTTATTCAAGGATTTGAATATGTGTAATTTATAGTTTCAATATATTTTATTTTGATTATCAATTAGATTTTTTATATTTTATTTTGGTTATGAAAAATCTGGAATAGTCTTTGCTTTAGTTTGTGTGAATTAAATTTATTTTTCAACTAAAATAGATTTATTATTATAAATTTGTATCTAAATGGTTTGAATGTTACAAGAAAGGTTAAAATGGAAAACGTTAAAGAGAATATCATGCATTGCTTAAGAAAATCTTGACTAAATTTGTTTAATAAGATATTATTAAAAATGATTTGGAAAATTCAGTATAAGGTGTTAAATTTCAAATTTCAAATTTTGTTTTAAATTTATAATTTCGTTTTAAATTTATAATTTTGTTTTAAATATTATAATGAAAAAGTAAAGAAAAAATCATGCATTCACTAAAAAAAGTTGACTAAATTTATTTAATAAGATGTTACAAAAACAAATATTTTGAAAATTTAGTATAAGGTTTCAAATTTCAAATTTAGTTTTAAATAAATTTTTAAATAAAATATTTTTTTTAATTGAAAAATGGCATATTATTAAAATGATATTTAAAAAAACTATATTCCCCTAAAGTATAGATGAACACCTCCATTTTATTATAAAGGGAAAAATATGAGAGCAAGCATAGAGACAATGTAAAAACAAACACGCCAGGTCTCAAAAAAATTTAAATGATGTTTGTTTTCATTTAGGTTAAATTATTATTATTGTAGAAAGTCAAATAATTCTTTATAATGATGAAGATATTTTATCTATCATTTTTCATTTTCAAATTGCTATTTTCCCATATTATTGAAAAGGTAAAGAAATATTGACTACTTTCTCTAGTTATATGTTACTAGAATAGATGATATAGAAATGTCGATGACATATTTGAAATCTAAAATTTATAATTTAGTTATTAAAATAATTTTTAAATAAAACAACTATTTTGTTATTAAATTTTTTTTAAAACAAAATGACTGTTTTTTTTAATTCAAAAATTGAAGGCATATTATTTAATCGTCCACTTAAGAAGGGATAGTTTTGCAATGCATATATGAACACCTCTTTGTTAAAAAAAACAATGTTAAATGCATTATAAAAGTAGACACCACAAATATTGAAATAAGGGCAGTGATGGAATTTAACCTATTGGGATCATTGGTGGGTAGGGAATTCAACCTACCTAAGCATTGGTGATAAAGGTGTGAGGGTATAAAATTTTTTATTGCATCATGAAAAATGCTCGCCTTGCCTTCAAGGGATTTGTGAAATGAAAACATGGACACGTTTACCCCAAAAAATTATATTCAATATAGAAATGGAGACATTGAACCACAAAAATGTTGTGCACAAATGTGCACCTTCACTCTTGAGAAGGATGGATGTTAAGGTGTGCATTGGTTTGCCCCTTCGCCAACTACTCTCATGTGGAATCAAGGAGTGGAACTTCTGTAACTTGAGGAGAATGGGTAGTGTGGGGATTGAGGTCACATGAAGGTATATATTCTGGATAATAATTACATGATTTCCAAATCCATAATGGATGTCATAAATATTGGGTTCTTTTTCCCTTCACATGTGTTTGTTCCTTTTACATATTCAATAATATTATTGACATTTTTTTATTTACAATATAGTTGATCAAACTACCTAAATATTGTTAAGTGCAAACACAGAATTTCCATGAATATTCTGTGCATGAATGATTATGTTTTCAAAAAATTCACATGAATAGAATGTTAGAGATCAATTCTCATCCATACTCCTGGAAATATTTCAACGTTCATCAATAATTACAAGTGTTTATTATTCGATGAAAATTGTAATTTTACGAACACCCCAATGTTGAAGATTTATTTATGAGAAGGAAGGCACCAATATTTTTTTTTACACATGTAACTCCTATTGTGTCTCCTAAATTGTTGAATCATTAAAAACTATAATTAATGTAGACAGCTAGTTGCTAATAAAAGAAATTTTACATTGGGGAGCACCCAAATTGACATCTTTTTAGAATTTTTCCAACATGCTTTTGAGTACCTTTTTCCATTTTCAAACCACCTATTAGATTCCATAACCATCTCAAAAAGGAATCGAGTCATAAGATATTTTTGGATTATGAAATCAACTTACTTAGGCATGGGTGTTGTCACACTTATAGACATTGGGACTAGATTGTCCATTCACATGGAAGTAGTAAAAATGTATTCTCAAATCTTTAGCATAAAATGACCTACCTACATTCCCAATGAAGTCTTTTCCTATGGTTTCTCCAAGAAATATTATTCCTCTAGAAACCATTCCAATTCTATTTGTTTCGAGAATGATTTTGGCTATGACTATTATTGTTCATATATTATTTCATATTCATTTGAAAGAAGGTGTTCTTGTGGAGATCCCATTTACTACTAAGGTTTTTATTGGGGGACCTCCCTTTACAGGTAAGAAACCTATGGTTATCTCTCTTTCTTCACTTTCCAACTCCTTATTTATTGTAATGCCCCATAATAATAAGAATAATAAAAATAAAAATAATATAATATAATATTAAAATATAAGAAAATAAATAATAAACAATAGAAAAAGGATAATAATAGTAAATATATAATAAATAATTAATAAATATAATAATAACAAATAAATAAAATAGTAAATAATAATACTAGAGTTCTAAATAAGTATACATAAAAGTAAACTATAAAATAGTAACAATAAGTAAAGTTAACAAAAAGAAAAGTAAAATAAGAAAGAGTTAACTAAGAGAATTATTAAAGTCGTAAAAATAAGTAAAGTTGTCAAAAAGTCAAAAGAAATCAAATAAGAAGGAAATAAATTAAGAGAAAATTTAACTTAAGTAAAACCTAAAAAGACAAAAAAATTGCATGTTGACCCATGGAATGTGTGCATGTGGTTCTCTTCCCAATGTTTGGTCTATTTAATAGATGGTGGTGAAGATAATAGACCATTCCCTCCCTCATTCTCTAGTGATAAAAGTGTTGCGAGACAAAGGATACTCTGGCAGTAGTAGTACGTTGATTAAGTGCTCGGGAGTGGCGAGTTGTAGAAAGATTATGTGCAGCTGAGTCTACAGTTGGGTGGAGAGTCGTCCCCAAATCTTTGTTGCAGTTACCAGTATTAAAATAGTGTTCAACTCTAAAATCGCAAGGAATATCATCACCACAGGTAAGTTCTCTCTACCTATATTTCTAAAATTCTATGTTAAATTATTGATTAATTGTGCATTGATTATAAATCGCATAATTGATGTAACTATTTGTATATTTAAAAATTGAGGTTGTTACATCTATTCCTAGTTCTTATGTTTTCACATTAAATCTACTCCTCTTGGTGATTTGTTGAAGTAGCTAGTCAGTCTCTCTACCCCTCTCTCCTCTCCTATTTTCTCCTTTTACCCCATTATCCTCTTTGAGACTTATACTCCTCCCCTTTCCCTTCTCCTACTCTCTCCTAGTGATGCTATGGGAAGTTTTTTCTCCTCCGCTCCAATCATTTATACCTAAAACCTTCATTTAAGATATAAATCCTGCCAGTACTCAAAGGAAGATCCTTCAAATGGTTTATTTCTGGTCTCCACATTAGGGTCGAGGCTAGGCTCATTTTGAGACCCAAATAAAAAGGCTACATACCATGACTAAAAATCATATCTTTCTATTTCTCAACTTCAAGCCAATGAAAATATTTTCGCATGTATGAAAATCTATATATATATGGGGCCCTTAGACCATTATCCCACTTCAAGATATCTCTATGAGAATTTTGTCTTTAAGTTGTCAAGGTTTGGCCAATGTAGCAAAAAAATTGCCATAAAGAATCTAGTTGAGACACATTCCCCATAACTTCCTTGTCTATGTGCAATAATGATGGTT
The DNA here is from genome assembly GCA_031772625.1 of Pinus tabuliformis. Lineage (NCBI taxonomy): Eukaryota > Viridiplantae > Streptophyta > Pinopsida > Pinales > Pinaceae > Pinus > Pinus tabuliformis. Next base: position 1,786,320,369 of record CM062816.1, read on the forward strand.
GGTGAGAAAGACATTAGCCTTTTAAAGAATTCATTTCACCATTAGGAATTTATGTTATCTATTTCCCTTGTTGGATAAGGAGATTTAGTCTTAGGATGGAAAAGAAATTCCTTAAATCTCACATCAACTTGGTTAATCAATTCTAGATTAGCTTTGGACCTATAATTATAAGGACCTAGACATGACCATTCCAAACTTAAATCTCTATGGACTATGTTTGGATAGGGCAGTTTTATAAGAAAAAACCTCTAAAAATCCCCATATGCACTCTAACAGAATCATCATTTGAGGATAATTGAGCTTTACTAAGGCGTCGTGTGAAGTTTTGGGTCGAAGATCCCGTTTGGATGCCCTAGTGAAATTCTTCTTAAACTCATTGGAGGAGGTGGGCCCAATCTATATACATCTCCATACACTTCTTTCTACTTGGAGAAGTAATAAGGTAGGTGAATCTATAATTTCTAAGTGACTAGATCACTTCATTATCTCAAACTCTTTCCTAGCTGGAACACATTTGAGATATCATTAGAACTATTAAATCTAAACACTCTTGTAAGGTAAGGGGATCTTTCTTAATGGGTATCGCATCCAAATCTACCGTACAATGTGTGAAAAGTGAAAATTATTTCTCAATACCTAATGCAAATACATGTCATTAATCTAATCAAGAAAGACAAGAGAAGCATACTTTAAACTCTTGATAATCAATGAAGTTTGTAGGCCCTATGGAAATATTTGGAGACCTTACTTCATTGTAAAGATCCTGCTCCAAGCTTCCAAATCAAATCCCCTAGACACATGCAACTCCAAATAATACAATATTTTTTTCCTTCGTAGAAGGTAGGTTTGCATGCACTAGCATTAATAAAATGATCACATACAAATATAAAAGAACATGAGATATGAAAGAGAGAATCCACAAATACTATCATTAATAAAAATGGCAAAATACATTATACCTTGGTGCAATAATGGACATATACTTCATTCTTGGCATGACCATTCCCTAAACCTACTATAATATTGGGATCACCTCACATGTAACACAAGTTCTAGTAGAAATCCCCAACATTACCAAGTTATATTTTCTATATCCCTCTTCGTCTAAACAAATTCTCTCTATATTGGGTTTTTTCTAAACTTAGGAGGATATATGTGTACACCCATGGTCATGAGTAGGAAAATTCTTTAATAATTGGCCCTGACGCAAGTTAGGCATAAGTGGTTCAAGCTTATCTCCTCCAGATTAACCTATTATAGAAATCAAACCTCCATTACTCCCACGCCAAAGGAAAGTAGAGTACGAAGGTTTTAGTCTACCCAATTGCAATGAAGTGATGGGTGCCAGAATGATAAGTCTATGGGATCTGTGGGTTAATAAAATTACACAGTCAAGAAGGTAAAATGAAGAATTGAAGCCAAAATGTTGGAAGGTTGAACGATGGTCTCTCTATCTAGCATATCATGGAAAACATGAGCTATAACATATGCCCCCAATGCATGAGGTCAAAAGAGAGATTGATGTAAAAAATGCATTACAAAAGGTTGTATCAAAATGTGATGGAAGGAGTCGATACTAAAGGACAGGTTTGAAGTCACACTGACAACCAACTATCAATCATAATTTGATCATCCCCAAGATGAGCATACCCATTCTCAGCATAAAGAGAAACTAAACATGGCAACAAACCGTACACTGCAAATCATGATATGAAATGCTAGTACATGGCCATTATACATACATAGTGGATCCATGTAAAAAAATAAAATATCATAGCCACTAGCGAATATAATGGAGATTTATGTCACAATATGCATAAATAGGACTATAGACACATAGAAGAGAGGTTTCACAAAGTAGTCCTCAAAATACATAACAATGATAAATAACACCAAAACGTCTTGGGAAGGGTGTCATATAATAGTGATATGTCCCTATCCCAATATCTTCTACTCATCCCCAATGGTATGAATATATTACATGTGAATAAATGAGCAGATGTATAGCATGGTACAAATTGTCTGATTATCTTTTAGTGAGGTATACTATGATGCGAGGGAATCCACTAATGATGAACATGAACCCCAAGGTACCTAGCAAAATTAAAAAAATATGAATAAATGTGTTGATGTTAAACACTCATCGATTCATCCAATTAGGAGTTAATGAGGTAAACTCACTTTTGACTGTGAAGAAGGTTTCCACTGAGGTCTACAAGATCTAAGGTGTTGTTGGCTCCTAGATAAAACACTTGGATAATGAGTTGAATTCAATAGGAAAATATCTATCGAAGGAGGTACTTAATGTATTCCCCATTAATTGAGATGGAATAGATCAAGAGATGATGTAAATGGATGAAGTTATGAGGTACATCTAATATAGGGATGGCTAAGACAAAAGGTTAACAAGGATAATAGTTGGCCAATTAAGGTTTAAGCCTCCCTTGAAAATGTAATAACAAGACACAATAGTGACTTGGAAGGATTGACTAATGAGCACCTTGTCATATTGTATGAAAATGTTGGAGACATTGAAGCACACTGTATAATGACTAAAAGAGTAACCACGCAGAGTAGTGGAATGACTCATATATATGGTACAACTCCTAAGGAGGCTAAAATCTAGTTGCAAGGCAATGATACAAATAAATTCCATGTTCAAGGATGATATCACTAACACTTTAGTTTACCAAGCACAAAAAGAAGACAAGTAAACTTCATTGCATCTTGTTTGTTTAGTTTTAATGAACCCCAAAAAGATATTAAAGGATACTTGATAAAGTGTCTTCTTGGTGCTTAAATGAGCTTAAAGAAGATGTAATAGTGTGCTAGATACATGATATATTTTTCATGAGGAATGAGCGAAAAAAATAGGTAAAGGGATTCTTGATACCCTTTAGTGTTTAACAAGCATGATAAGGATACAAAGGAAAGTTGTTCTAGAGAAACGAGTGCTATAAAGGGTAGCAACTTGTTTTGAGTTGACAAAAAATCACCCAAGCAAAGAAAATAAAATATGTTGGTAAGGAGAACCACTCATTGTATGGTTCCTCCAAGAAGGATAAAAACACCAAGCGAAGGCTATCAAGAAGGTTAAGTGCAATTTGATAGAAGTGATGAAAATGAGACCAATGAAAATTTACATGCATAAAATTCATTACAAGGTAGAAAGTAATGATGGAATCCTCCTAGGGTAATGCCAAAATATGAAAAAGAAGAGTATATGAGGTCAAATTCAAAGTCATGGTGGGTCAAAAGGAGGGATTATGGAGAGATAAAAAAATGCAGCATGGACACTAGCATGATAAAGAGGTGCTAAACCAAGGTATCCCTGTGAAGGACTACTCTATCGCACAATTTAGGACATGGAAATATAGAATGTTCAATGTTGTAACCTAATAACATTAGACATAATGTTTAATGAAGTATGTAAATGATGGTTAATGATGTAATAAACATGGAAATGAAAGACACACCCCTAAAATCTAGGTTTAATAAAAATGCACCTAGGACACATTATAGTATGTAACCTCAAGAATATGCTAGCATGATGACAAAAGTGTTCCATAATCTTGTAGAAAAATATAAATTAGTGAAAAATATGATGAAAATAGGATCGCAATCATGAATAAGAAGATTTGGAGAAGGTAAGTTGCCAATATAGGGAATAAATCCCCACATGTGGACTCCTAAGCTACACTTCTTGGTAAATGGAGAAATTTTATGGTTGGAAGTAGAGGAATTTATTTCATTATAAGACATTGAAGGTGAGGTTCCCTAACAGTGGTGGTTGAGTGAAAAATTATGGTAAAGGAGAGCATATATGAGCATGTGGCTGGATACTATGGGCCACATGCAGAAAAGGTTAATAATATGATACCCATTAAATAGGTAAATAGCTTCGCACTTCACACCATCCTATTTACCCTTACCTAGATATTATGCTCCATGAGGCCTAATTTAGCCTCTAAGGCTTAGACATATATAACTATACGATGTTTGAAACCTACCATCTTCAACTGGTATGAGGGTTTGTTAGCCAACATGAAGGACCAAATCACCCATTTCCAACTCGGAAAGCTAAAAGACATTGAGCATGTAATCATTCTAGTATATTTGTTTTTAGATTAGGTTCCTATGCTAATACCAAGGGTATGATACTCATATGATGTGCCCACACATCCATGCAAGATGTGATGGAAAATATTATGAGTAGAATAGATGGTGGACATGCTCAATAATGGTTTAATGACATTTTTTTTGTAGATTGTAACAAGATCAAATTTTATTTATTAATAATTATGCTTATGAAGAAACCACCTTCATGAATGACCTAGATCCTTTCATAGCCCATGGATGCATTAGGGTGCACTTGGTAACTATTTTTTGAATTTTTGTGATATTTAAATGTTTTTTGGTTTTTGGAATATGCAATTTTTTTGGTTTTCTCATGGATACATAATCACTAATACATTATTGGTTTAATATGTAGATGTGGGACTAAGCAAACCCCTGAGTAAGTCACCATTACACCATCGAGTAGTAACTAGAACATGGGTTGGCATGAAGCATCTTAAAAGGAGGTCGAGGAGCATGATGATCTACAAATGTTTCCATGCAATGTGGAGGTATTGGCACTAGGGGTATAACCTTTTTCTATTAAAGAGAGCCTTCTAAACCTATAGAGGCACATTGTTCATGCTATCTCTACTCACTACAAAGGCCTCATATTCAAACTCATTCTTTTGTGGGATGGGATCTAATTATGGTCTATGATCAGGATCATGACAAGTTGGGAGCAGGCAAGCTAGAGTCCCTCTGGAATGGTTCCTATCTTGTTAACTTTATTCCTAATAGAGGGGTCTACAAGTTAGTGGACCATGATGGAAACCCTTTATTGGAGCCACGTAATGGGATTTATTTTACGAATAGCTATGTATAAGTGTTATAGCTTCATGGTGCTTGTAGATCTTGTTTTAGGTTTGGGTGTGGTGTGTTTTTCCCTTTTTTATTTTATGTGTGTCTACATTACTTTGAGTGTTTTCTTGTGCATTGTGCTTGATTGGAATATTTCATGTTCCTTTAGGACATATGTAGGCTTTAGAGGAAATTCCAAACTTAGTAATGAAAACCTAGCTTCCATTTCTTAGGTTCTCCTTTCACCCACCAATGAGCTTGTGAGTTTAGGGGGAATTTGTCCTAGCCATGTGACCAATTGTGTGGCTAAATATAGTGTCACAATTCAGTTCTTGTCCAAGGCCACTTCCCTTGGAATTCATCACTTGGTTGTTAAAATTCACTCCCAAATCATAGTATCTTAGTTGAACCGTGTCTATTTGTGAGGAGTATTGTATTATTTCATCATTATTTGATGGTACATATTTTGGAATGAAATTTGTATACCATTTCCTACATTCATATTCCTAGAGACTTTAACACATTGGTAGATTCATTGGCCAAATACGTCTTGGATTGGAATTTGTCTCGTTAATTTTATAAAACTTGCATATAATATAATAATAATTAAAATCAAATAAAACATCATATGAATAACATGAAAAATTGAACGACAACATAACCTTCATGTATATACCAAATATCCAAAAAAGTTTTTTACAGCATGAATATTCTGGGTACATCAATCAAAATTGATGTTTGAGGGCTAGGCTTCTAAGTAACTACTTATGTCAAAATATTGTCCAAGGAATAGTACACTAAGAATATAATCCAAGTCATGTTGGAAGTAGTATAACATGATCCATACTAGATGTTGAAGGAAGCCTTGATGACGAGCAGGGATAACGGTAATGGTGTTCCCCTATCGATTTGGATGGGTATCATCGTTAGAAAAATGATATATCTATAGTTTCAATTCCTCAACTTTGTGTGTGGAATCACACGTCTCATCAAGTTACTTCCCTCCTCCTTATTAGATGGTTTGTGCCGAACCTACACTGTAGTTGTTCCTCGATAGTGAAATGGTGAATGAACTAGGGATTGGGTTGGTCCCATGTTTATATATCGAACTAATCACATATTAGTGACTATGTATCCTTGAAAAACCCAAAAAATTACATATTCCAAAAAAACCCAAAAATATTTAAATATAACAAAAATCAAAAAAGCAGTTACTAAGTGCACCCTAAGGCATATCAAAGGGTTGGACAAGATCGAGTCATTTATGAAGGTAGTTCCTTCATAATCATAATCATTAATGAATGTACTATGATCACTACAACATCTGACAAACCTATGATCAAACCACTACTCGACATGTCCACCCTGTACTGTATGATGAGGCTCATCAATGGGTAAATTATATGGACCTTAATGCCACTCTCCAGCTTATTAAAGTCAACTTTTCTCACATTTATTTACATGTTTTGTTATATTTTTCTTAGTGAGAAGGGTAAACATGAGATGTCATGTCTTCTGGCCTAATGTGCATTAATTGGAAGTTTTGGAGAAATTTTGGATAACTAAAGTGCAAGAACTCGAAGTAGACAAGAAAGAGGAACTTTAGGAGATTGGATCTTCGTCCTTAACTCATTACTCACTTGGAGATTCACCCACAATATCTCTTCAGCTCCGATTTACAAGCAGCCAATCCATTTAAGTCATTGGCACCCAATCTAGTGATAGTTGAAGACCAGTTGATATCGCGATGGGAACTAAACCTCCCTAAATTTAAAGAATTTGCTGGTATCTTCAGTTGTATAAATAACAAGGCCTAGATCCTCATTAGGACTCAAATTTTGTAATTGTAGCAAAGAGGCATTTTTGAGCTAAGACATTGTGACTAATGACTCTCATGTATTTTATATATTTTAATGGAAATGATAAACATTACCTTGATCCATCACTAACTTGACTCAGAGGGTTGAAGCTCTTGGGTTAGGGCCCAACCCTAGTAGAACAGGGTCTTCTTTCTGTACATGTATGCTTAGATTACATTCATAGTTTGTAGTTGAAGTGATTTTGGTTTTTTTAATCTGCAAGTATTTGGATGATTAATTAGTTTGCTTTGATTTGTGGATAGATAGATGAGTGGTATCATAGTGATAGTAAACACTTCAAAAAAATTGTGATAGTGGCCTTCATGTCATCTCCATTATGGGATCATGATTTGAGGGTTCCATTCAAACAACCCAAAAGAAAATTTCTTATTTGATTACTGTATAATCTAGGGTTTCTTGTTGAATAGATCACTGTATTTGAATTTCTCAAATGTTTTTGCAATTGTCATTTTTATCTCCTGAGTTTGATATGGTTTAAAATCACTTCCATTCATAAACTTATCCATTACATATTAATAACTTTGTTTTCCTCCAGTCAACTCATCTTTTCCATGTATAGATGAACTTTTGCATAAATGAAGAAATTAGTGTATGTTGTTGTAGGAGATGCTAATTTGCAGGGAGACCTCATCTCATTCACCACATATGAGTCCTATCCACCTATGCTACCAGGGCCCACCAACCCCTAAATCTAAATACTTGTTTTGTAAGAAAAGTGGTCATTTCCATTGAGCAACTCCAACCATCTTGAGGCATTTTACTGAGCCTTAGATAGTATGCACCTCCTCCATGCCATATTTCCATATCCGACACATTTACCACACTTCATTCTTCCTTTCCTACCATCTTCTAAGCTTTCAACTTGTTTCCTATAGTAAAATAAGGCATCCTATAGTAGAACTATGACATCCTGAAATACTACTGGAATCCCTGTAGCTACCTATTTTAAGCCTGGATTGAGCAGAAATCATCATTTGAGCCTAGATTACACCTCCACCTGGATTCCATACCCTTGAAGTAGTCCAGACCATTTCCTCCATACTTGTCATCCCTGCCAAAGAGAAAATGAAAATTAGCATTTGCATTCATAAAACTAAAAATCAAAAAGGTTATTTCTGCAAATTCTAAATCAACACATGCGTGGAGCAGCATAGTAATTCCTAGATCAAATTCCATGCTTAGCTAGTCCTGGTCATTAAATTTTATAAACATGGTTAAGCTAGGTTTCTTTTTCAAGAAAAATGTGTAGATGTTTAGCTAGATGATTTCATGTCACTTTGTAGCACCTTCCAATTTAGTCTTTCATTTCCTAGAGTAGGCAACATTCCCTTTTTGCATTAAGCATAATTTTCCCTTTTCCATGTGATTGTGAGACTCCTTCTAGTCAATACAAGATTGGTTTGAAAAGCCCTACTGGTTTATCGCATTGGTTGAAAATTGAGAAAAGTAGAACATTGAATATATTGTATGTACAACATTGTCACGTCTAAGTTTTTACGAACCCCGGGTTGATGAAGTAAAGTTGGTAGCCCTAGGATTTAAAACTTTCTTGTTGCAATATTAGTGCTCATCACATTCTGGCAGTGTTTTGGGGAGGTGTCTAAGAAGATGTGATTTATTCTTTCTTTTTCACTTTCTTTCTAATTCTACAAATGGTTCCATTTATAAAATAGTTGTAATATTTTTCTTTCTTTACTATTCTACAAGTAGTTCCATTTAGCAAGGAGTTGTAATTTTTTTTTTCTTTCTTTCCATTATGCAAGTAATTCTTAAAAGAACACTAAAAAAGAAGACTTATTAAATGTCTCGTAGGAGTAGAGACAACTTAGGGAAAAAAATTTGAAATACCCCCACCACATCGAGCAACCAACCTTCCCTCTTCTTCGGTGGTTGTGAGTTAGATGACCCATTAGGTGAAAAACCAAAGTTATTTGAAGAGCCATTTGGGGAAGAAGAAGAGACCATTCCACTGACCTACACCATGGCTGAAAATAGAAATGGGGTTGGAGACAGAGAAGGAGATGAGAATAGAGTTGAGGGTAATTTTCCCAGTAGAGAAACTAATGGAGATGCTAGGATAAAAAACATCAGTCCCTATTCCCTTCCTCACTTCCATGGCCTAACCTCAGAGGACTCGGATAACTTTTTGTTTGAGTTTTTTGTCATATGAAGAACTTATGATTACACCTCTAATGACCAGAAGTTGAAATTGTTCCCATCCCCCCTCAAAGATGCAGCCTTGCGCTAGTTTATGTGTTTACCTGGGGAAAACATCACCACCTGAGCTCAGATGAAATATGCCTTCAACAATAAGTATAAGGACTATTGCAGGTTCAAAGATACCAAAGATGAAATTTTTGGAATGACCTTGGGATATGACGAATCTTTAGAAGATTATGAGGAAAGGTTCCAACTCAGCTGCAAAAGGGTCAAGTGCACCCTTAATCTTAAATCACTTAAGTTAGTATGTCTTAGAGCGATGATGGAAGGTCTCATAGAAACCCTAAACCTTATGTTAGGAGGAGACATATGTCAATTACCCTATGACTATATCAAGACAGTTTCAAAATCATTCTAGGGTAGGTAGAGAGAAAGATAGGGCCAGTCAAGCTTTGGTGATTTTATCCTCCTCCAACACATCCATAAAAGGTGAAATTGGGAACATGGTGGAATACGTAAAGAGTGAAATGATGCATACCCTTTCTCTGCAAATGAACAACATGTAGATCAAGAGGAAGGAGGAGGAAGTAGAAGGATCCTTAGCTATATTTTTCCCTAGATGCACTAGGAGGAACCAAAACAACGAATTTCCATTGAATATTATAGAAATATGCTCGGTTTGTGAGGCAAACCATTCCACAGAAAAGTGCCCTTATTCGTCTGGATTAAAATTCATGTATTAGGGAATTGAAGGGGTGATTGAATAAATCTGCTATATCAACCAAAGGAGGCCTCAAGGACCTCGACCATACTAGCAAGGCATGCAAGTGGCATATTATTCATATTACAACCCTAACAAGAATGCATTCATTTCCCCTTGGTTCCATCCTTCTCATCATTCATAGTCCACACCTTCTCCCTTGTCATTTTCACCTCAATACCATTCCCAACATGCCAACTAACCATTTCAACCGTATTCTCCTCCACAACATTAGTGGATGCACCATCCCATGGGTGGATGCCCCCATACAACCAATCTCTAGCATTAATGCCTCCACCTCCATCTCAACTAAAGCTCCTACACCCTGCTCCACCTAAGCAACCTTAGATGCATTCTTAACCAAATCCAAACCCGAACAACAGACATGCACAATAGGTCTATAGAGGAAAAGCGTTTTACACTACCTATGCTGTGGAAATTCAAGAAATCAACCTTACGTTTTGAAGAGTACTTCCAGATAATCAAATTCCATATCCACCTAAGGAGCTTGAAGAGGAAAAGGAAGAGAGTGGCTCTCAAGCAAATCCACGTCCTTTTTCTGAGAGATTAATCCATCATGTCTAACACACCCCAGAAGAGTCTAAAATTTTGGGTGAATTGCAAAACATGTGTGTTAAAATCCCACTTCTCTAAGCTATCAAGGATGTCCCCATCTACAACAAGTTAATGAAGGAGTAATGTTTGAAATATCCTTGGAGGAGAAGGAAAGAAACCCCTACCACTAATGTCATTGGACAACTATCCGACTTAATGTTGGGTGGGTGATAATCCTAGACTATCTATATCATGGAAGTCCTATGGTAGATGTGAACATCGATGGCATCATTGTCCCAGATACCTTGATTGATCTTGGGGCTAACATCAATGTGATCACTAAGGAGACTATGCTTATACTGAATCTCCAAGTATCATTAAGAAAGACCACAATAGTCTTGCATCTTGTAGATAGGTCAACAGTAGCTCCTACGGGGGTTGTTGAGGATGTGTTGGTCTCCATTGATTCCTTGGAATACCCTGTTAACTTCTTAGTTCTCCAACATAATACCAAGTTCAATGGTTATCCTATCATCCTTGCAAGGCCATGGTTAGCCACTGTTGATGCTTGCATGGTTAGGAATATGACCATTGAAAATGGGCATTTATCCAAATGATTGGTCTTGTACCCTCATCCTCAACCATCAATGGAGCATGACTTAACTTTATGGTTAAAAGAGGTGGAGGAAGATGTGGTTTACTCTTCCTTGATCTCTACCCTAGATACCACTATAGGAGGGGCACAACATGATGAAGATGACCTAATTGAGCAAATCCTCCAGAATCAGCCGCCCAACACCATGTCCGTTGAGTATTTAGTTAAGAAATATTAAGATAACCCTTGGACTAATTTTTGCCTAGCTGAATCAAGTCTTACTGATGTCAAGATGATATAATTTGGCCCACAAGAAACATTGGAAATCAACCCCTCTCTTTGGACATGAGGAAGAGGAGTTATGTGACATGCTAAGAAAGCATCTGGATGCCTTTGCCTGGAGTTACAAGGAAATGAAGGGAGTGCAACCTTCGGTGTGTACTCACAGCCTTTACATCAAGGAAGGATGCAAACGAGTGAGCCAACCTCAGAGGAGAGTGAACTGAGCCCTCAAGGACATAATCAAAGAATTACTGTAGAAGCTATTAGATGTAGGGTTCATTTACCCCATCTCAGATAGTGATTGGGTGTCTCCTCTAGTTTTGGTTCCAAATAAAAATTGGAAATGGAGGATTTGTGTGAATTATAGAGAGATAAACAAAGCCACAGAAAAGGACCCTTCCCTCTACCTTTCATTGACCAAGTATTAGATAGTCTGGTAGGAGAGAAGTTATTCTCTTTCCGAGATGGATTCAGTCATTATAGTCAGATCCATATCAACCCAAAGGACCAAGATAAAAATATATTCACCTCTCCCTAGGGTACCTTTGCTTATAGGGTCCTTCCTCTTGGTTTATGCAATGCCCATGCCACTTTTCAGAAGTAAGTCATGAGCATCTTTATAGAGATAGTCCATGACTATGTGGAATTTTATATGGATGATTTCACCCCCTATGGGTGTGATTTCTTGGAGGCTATCTCTAAGTTTGGAAAAGTATTAAAAAAAGGCATTGAAATGAACTTATCCCTTAGTCATGACAAGTGTGAATTCCTGACAACTACAGGGAATATTCTAGGTCACTCAATATCCCATTAAGTATTGCAAGTGGACCCAAATAATATAGCTATCATAAAGAGGGTCCCTACACCTCATAACTAGAGGGGTGTTAGAACTTTTTTAGGTTTCTTTGGATACTATAGGAAATTCATAAAAGACTTCAGCAAGGTAGCCTCACCTTTTTTTGGAGTATTGGCCAGGGACTTTGAATTGTTATGGTTAGAAAGCAACCAAGAGGCCATAGAAACCCTAAAGAACATGTTGACTACTGCACCTATACTTTGAGGCCCAAATTGGGATCTTCCTTTACACATCCATGCTGATGCCTCTAGCAAAGCTATAGGAGTAGATCTTGGCTAGATAGATGACAAGCTACCTTATGCCATTTACTTAATCAGTAAAAATATGTCCCAAGTTGAATTGAACTACACTATGACTGAAAAAGAGCTCCTAACAGTTGTCGATTCCTTGAATAAACTTAGACATTACATTACTGGTTCTAGACCTTTGTACAAAGTGACCGTGCTGCTATTAAATATTTGACGAACAAACCTGATGTGAATTCCTAAATTATTAGCTAGTTTCTTTTGTTACAACAGTTTAATCTAACTATCATTGATAAGCCTAGTAGAGAAAATGTAGTTGCGGATTTTTTGTCTAGATTGGTTTTGCCTATAGGTGACGAAGGAATGGTTGATGACCAACTGTTAGATGAGAATTTATTCACCATTTTAGTTCTCCCTCTATGGTTTTTTGACATAGAAAACTACTTAGTAGATGTACAGTTCCCTCCAAATCTTCCCTCTAAGGGAAAGAGCATAAATATAAGGAAAAGTGCCCCATTCACTTTGATTGCAGGAAATCTCTCCAAGATGGGCCCAAATCAATTTCCGAGAACATGTGTCAAGTAGGAGGAAGCTTTCGAAATCCTTCTAGGCTGTCATGATGGGCATTGTGGAGGTCAGTTTGCACCCAAAAGGATGACCTTTAATATACTAAAAGTTTGCTACTATTGGCTCACTCTCCACCAAGATGTAAGAAGGTATACCAACTAATGTGACCGGTCCCAAAGAATGGGGAAACCTACTCTCAATGATGAAATCTCCTTGTAACCTTAAGTAAATTTTGAGCCATTTAACAAGTGGGGCATGGATTTCATTGGACCCATTAATCCATCATCAAGATAGAAAAATTACATCATTGTGTGCACTAACTACTTGACAAAGTGGGATGAAACCAAGGCTCTCAAGGTAGCCACAGAAGAAAAAGTGGTTGAGTTCTTGAGGGAGAATGTGTTTTACATGTTTGGATACGTTATAGAGCTAGTCACTAATCAGGGCACTCTATTCACCTCACTCATGATTGATAATATATTAAACAAATATAAGATCAAGGACAAGATATCCACTCCTTACCACCCTCAAGTCAATCAAGAAGTAGAAGTTACCAACATAGGATTGGAAAACATTTTTAGAAAGGTGGTGAGAAACATCAGGGAAGATTGGGCTGAAAGACTAGTGGAGGCCACTTGGGCTTATAATGCAACTTCAAAGACAACCACTAGATTCACACCTTGTGATTTAGTGTATGGGAAGAAGATCTTCTCTCCATTGGGTTTGACTATAACGCTTTAGGAATGGAAGCACAATTAGATTTGGATGCTACAAGGGAATAACAAGAGAGAATTCTCTAGCTCAATGGGTTATATGAATTCAGGATACAGGCCCTCCTACACACAGAAGTGACTCAAGTACAAAAAAGGTCTAGCATGACAAAAATATCATAGGTAAACTATTGCAAGAAGGTGATTGATGTCTACTGTATGACTCCAGAATTAAGGATTTAAAAAGTAAGTTGATGACCAGATGGTTGGGCCCATATGTGATATAAAAGTGTTATGAAAATGGGGTTGTTCAAATAAGAACCATTATTGAAGAAGGTATCCCCTTACTTATCAATGGTTATTGACTGAAAGCCTACAAAAATCCTTTGTCAAAGAAGGAGTTCGTCACTAGTATCAATAAGAGAGTAATGGTGATTGAAAGAGTCTTGACTTCCACCTCACCAAATTCTTGAAGACTGTTGAGTCTTTTGGAAAAAAGAATCAATAATTGACCTAGGTGAAAACCTCCATGATGCACTTGAGGCCCACTTTTAGGTTAAAAGCCTCCTTGATAGAGCTCAAGAGTGAAAACAATAAAAATAAATTAAAGACCCCTAGGTGAAAGACTCCCTTGTGACACCTAGTGAAGGAAAACATGATGAAACCCTCCTTTGAGGAAACCCAGTTGTCTTTCAAAATAAAATAGAAGTGAAAAAAACACAAAAATGTAATGGCAGGGTGTTGGAAATAATATTGAGAGGGGGGGCGAATCAGTATTATCAAGTCAATTATTTCCTTTTTCAAATCCAGATCATATACGCTACTTCAGTTAGTGAAAACCGCCTATATACGCAACTACGTATAAGGAGACCCACATATACCATGCAAACTTATAATTTACTTTATCTTACAGATGTTGATCATTAATCTGTGTATCAAAATCATATAGACAGTAATGAGAAATAGTGAAATGGAGCAGAAGACAATCACACACCAGAACACAAGATATAAGGTGGAAACCCAATGTGGGTGAAAACCACCTTCTGCAATTTGTCTCTATCTTCTTTTAATTAGAAACTTCTTTTTACAATTATTCTGTACTGGTGCAGTCCTTTACCAGTACGCAGGTTGCAACCTGCAGAGAGCTACAACCCTCTCTCGTTCTCCAGCTTCTCCTGGAAGGGAGCTACAACCCCCTTAGATCTTTCACTATCCAAGATACTAGTACGTAGGTGCTGGCCTACAGAAGGCTACAACCTTCTCTTGCTTCGAGGGATCACGTTTCATAATTTTTCAGACTAGATCCATGAACATCAATCAATCATCAAGACTTTCTCCATCAAACAATCTCCTTTTCACCAATTAGAACTGAATCAAGTAGACACTTCTCTGACAGTTGTACCCAAAACAAAATAACACTAACCACACACCAAATTCTGAACCCAGAACACTGCAGCAATAAACAGAAGCAACTAGAACACAACTCAACATATGTACACTACTTCAATAACCAGAAACCTGCGTGCATATGCTTCTGTGTTTGGACCAACCTGCATATACGTTGTTTTTACTCACAAAATCAATGTGTATATGCACTTTCGCTTCACTGAACCTGCGTACAGATCTATAAAGGACAATTCTCTCTTTCAAATATTCAGACATTAATTAACCCAGATTACCAGATTTATAGATCAAGCATGCGCCACATATAACGGATCAAAATCATACAAAGATACTATTATTAAAGCCTTAAGATTATGAGCCATCATTAGAACTTATCCTTTTCTTTGCGCTTAGGTTCCTCCTTCATTCAGATCCAGATCTGCACCATAACCCAATCACCAATATTTCAGATCTAGCACTTTATCAGATATTCAATAATTCAGATCATGCTTTGCCAAATGATCTCCTTCCTCTTTTATAGTCTTAGACCTTTCACAATACCACCGTCCAAAACCATAACAAAACAATACCATGGACCCAATACTTGGGATCAGCACTTTTGACGAGATACCATGGCCCAAAACCATAGGTTCAAATACCAAGGACTAAATACCACGGACCAAAAGTAAGTTCTCCAACATGTACGTGCTTTTCCTTGCATGAAAGTGCGTGTATACGCATATGCACCTTTGAAATGACTAACCCACATATATATGCGTCTTCGTCTAGATGAACCTGCGTATATATCTTTTCCTTCATTCTGAGAGCCTGAACTGAAATCTGTCACCAGAGTGAGTTTCCATCAAGGACAACACCTGTGCCATAGCTCCAAACCTGTGCCATAATGCCAATAATCTCCCCCTTTGGACTTGACGGCAACCCTAAGATCTCAAAGTCATTCTCATCCTTTGTCATCAAGGGCAAAGGGTTGTGCTCTTGCTGAGTACATGCTGAAATCTCTGCTCTGTTGTGCTGACCATGCTCCCCCTGACTGTAAGAAAGATTTGCAAAAGGATGTTCATCAAGAAGAACCATGACTTATACATCATAAAAGACCTTCCTATCACCAAAAGACTCTATACATACATCCATCACCCAACCAAGTGGGGATCATCCACCCAACCAAGCGGGGATACATCAGAAATTTACACATGACAACCAAGTACATTACATCATTCATCCCAGACATAGTGGGGAAACCAAAATAGGTCGTTACATGACCTTGGCACCATAATAGGAGATACATGACATAGAGATGAAATATATAGAGCAAGAATTATGGAAGTCACTAATAACTGATATTAGCAACATCTGTCAATCACTATTCAAATCAGAAACCATGTTTTCTTTCTGTTCTCCCTCTGCATTTGTTCCACATGATATCAATAGCTGTGAACCTGAACCAAGAGATTCTAATGTAATGCCAACAATGCATTATCAAAAGTTTATCTGCTCCCCCTGAATCTGTGCCAGATGGTCTCTGTCAAACCCATATCAGACTTTCTTCAACCAGAGTTTTTCCCCACTAATTTCTTTCAAAGTGCCATATACGCGACTGTCTCTGCATAAACCGGCGTATGTACACGGATCCTCCTCAAGAAACTCGCGTACACCCATTTTTATCTAAAACAGACAAGTTTCAACAACAAGATGATGCATCAACTACTCCCAACTTCTGTCTGAGGTATTCAAAAGTTTCCTTGGGCAGTGGTTTGGTGAGAATATCAACAACGGATGATACTTTGAGTGATGTGATTTACAGAATTGGGAGACTCAATATTGATTTAGTCGCAACTTAATCAATGGAGCAGCCTGGACCATCTCATAAAGGTCCCCCAAAGTGGCTGGCAAAGACACTTGAAAGTGTTCATCCTAATGATGTTGGAAAGGTAGGGACTAGAAATTCAACCTGAAAAAATGGAGGTGATGTAGATGACTCTGATTCACCTATTGATATGGATCTTTATTATGATTGCGAATTGAATTTTTCTATAGATTTTCAACCAACTTCCTTCATAGAAGCTACTTCTCATGATGAATGGAAAGAAGTAATGCAAAAGGAGTATGGTGCCCTAATAAAGAATGGCACTTGGAAGCTAGTTGATCCTCCAGTGGGAACCAAACCAATTGGCTACAAGTGGGTCTGCAAGAACAAGTGTAAAGTTGATGGCTCACTTGACAACCAGAAAGCCAGGCTTATGGCAAAAGGTTTTGCACAGAAGGAAGGGGTCGATTATGAGGAGACTTTTTCCCCCATAGAAAAATGGGCTACCATTTTGACACTCTTTGCCCTAGCAGCTCAGAACGGTTGGAAAGTCCATCAAATGGATGCAAAACCTGCCTTCTTGAATGGAGACCTAAAAGAGAATGCTTTTATGCCCCAGCCTGAAGGATTCATTGTGAAAGGACATGAACATAAACTATGCAAACTTGTGAAATCCTTGTATGGCCTTAAACAAGCACCACAAGCCTGGTATGAAAACCTAACTGAGTATCTTCTAAAACTCAATTTCAAACATTATGATCTTCATGATACAACTTTCTTTGTCAAGAACGTTGGCAAAATAGTTGTATATCTTATGGTATATGTAGATGATCTTTTGATGATAGGGAAGAATGAGAGCTACATTGCATCCATAAACAAGGAATTGAGGAAAGATTTTGAAATGACTGATTTGGCTATGTTCATTACTATCTTGGTATTGAAGTAACTCAACATCCGAAGTCCATATTCCTTTCTCAAAAGAAGTACATTGGAGATTTGTTGAATAGGTTTGGCATGACTAAATGCAATCCTCTCACTACTCCAATGGAACAAAACTTAAAGCTCACATCCATTGAAGGAAAAGAATTTGAGGATGCAACAAAGTATAGACAACTTGTAGGAAGTCTCAACTACCTAACTACTACTAGACCAAACATTTCATTTGTTGCTAGAATCCTCTCCAGGTTTATAAAAAAGCCCATTGAGGGACATTGGTTTGCTGCAAAAAAAGTTCTAAAGTACTTGAAGGGAAATCAAGACTTTCAAATCAAGTATATAGAGGTGGGTGACTTCAGCTTGATTGGATACTTTGACTCAGACTTCGATGGAGATAAAGAAAATGGGGTATCTACTTGAGCTTATGTTATGAGTCTTGGGTCAGGATTTGTCTCCTAGAGATCACACAAATAATCAGTTCTGGCAGATTCCACAACAGAGGCAGAATATGTGGCAGCAGCTGAGGCAACAAAAGAAATTGTGTGCTCAGGAAAAATCTTGAATATTTGCAGGTAAAACAAGTATAATCGACTCCAGTCATGATTTAAAATACCTCAGAAATAAAGTTGGCCAAGAACACAAAGTTCCATGATCAAACGAAGCACATTTATACAAAATATCATCTAATTTGATGTCAAGCTGAGGCCAAAACAATCCATCTTCACCATTGTTCCACTATTCCATCTTCACCAAAGTGCTTGGAAGAGAAAGGCTTGAAAGATTTAGAGCGATGCTTAGGCTCACCAACATCCCTTCAGATTGGGGGGGGGTGGGTGGAATGTTGACACCTAATCATAGGGATTGGGTGAACAACTATAATTAATGTAAATAAATAATAGAGGAAATGGAGATCCATTAGGAGATGAACTGAACAGTCACTCCCTATTGTATATAACAACAAACAACCTAAATGAATAATACAAATAAATTTGAGGAGTTACCTCCTGGTCTAACAAATTTCATAAATTGATACTTTTTGAAAAGTGATAAATCTAACATTAGGATATTTGAAATTAACATAAGTTTAATTTTATTGTATTTTATTTATTTATTCTTAATATGAATCTATCACACAAATAGAAATACTACCCTTTTTCTTCCTATGTTGAAACAATAATAAATAAGGATTTCAACTTTATAAATTTGATATTTTTGAAACACCATAAATCCATAAATAAAATATTTAAAAGAAAAAGTTATAGGAATTTAAATTTGTATACATTAATTTCATCGTTATATTTCAATTTTCAAGTTTAAATAATAAACATATTTACCCTCCCCGGATGCGGGTGCTATGTTGCATCACAAGGACGCGCCACTTGCCACGGAAGGGAGGACACACGCCGGATGAAGCCCTTTAAGGCCCCTCGCCGCCACCTCCTCAAGCCGGGCAATGCAGCATACCAGCCTTAATGAAGGCGCAGGGACCATAGCTGGAGTTGATGGCCGCATTCAATGCGGGAGAACTTCGAAAGAATGAGGAGGGCGATAAGAATGGCAGCTTGGGGGCAGTCGCTGCTCAATGCGATGGTGTTCATGCTCAGAATTCTGAGAATAGCGGGGTTACTGTTGACTTGGGGGAGGCTGGCCGACTGCTGGTCCTCCCTGGTTCTTGCCTGCGTGCATTTGTGTGTCACCCGGAGCCGAATTGGAAGGGAATTCTGTCTGAGAAGGAAGCTGCTGGAAGTATGGTGCGAGAAAGAATGCCATGTCGAAGAGGCAGAGGTTCAGGGCGTGCCAGATCCTCTCGCGAGCCCGCAGCAGACACTCATCACCACTGCTGCTGTTGTTACTGCCATCGACGAGTGGGAGCTGCCCCTGTGCAGGCTAGCCAATTTGTGGAGGCTGGAGGGTCCAACAATGGTGAGCCAAGGCTACCTGCGTTTGGCTCGGTTATTTTCACACTGGGCAATTCCAGAGATAATGCGGGTATCAATGCCCACATATCTGTGTTATTCACCAGAGTCCCTGAGGAAAATGAGGAAGGTATGCCGCGGCCACCTGCAGTGGAAAATCCCTTGGATAACGAGGGAGGAATTCCCCTGGAGCATGGAGGAAGCCTGCCACAGTCTCTGGCGGAAGAATGTCGGGTGGTTGACAAAGGAAAGCGCCCACAGGGTGAGGCTTCAAGCTCGGGGGGCACATCACTGCGGGAGCACCACCACTCTTCCAGCCATGCGCGTGAACCTGAATTGCCAGCCTTCATGGATGGCTTACCCGAGGGACATGGATGGGCGTGGATTCGGGAGGCTGAGCCAGAGGATGAGCCTGAGGAAGCTGCGACCGAGGACTAGGCCCAGGTGGCACTCCCGCGTTCTTCCGGGACGCGTGTGGGATCGTGGACGGTTCAGTTTTCTTTCCTGTTGTCTCGTGTCTTACTTGGCTGGTTTCCTGTTCAATGTTGTCACTTGGTTTCATGTGTCTACTGCTGTTACTTGTTTTCTTTTCTGATATGGATAGTAGCGTCTTTGCTTTGGGCCTTATGCGCATGCCCTGTAGAAGTCTGAGTAATCGAATTTTTGAACTCTGCCCCTGCGTGGGTTTCACAGAGATGTTTAGGATCTTTTTGTTAATGGATGCACTGGTTAAAACTGGAAACATTACCAGGTGCAATTGGTTTTGGACTCTGTCACAGCTGCCCATGGAGCCACAAATGGACATGGGCAGCCAGATATCTCGAATGTAAGTTTTAGCTGTACATATTAATACAAAAGTAGGTAGTGTTGCTTAGAAAAAAAAAAAATAAACATATTTACCCTATAAAATGTGCTTTTTTGTACAAGGTTATAAATCCAAATTTAGAACGGTATAAACTATGTACGTCTCAGTAGACTTCACTCAAATAACTTCTTGTAGCAATCCCTTGTCCCACAAATTAAAAGATTCCGTACATCAATTTGGTTGTCTCACCTTAACATTACATTATTGTACAACTTGAATGAGTGTAATAGTTAAGAGCATGTGTTTTGTCATTTGTTGTAATTCTTAAATGAATTAGAGTATATACCACTTAGTACACTTTAACATACAAATGAAAAGTAACGATTCCTTATACCACAACAAAAATACCTCACACACCAATTTAATTTCTAAACTAATAAATTAATTTTTTTTTAAGTGCCAATAAAGTTGTATAATCAAAATCAATATTAAATATGCTCTTAAGAAGAGTGCAGGTAAGCCATGACATGCTTCCATAACATAAAATCATGGAAACCACCCACATCATATGAGAGGAAGGTAAACCAAAACGTGCTTCCGTAATATAAAATCATGGCAACCACCCACATCATGTGAGAGGACTTAGCCTAAAACCATAAAATTGTGTTTTGAAGTAGAGAGTTTTCCTTCTTTGGATTGATCAATGGTGTTGGTGGATGTAAACAAAACTCTGGATTAATAAGAATAGGGAGAGAGGCTTCCAAGGACTCTGTAACCAATTTTTTTTCAACTAACAACCAAACTGATTATCAAATTCGATTTCTTTGAAACTTAAATTTTCAAATTGAAAATCAAACTCATAATAAAACATATAAATTCCATTGATGATGAACACTGCTTCTTTGAAATTGAAAAATTCCAAGTTCAAAATGAAAGTGATAACCAATCCTTATAAACCAAAAATCTAGATAATGAAAAGGAAAAAAAATTCAATGAATAACCTAAATTGAGTTTCGATTTTGTCAATTTTTTTTTATTATTTCTATATTTTCAATTTTATGAATAATATTTGTCCTAAACATGAAATAAGCCATGTTATTCGAGCCTTATTAATGCTTCCCACAGACCTATGGAATCTCGATATTTTAGTTGATATGGATGTTTATCATTATTTCTAGAGGATATTATATTAGTTTAAATAAAAATAAATTAAAACAAATTATACGCCCCACTAATTTATTTCCAATCATATTAATGATTCCAATAGAACATGGAATCACAATATTTTAGTGGTTATGGATATTTGATAGCATATTAGTTTAAATAAATAGAATGTCTAAAAACAAAATTATTATATCAAATATATATTTTTAATAATATTATATTTTTAAAAATTATATTAAGACTTATATTTATTTTATTGTTAAATACCTTGACCGCTACTTCTTGGGTTCTAGGGTGTTAGACATAATAAAAAAATTTGTGATTTCAAATTATTAAATAGATAGTAAATATTATTTACCCATATGCCATTTATAAATGTAATCTGTTACATAATAACACTTCTAATATTTGCTATTTGACTACTAAAATAATACAGTGTTTAAGTATATTTTATTTTACTAATATAAAACTGAAGATATATGTAGATTGTGGAGAGTTTACAATGTTAATACATAAAAAGATGCATTGAGATTTCTCTTCCACTTTTGAGCGTCATACATTTCCACATGAACAAAAAAATAAAAAATAAAAAAATGGTTATGATGTCCAAATATTAAATAGAAAGCAAATATCATTCATGTAAATACAAGTAATATTTCACTCCAAAATTCTGGTAACAAGTAAACTATGAATCTAAATATTTCACTAATTTATGAAATATTTAGTAAAAATACAAACTATTACATAATGACAATCAAGCACAAGCCATAAATAAACACAAGCTATTACATAATGGATAAATAAAAGCTATTACATAATGGAAATCAAGCACATGCCATGGATAAATGCAAGATGCTACAGAATAGCAATCATAATATTGTTGAAAATTCACAATATTAATAAATAGAAAAATGCAGGGACATTTACAAAAAATATATATGAAAATGTAAATTTCCACCTATAAAATATATATATATATATATATAATTAATTTAATAAAAAAATATTAAATAAATAGTAAATATGACTCACCAAGAGGCAAGTTGTTATAGAATAGCAATCCTATTACTCGGGCGGAGTTCACAATTCAAACATCTTATTGGAAGACAAGTAAATTCAAAAAAACTCAAAACTCAACCCTCAACTCCTGTAACAAGTAGATTACGATTATAAATATTCAACGGATTTATGAAAGTTGCCCGAGCCGCAACCCAGATTCTTGCCCGAGAGATTGTTTCCAATATGGATTGCCCGTCCGCTAAAACCTAGTTTTTCATGCGCGTCCAAGTCCCAATCCACCACCGTCGGGTTTGAGTGGAAACAGCTCCAACGTATCCGTGGACAGTGAGCTCTTGGCCGGGTCAACATTGGATATTACCCTGCGTGGACCCTGGATATTGGCCGGGTCCACGTTGGATGTTACATCTGAATCCTCCATAACGATTTCCCTGCGTTGCCTCTCGACTCGATCTCCAATTCCAATGTGATGACCCCGTAAAACATGTAATTGTGAAAGTTACTATGGTAAGAAACTTATGTGAATTATTAATTACTGGGTTAAATGATATTATTTTATTTATCAAATGGAATATATTTGGAAAAATGTTGGCAGCCTCCTAAGGGAGGATTTCTAAAGAAAGGAAATAGTTATAAAACTGAAAAAATAAACTAACCCTTCAGCCAGGAAAAGTCCTGGGAGGGAAACCCCTGGTCTGTGGTGACAGAGAGGGAGAGAAATTTCAAGAAAAGGAAAGAAGAAGGAAAAGGGGGTTAAGTCTGGTGAGGACCAGATAACCCTAGCACAACTGTGCATGAGTCTTGTTGAGGGCTACAGGGCTGCAAGACAGCTCGGGGGGGAGAATCCAACATATCATTGGATCTCATGGTTGGGTGGATAAGAGCAAGCTTGTAGATTGCAGGTGAACTTCTGGAGCTATAAAACTGGTGCCTAATAAACCAGGTATGTGTTATTCACCTGAACTAGACTGCTGTATTAGTATGCTGGATGCTTAGAATGAAGGTATGGTTGCACCCGAGTTCTGTTGTTAACTAGATGAAACAGTATATTTATAATATCTTGAACAATGTCTAAGTGTGCTTAGGACTGGCTATTCAACCCAATAGGGATTATCTGTTACATTCTATGCGTGGAAACTGTGTAGAGCACAATGCATGATATCTGTAAGAAAATTATGCATGATAACTGCAAGAGAAAAATGCAAGATAACTGTGAAAAGAACAATGCATGATAACTGTATTAAAGCGATGCATGTAGTTATATAAAAAACAATGCTCATTCTGTATGGAAAGTCAAGCATAGAACCGTTACCATGATCTTGAAGGATTATAATAATATGCAGAGAGCACGTGAGTGCGTAGTGGAAATGTAGTACACTATTAACCCGTGAGAGGGTTTCTGTCAAACTAATAATATAATAGTATAGAAACCGTGAGAGGGTTTCTGTACAAACATTGATATAGTAATTATGTAAACCGTGAGAGGGTTTCTGACAAATTAACAATATAATGACATATAACCCGTGAGAGGGTTTCGGTACAAGTTAACAATATAATGCCATATAAACCGTGAGAGGGTTTCTGCACCAACAATAATATAAAGATCATATGAAACAGCAGAACGACATATAACCAGACGTATCCCTTGAACAGCTGTAGAGTATATTAAAACATGCAATGCAATACATAGTATAAATGAGGCTGTTTCAATGTGAAACCGTCGGGCCCTGTACCTAGGGTTTCCCTCGACATACATATACATACATGCGAAACAGGTAAGGATTACCATTGTAATAACATAAAATATAACAAATAATATCAAAATATGAGGTTATAGAACTGCCGTGGATACGGCCGCTGAACCGCCATATACAGCCACGCCCTGACAAGTTAACAAAGGGATGGTGGAGACGAAACCCTCAAAGGGATTATGTCTCGGCCTGTTAAACAGAGCAAACAAATATAACCATAACAAGACGATCATGAACCATTTGGAAACAAAATCATATGTATGGCAAAGACAAGTTGTATATGCATCCAACCAAATAACGAAAACCTGTATATCGTATTCCACAGAAAACAAAATATTCATATATTAACATCGAGATTAATAAACCCTGACGGGTATTACGACAATCTATTTGTCAAAGACCAGAGAGCTGAATAATGGACTCACGGTCTCGCATAAACACAGATTAATCACAGTGAAACATTCTGGAGAACAAGAGGATTTGGAAGAGGTAAACATTCCGTCCTGAGTCGTATTGTTCCGGTTCCGGCAAAGGAGACCGTGAACCCTTAATTAAAGCATACAAATGGTGCCAAATAAATTACAACACAAAACTGTAACCAGAGAAGGACGCAGGTACCGGCATGGGGAAGCCGACCTCGTACCCTAACCAGGGTTTAGCAGAAGATGGGAACCCTGAATCAACACATAAGGAATGCCATGAGGAACCCCTCAGGCCGAAAGGAAATACATGAAAACTTCCAGATACATTCCGCCTAACGTATTAATCTATGCACTGTAACCATTCATGAGCAGATAAATACCTGGAAATGCCTCGGCTGTATCATTCTTCCCCTGAGTGGTAGGAGGGATGAGAAACATCGACCTGCACACGAGAATGGGAAGTAACCTTGAATGCAATAAACCAGAAGCATGAAACCCTGATGAGTTATGCACTGTATTTATATTCAAACGAATAACAGCTGAAAGGAATCAATGAGTCGGCGGTCTGCGAACCTTAGTTACCTGAAGTAGCTAGCCGAGACTTGGCATTCGTTGCAGGGTTTGAGCGGCTGGATGGAGAAAGGGTTCGACCTCTTCTCCAAGTGCAAATAAACCCGAAACAAGCGACCCAGAGGTATAAATGGAACCGATAAACCCTGGAGCATTGCCAACCCTTGGATCCATGCAACAGATCCTCATCGTCCCTCTGATTAGTGCTTTGGCGCGCGAACCCGGCGACCTCCCCAAGGCTTCACATGGCCTCTGCACGGTGGTTGCCATCTGGCCAGGGTAGGTGGAACCATTTAGTAAACTGTCCACACCTGGCACCGGAAACAAATCAGAAGGGCAGGTTGATAGCCGTGATTCCGTTGACCTCTGTCTTATAACAAAGTCGCCAATGCATCATAAACCGTAACTTAAGTGGTGGGTAATATTGTGTGTAATCATAGCAGCACGATTAGTGCTTTAATCAAATGCATTACGTATGTATATATGTTTATATAACAAATGTATTGCATATGTATATGTTTATAGTTAGAATATGGTCGTTGTGTGGTGGGTTTGTAGTAAGGTTTTTGTAGTAAAGGTTATCATAATTTTTGTTTTTTATGGTGTATTACCGTGGAGTGTGACAATATGGTATCAGAGCAGAGGTTTCAAAACTGTGACCTCTGGAGCAGTAAGATTCAGCTATACGGAAAATTATCATGTAATACATGTATGAAGAAGAATTAAATTCCGCTAACTGTTCTCTGTTTATTACTTAGGGGACACTTACGGAAACAGTAATCTGTTAACAGTCAATAATAAAGATGGAGGACATGCAGGGAGCTGGCAGCGTTCCTCTGGAAAATCCAGAGTTGTGGGTACAGCTTGGTGCGGAGACACGCAGTACCAATCTGGCGATACTGCAAACAGTTCAAGAACTGAAAAGTGAAATGGCGCGTCTGCGAGAAGACAACGCGCGATTAACAGTGGAGCAGGAAAGAATTTTGAAGAGCCTGTCGGATAGACAAAATCCACCATTAGCCAATCCTAGTGCAGAGCAGCAAAGGGCAACTGAAGAACGGAATTATGCACCTGAAATCTCAGAAGAAAAGGAGGACCATTCTGACAATGTGTTAGAACAGCAGACTTCAAAGAGACAGAAAATGGAATTACAGGGTGAGTTCCGGAAAATTAAACCTCCACATTTTGATGGAGAGCAGGAAGAAGCGGCAGAGGCTTGGTTAATTAACATTAACAAGTACTTCCAGCTGTATGAATATGATCAGAACCTGAAGGCGCGGCTGGCCATCTTCCAGCTACAGGGCAAAGCAACCCTGTGGTGGGAGGAAATTAAAATCGTAAAAGGGGTAAGCGAGCAGAGCATAACCTGGGAAAAATTTCAGAAATACTTCAAGGAGAGATATCTAACCGAACGTTTCTATGACGAGAAGGCACAGGAATTCCATGATTTACGACTGGGACAACAGTCCATGGACGAGTTCATTAACCTCTTCACTTCTCTGCTTCGCTATGTGCCATATATCAAGGAGGAAAAGGCCAAAGTGCAGAGATTTGTGAGCAGCTTACCAGCCTACATAAGAGAACGCATTGAGTTTGATAACCCCAGGACAATGGACGAGGCGATTTGTAAGGCAAGAATCTGTTATCAGCAAAACAAACAGAAAGGAGACATTTCAAATAAAAGGTGGAATGAAAGAAAAAGCAACAGAATTGCTGGTAACAACAAAGGAAGTCGTGGTAATAGCAGCAAGGGTGCTGGTAAGGGACAGATTGGCAGAAATGTAGCAAAAAGTACATTTCGGACTAAGCCAAGTGAGAGCAGAATCAGTGAACCACCTGCCAGGTCCGACCTTGAAGGAATAACCCGACCCCCTGTTCAATGTTGGGGTTGTGGAGGACCACATTATGTTAAGAACTGCGCACAGCGTAAAGGAGTGGACCAAATATCTCAGATCCAAGAAGCATCGACTGTTGGAGAAGTGGCACGCAGCGTACCAAGAATTAACGCAGCCTTGGATGACCGTCAAGCGGAATACCAACCGACCATGGTGGAGTTTGAAGGTAAAATTGCAAACCTTTCTATAGTTGTTCTTATTGACCCTGGAGCTACTTTGAGTTATGTTAGTCCAAAAATAGTAGAACAGTGTAAGTTACCTTCTGAAAAGTTCAGGAGTCCATGGCTGGTACAACTAGCCACAGGAGCTAAGAGACGAGTCTTAGCCAAAATTAATAACTGTTCTTTCAGCATAGCTGGACAGCCAATTACAGCATACCTGAATGTGCTTCCATTGGGGTCCTATGACATTCTGATTGGTATGGATTGGCTAGAAAAGCATTGGTCGTTGGTAAACTGTAAGACCAAAACCATTTACTACAAGGATGACTTGGGACAGCAGCAGGAATTGCAGGGAATTAAACACCCTGTACAGATCCGGCCTATCACTGCTTCCCAACTAGCTAAATGTCTCAGGAAGAAGTGTCAGATTTATGCTATTCAAGTGGGTTATGCAAACCAGAAAGACAAAATATCTGCACTAGACAGCATTCCGATAGTGCAGGAATTTGTAGATGTCTTTCCTGAAGAGGTACCAGGACTGCCTCCAAAAAGAGATATAGATTTTACTATAGAGTTAACACCAGGGGCAGCCCCGGTGTCACGGGCACCGTACCGGATGAGCGTACCCGAATTGACGGAATTAAAAATGCAACTACAAGAGTTGCTGGATAAGAATTATATCCGCCCCAGCGTGTCACCGTGGGGAGCTCCAGTACTATTTGTCAAAAAGAAAGACGGGACCCTCCGTATGTGTATAGACTATCGTCAGCTGAATAAGCTCACGATCAAGAACAAATACCCCTTGCCTCGGATTGACGAACTCTTTGATCAAGTGAAGGGCGCAAAGGTATTCTCCAAGATTGATCTGCGATCTGGTTATCATCAGATCAGAATTAAAGAAGAGGACATTGTGAAAACCGCTTTCAGAACACGTTACGGGCATTATGAATTTGTGGTGCTGCCCTTTGGCTTGACCAATGCACCCGCCACCTTTATGTGTTTGATGAACAGCGTGTTTCACCGATTTTTGGACAAATTCGTGCTGATATTCATTGATTATATTCTGATATATTCCCGTTCCCATGAGGAACACC
Source organism: Pinus tabuliformis (assembly GCA_031772625.1). NCBI lineage: Eukaryota > Viridiplantae > Streptophyta > Pinopsida > Pinales > Pinaceae > Pinus > Pinus tabuliformis. Next base: position 1,786,348,835 of record CM062816.1, read on the forward strand.
AAGAGCACCTGAGGATGGTGTTGCAAACTCTTCGGGAACATCAGCTATATGCTAAGTTCAGTAAGTGTGACTTTTTCAAGGAGGAAATTCAATACTTGGGCCATGTGGTTACTAAAGAAGGAATTGCAGTAGATCCGGAGAAAATAAAGACTATTATGGAATGGCCCATACCCAAGGATGTAGCTGATATCAGATCCTTTATGGGACTAGCTGGCTATTACCGAAGATTTGTGGAAGGTTTCTCAAGGATAGCCTACCCTATCACTTCTTTGCAGAAAAAGGGGAAGGTGTTTAAGTGGACAGCGGAATGTCAGCAGAGTTTTGATCGGTTGAAGCATTTACTCACCACTGCACCCATCTTGAGTATAGCTGATCCTAACAACGATTACGTGGTGTGTAGTGATGGAAGCAAAGAGGGTGTGGGAGGAGTATTAATGCAAGAAGGGAAAGCAATTGTGTATGAATCAAGAAAATTAAAAGATCATGAGAAGAAACACTCTGCTTACGATTTAGAGTTAACAGCTGTTATTCATGCGCTGAAAATGTGGCGACATTACCTCTTGGGGAGGAAATTCCTACTGTTAACAGACCATCACAGCCTAACCAATTATTTCAGCCAACCTACCTTGAATGCAAGACAAGGTCGTTGGGCAGACTTCCTAAGTGGATTCGATTTCGAGATTAAGCACTTAAAAGGCAAAGAAAACCGGGTGGCTGATGCACTGAGTCGAAAGGTGCAGTGTTTGTGTGAACTTTCGGTCAGCAAGTGGCGAAACTCTCTGATTGAGCAGATTAAATCAGCAGCAAATCAGGATGTTGAATACCAACAGTTAAGACAGCAAGTACAACAATCAGTTAATGAAAAATTACAGCAAGGGTATACACTGGACAATGCTGGCATGCTGTATTTTAATAAAAGATTATATGTACCCGATTCAAATGACCTTAAGAACCTGATTTTGGACGAGTTCCATACCAGCCACTACACTGGCCATCCAGGATACCAGAAAATGGTCACTGCACTTAGGAAGGAATATTTCTGGCCCAGAATGAAGAATCAAGTGGTTGAGTATTTGGCAAAGTGTTTAGAGTGCCAGCAGATTAAGGCAGAACATCAACATCCAGCTGGGCTACTGCAACGTTTGCCTATTCCGGAATGGAAATGGGAAACCATTTCCATGGATTTTATAACTGGTCTGCCACGAACGAAGAAAAACCATGATTCCATTATGGTGGTGGTTGATAAGTTAAGTAAAGCGGCACACTTCATACCCGTGCAATCCACTTATAAGGCGGTGCAAATTGCTCACCTTTTTATGCAGAATGTATTCAGACTGCATGGCCTACCGAAAGTAATCATTTCAGACCGGGATGTAAAGTTCACATCCACCTTTTCGAGGACGTTGTTCGCTGAGTTGGGAACCCAGCTGAACTTTAGCACAGCTTACCACCCACAGACCGATGGTCAAACCGAGCGAGTAAATCAAGTGTTGGAGGATATGTTGAGAGCGTATGTGATGATGAAACCAAACCAATGGGAAGATTATTTACATCTGGTTGAATTCGCATATAACAATGGGTATCATACCTCGACACAGTTAAGCCCCTTTGAGGTGCTGTATGGGCGAAAATGCCGCACACCCTCAAGTTGGGGTGGACCCGAGGATAAGCTGAGTTTAGGTCCGGAAATGCTTAAAGAAATGGAAGACATGGTGAAAAGGGTGCGTGTCAATTTGAAGGCTGCACAGGACAGGCAGAAAAGTTTTGCAGATAAGAAAAGAAGGTTTAAAGAGTATCAGGTTGGTGACCATGTATTTGTGAGGATCCAAACCAGGAAAAGCACACTGCAATGGAGCGGATGTGCCAAGCTGGCTCCTCGGTACTTTGGACCTTTTCAGATATTGGCTAGAGTGGGGCCGGTGGCTTACCAACTTGCCTTGCCAAGCCATATTAGAATACACAACGTGTTCCACGTTTCTGTTCTAAAGAAATACGTATATGATCCTAAACATGTGATTAAATGGCAGGATGTTCGGGTAAGAGTTAATCCCGTTGTTTGAACATGTGGATATATTTGATGTAAAACTGATTAGAGATATTGATTGTCTGCAGGTCGAACTGGAAGGCGAGGTTCTGGTCGAACCACAGAGCATTCTCGACCAGAGAGAAGTGCGGCTGCGGAAACGGGTTATTACCCAAATTAAAGTGCTGTGGCAGCACTATGGGCCTGAGGAGGCTACATGGGAAGACGAAGAACTTATGAGGAAAGTTTATCCGGACTTATTTAAAGGGAATAGACATCGGGACGATGTCCAATCCCAGGGGGGGAAGATGTGATGACCCCGTAAAAACATGTAATTATGAAGTTACTATGGTAAGAAACTTATGTGAATTATTAATTACTGGGTTAAATGATATTATTTTATTTATGAAATGGAAGATATTTGGAAAATGCTGGCAGCCTCCTAAGGGAGGATTTCTAAAGAAAGGAAACAGTTATAAAACTGAAAAAAGAAACTAACCCTTCAGCCAGGAAAAGTCCTGGGGGGGAAACCCCTGGTCTGTTGTGACAGAGAGGGAGAGAAATTTGAAGAAAAAGAAAGAAGAAGGAAAAGGGGGTTAAGTCTGGTGAGGACCAGATAACCCTAGCACAACTGTGCATGAGTCTTGTTGAGGGCTACAGGCCTGCAAGACAGCTCGGGGGGAGAATCCAACGTATCATTGGATCTCATGGTTGGGTGGATAAGAGCAAGCTTGTAGATTGCAGGTGAACTTCTGGAGCTATAACACTGGTGCCTAATAAACCAGGTATGTGTTATTCACCTGAACTAGACTGCTGTATTAGTATGCTGGATGCTTGGAATGAAGGTATGGTTGCACCTGAGTTCTGTTGTTAACTAGATGAAACAGTTTATTTATAATATCTTAAACAGTGTCTAAGTGTGCTTAGGACTGGCTATTCAACCCAATAGGGATTATCTGTTACATTCTATGCATGGAAAACTGTGTAGAGCACAATGCATGATATCTGTAAGAAAATGATGCATGATAACTGCAAGAGAACAATGCAAGATAACTGTGAAAAGAACAATGCATGATAACTGTATTAAAGTGATGCATGTAGTTATATAAAAAACAATGCTCATTCTCTATGGAAAGTCAAGCATAGAACCGTTACCATGATCTTGAAAGATTATAATCATATGCAGAGAGCACATGAGTGCGTAGTGGAAATGTAGTACACTATTAACCCGTGAGAGGGGTTCTGTCAAACTAATAATATAATAGTATAGAAACCGTGAGATGGTTTCTGTACAAACATTGATATAGTAATTATGTAAACCGCGAGAGGGTTTCTGAATAACTAACAATATAATGACATATAACCCGTGAGAGGGTTTCGGTACAAGTTAACAATATAATGCCATATAAACCGAGAGAGGGTTTCTGCACCAACAATAATATAAAGATCATATGAAACATATAACCAGACGTATCCCTTGAACAGCTGTAGAGTATATTAAAGCATGCAATGCAATACACAGTATAAATGAGGCCGTTTCAATGTGAAACCGTCGGGCCCTGTACCTAGGGTTGCCCTCGACATACATATACATACATGAGAAACAGGTAAGGATTACCATTGTAATAACATAAAATATAACAAATAATATCAAAATATGAGGTTATAGAACTGCCGTGGATACGGCCGCTGAACCGCCATATACAGCCACGCCCTGACAAGTTAACAAAGGGATGGTGGAGACGAAACCCTCAAAGGGATTATGTCTCGGCCTGTTAAACAGAGCAAACGAATATAACCATAACAAGACGAGCATGAACCATTTGGAAACAAAATCATATGTATGGCAAAGACAAGCTGTAGATACATCCAACCAAATAACGAAAACCTGTATATCGTATTCCACAGAAAACAAAATATTCATATATTAACATCGAGATTAATAAACCCTGACGGGTATTACGACAATCTATTTATCAAAGACCAGAGAGCTGAATAATGGACTCACGGTCTCGCATAAACGCAGATTAATCACAGTGAAACATTCTGGAGAACAAGAGGATTTGGAAGAGGTAAACATTCCGTCCTGAGTCGTATTGTTCTGGTTCCGGCAAAGGAGACCATGAACCCTTAATTAAAGCATACAAATGGTGCCAAATAAATTACAACACAAAACTGTAACCAGAGAAGGAGGCAGGTACCCGCATGGGGAAGCCGACCTCGTACCCTAACCAGGGTTAGCAGAAGATGGGAACCCTGAATCAACACATAAGGAATGCCATGAGGAACCCCTCAGGCCGAAAGGAAATACATGAAAACTTCCAGATACATTCCGCCTAACGTATTAATCTATGCACTGTAACCATTCATGAGCAGATAAATACCTGGAAATGCCTCGGCTGTATCATTCTTCCCCTGAGTGGTAGGAGGGATGAGAAACATCGACCTGCACACGAGAATGGGAAGTAACCTTGAATGCAATAAACCAGAAGCATGAAACCCTGATGAGTTATGCACTGTATTTATATTCAAATGAATAACAACTGAAAGGAATCAATGAGTCGGCGGTCTGCGAACCTTAGTTACCTGAAGTAGCTAGCCGAGACTTGGCATTCGTTGCAGGGTTTGAGCAGCTGGATGGAGCAAGGGTTCGACCTCTTCTCCAAGTGCAAATAAACCCGAAACAAACGACACGGAGGTATAAATGGAACCGATAAACCCTGGAGCGTTGCCAACCCTTGGATCCATGCAACAGATCCTCACCGTCGCTCTGATAAGTGCTTTGGCGCGCGAACCCGGCGACCTCCCCAAGGCTTCACATGGCCTCTGCACGGTGGTTGCCACCTGGCCAGGGTAGGTGGAACCATTTAGTAAACCGTCCACACCTGGCACCGGAAACAAATCGGAAGGGCAGGTTGATAGCCGTGATTCTGTTGACCTCTGTCTTATAACAAAGTCGCCAATGCATCATAAACCGTAACTTAAGTGGTAGGTAATATTGTGTGTAATCATAGCAGCACAAAGTCGCCAATGCATCATAAACCGTAACTTAAGTGGTGGGTAATATTGTGTGTAATCATAGCAGCACGATTAGTGCTTTAATCAAATGCATTACGTATGTATATATGTTTATATAACAAATGTATTGCATATGTATATGTTTATAGTTAGAATATGGTCGTTGTGTGGTGGGTTTGTAGTAAGGTTTTTGTAGTAAAGGTTATCATATTTTTTTTTTTATGGTGTATTACCGTGGAGTGTGACATCCAATCTACATACATATATTGTGCAGGAAATGTTAGTATGGTTCTGACATTGTCTGCATGTGATCTCAACGGAAAACTACATGAACAATATTGTAATTGTACTTACATTGAAAGGGGACGCGATGCTTGCCAGTTTTGGGATGGAGTGCGTTGTGCCCCTCAAATTAGCTGAAAGAAAGTTGCAAAAGTATTGGATAAAAACAAAAGAAAGAAAGAAATAATAATAAAATTCAGTGGTTCTATCACATACCGTCGTCTCCACCCAGCGAAAGCGGTGATTGTAATGCCCGTTTGCGCTGCTCTCGCTCTCTAGCGTTGAAGTTTTGAAACCAGTAGAACACGTTTTTCCCTTCCACTCCTCCGTAGTTCTTCAGAAGGGAAGTGATTCTCTCTATGTCTTCCACCGTTGGCGAATGCAAGCCATTTCTGTAAATACCTTCCAGTATTTCCTTTTGCTGCGCGGTTGGTTTCCATCTTGTACTCACGCTTTCACTGCTGCTGTTCTCTGCAATGAGGCATTTTAAAACACAGGGCAGGCGAAATAAGTAAAACATAAAATACGACAAATTCTATATGAAAAACAGGAAACACATTTAGATCGTCGACAAAATATAAATGAAGAGACAAATTAAAACAATACCTGCAATGTTTTGTTCCATAACTTTTCCTCTTTCTCCCGGTTCCCTTTCCGTTCGATCAACGGATCGGGCAATGAAACGAAACCGATGAAATGGAGATGAGAATGTATGTGAAACGAACATCAGTATATAATGCTTTTAGGGCTCCAAGGTTTATTAACTTTTCACTTCTTAAAATTCCAACGTTATAATGTGTACACATTTCAAAGTTAAATTGTTGATTTACTCATTCAATGTGAAATAAAAGTCAGTTTACATACTTAATAAAAATACATTTTACGCTGAATGGAGTTTTTTAATGAGGCGGAGGAACTGTCGGGACGGTAAAAGTAGCTGGAATTTAGGTAAAAAAATAAAAAAAAAATTGATAGAGGCATTGTTCGCATCATGATTTTGATGGTGGAAATTGATTCAGCACCATCAAAAAGTCTAGGACACCTAAAATTTGGAAGTTTAACAACTATAACTTGGATTTACAAAAATCCTTGCTGGATTTTCTCTAAATATGACCGGAATTTCCATAACTTTCCGGTCAAGTCTTCCTCTCGTTAGACTACGCGCATTTGAATAGTCTAATTTATAGTTTCAAAAAATATTTTGACTGTTAAATTAAATTTATTATATTTTATTTTGATGATGAAAAGTTTGAAATGATATTTGTTTTATGGGAATCATATTTTTTTTATTAAAAATCTTTTTAATATAAAAATGATATTTCGTTATAAATTTTTATTTTCAGATTGATAAATTTTAGTGTTACAAGAGAAGTTAAGTTGGAAAAACTTAAAGATAACAATATATTGATTAAAGAAATATTGAGTACATTTGTATACTAAAATATTATGAAAAAAATAATTTAGAAATTTTTGGGCAATATTTTAAACCCAAAATTTATAATTTGTTTTTTGATGCTATATTGGAAAGATCTAAAAAGTTAAAGAGAACATAATATATTGATTAAAGTAATATTGACTAAATTTGTTTAATAACATGTTATGAAATTTTTTTTTTGGAAAATTCAGTGTAGGATTTCGAGCCTAAAACTTATAATTTACTTCAAAATAATATTTTAAAATAAAATCCAAAAAAGGAAAAAAAACGTTTTATTTTTAAAATTAAGAAAATTACTTTTTTATTAATTATTATTTTTACATATTATTAAAGTGATATTTTTTAAAATTTATACTTCACTAAAGGATAGAGGAACACCTACCATCTAATGTAAAAATTAACCCAACCACTCTCAAAAAAAAAGTTAAATGATGTTTGTTTTTATGTAGGTCAAAATATTATTTATTGTCTAAATTCAAACACCTTTTTAAAATGATAAAGATCTTTATTCATCATTTTGGAATTGCTATTTTCCGATGTTACGGAAAAAGTAAAACAATATACTCACTGGTTTTCTTGCTTAGATGTTATGAGAATAGACGATAAGGAAACTTTAATAAGAGATTAAATATAAAATTTATAATTTAGTTATTAAATTTTTTCAACTAAAATGATTTTTTTTTCCAATTAAAACATTTTAGACATATTAGCAAATCCTAAGCATGGTCTTGCAATAATTTTTGAAAATTTCAAGCAATATTTTGTCCTAGAATTCATTTAGAATTTAAGATAAATATGTTGCTATAAATTTTATATTGATAAAATAAAACATTGTTATACTCACAATATGATTGTACTCATGAAACTTATAATAAAAAATCAATATCCATAATGGAAAATATTATAATTGCGACTAAGTAACAACTTGCATCTATCAAAGACATATGCCTTAATGATATTTACTATCTATGCAATATTTAATATTATAATTATGACTATGCAACAACTTGCATTTGTCAATGACATGTGCCTTAATGATATTTACTATCTATGCAATATTTGGAAATTTGATTTTTTTTTTTAATATATATTTTGTTTTTATTTTTTTATTATATATATATATATATAGATTTAAAAATTTATGACATCCAACACATATAAAAACTATATCAATAAATGTATGTGAAATAAATATAAACTTTCATATGATTTTATATATATATAATATTATTTAAATATTTTATTTATTTAAACTAATATGCCATAAATAATAAACCTCTCTAACAATTCAAATATTGTGATTGAAATACTGTGATTCGATACGAGTGGGAACAATAATAAATAGCCATAACAACTGAAATATTGTGATTCTACAGGCTAGTGGGAAATAAAAAAATTCATACTTATTTACGGTAAAAACGTATTGTTGTGTGGTCAAACTTATTTCATGAATTTTTGTGTGGTCAGACTTATTTCATGTTTATCTCGTCAAGTGAGAAGTATTTTTTATAAAACTGAAAAATTGTGATTCCACAGGCTAGTGGGAAGCATCCATATCATTAGAAATTAAAAAAAATCATATTCGTTATTACGGTAGATACAAATTGTTGTGTGGTCAGACTTATTTCGTGAATTGTTGTGTAGTCAGATTTATTTCATGTTTATCTAGTCAAGTGAGAAGTATTTTTCATAAAACTGAAAATATGAGGATTATTTCATTCAGTATTCCAAGGTTTACTCACTTTTCAATTGAAAAAGTTCTTAGAATTCCAAGGTATAATGTACAATAAAATTTTGAAGTTAAATTGTTGACAATTAATGTGAAATAAGATTTAGTTTATTTACTAAAAAATAATAATACAATTTATTCCTGGATTTGAATATGTGTAATTTATAGTTTCAATATATTTTATTTTGATTATAAATTAATTTTTTTATATTTTATTTTGGTTATGGAAATTCTGGGATGATCTTTGCTTTAGTTTGTGTGAATTAAATTTACTTTTCAATTAAAATAGATTTATTATTATAAATTTGTATTTAAATGATAAAGTTTGAATGTTACAAGAAAGGTTAAAATGGAAAACGTTAAAGAGAATATCATGCATTGCTTAAAACAATCTTGACTAAATCTGTTTAATAAGATATTATTAAAAATGATTTGGAAAATTTAGTATAAGGTTTTAAATTTCAAATTTCAAATTTTGTTCTAAATTTACAATTTTGTTTTAAATTTATAATTTTGTTTTAAATATTATAATGAAAAAGTTAAGTAAAAATCATACATTCATTAAAAAAACGTTGACTAAACTTATTTAATAAGATGTTACAAAAACAAATATTTTGAAAATTTAATATAAGGGTTCAAATTTCAAATATAGTTTTAAATAAATTTTTAAATATTTTTTTTTAAATTGAAAAATGACATATTATTAAAATGATATTTAAAAAAACTATATTCCTATAAAGTATAGATGAACACCATTTTATTATGAAGGGGAAAAAAATGAGAGCAAGCATAGAGACAATGTAAAAATAAACACGCTAGGTCTCAAAAAAATTTAAATGGTGTTTGTTTTCATTTAGGTTAATTTACTATTATTACAAAAAGTCAAATAATTCTTTATAATGATGAAGATATTTTATCACCATTTTTCATTTTCAAATTGCTATTTTCCCATATTTATCGAAAAGGTAAAGAAATATTGACTAATTTTTGTAGTTATATGTTACTAGAATAATTGATATAGAAATGTAGATGACATATTTGAAATCTAAAATTTATAATTTAGTTATTAAAATAATTTTTAAATAAAACAGCTATTTTGTTATTAAAATATTTTTAAAACAAAATGACTATTTTTTTCAATTCAAAAAATGAAGGCATATTATTTAATCATCCAGTTAAGAAGGGATGGTTAAATGCATTATAAAAGTAGACACCATAAATATTGAAATACTAGCAGTGATGGAATTTAACCTATTGGGATAATTGGTGAGTGGGGAATTCAACCTGCCTAAGCATTGGTGATAAAGGTGTGAGGGTATACAATTTTTTATTGCATCATGCAAAAATGCTCACCCCACCTTCAAGGGATTTGTGAAATGAAAACATGGACACCTTCACCCCAAAAAATTATGTTCAATATAGAAATGGAATTGAACTGCAAAAATGTTGTGCACAAATGTGCACCTTCACTCTTGAGGAGGATGGATGTTAAGGTGTGCATTGGTTCACCCCTTCACCAACTACTCTCATGTGGAATCAAGGAGTGGAAATTCTGTAACATAAGGAGAATGGGTAGTGTGTGGATTGAGGTCACATGAAGGTATATATTTTGGATAATAATTACATGATTTCCAAATCTATAATGGATGTCATAAATATTGGGTTCTTTTTCCTTTCACATGTGTTTGTTCCTTTTACATATTCAATAATACCATTGACATTTTTTATTTACAATATAGTTGATCAGATTACCTAAATATTGTTAAGTACAAACACGGAATTTCCATGAATATTATGTGCATGAATGGTTATGTTTTTGAAAACATTCACATGAATAGAATGTTAGAGGTCAATGCTCATCCATACTCCTGGAAATATTTCAAGGTTCATCAATAATTACAGGTGTTTATTATTCGATGCAAATTGTAATTTTACGAACACCCCAATGTTGAAGAGTTATTATAAGAAGGAAGGCACCAATATTTTTTGATACACATGTAACACCTATTGTGTCTCCTAAACTATTGAGTCATTAAAAACTATAATTTACGTAGACAACTAATTGCTAATAAAAGGAATTTTACATTGGGGACCACCTAACAGGCACCCAAATTGAAATCTTTTAAGAATTTGTCCAACATGCTTTTGAGTACATTTTTCCATTTTCGCACCACCTATTAGATTCCATAACCATCTCAAAAAGGAATAGAGTCATAAGATATTTTTGGATTATGAAATCATCTTACGTAGGTATGGGTGTTGTCACACTGGATTGTCCATTCACGTCGAAGTAGTAGAAATGGATTCTCAAATCTTTAGAATAAAATGACCTACCTACATTCCCAATAAAGTCTTATATTGTGGTTTCTCCAAGAAATATTATTCCTCTAGAAACCATTCCAATTCTATTTGTTTCGAGAATGATTTTGGCTATGACTATTATTGTTCATATATTATTTTATATTCATTTGAAAGAAGGTGTTCTTGTGGAGATCACGTTTACTTCTAAGGTTTTTATTGGAGGGACCTCCCTTTATAGGTAAGAAACCTATGGTTATCTCTCTTTCTTCACTTTCTAACTCCTTATTTATTATAATGCCCCATAATAATAAGAATAATAGAAATAAAAATAATATAATATAATATTAAAATATAAGAAAATAAATAATAAACAATAGAAAAAGGATAATAATAGTAAATAGATAATAAATATTGAATTAATATAATAATAACAAATAAATAAAATAGTAAATAATAATACTAGAGTTCTAAATAAGTATACAGAAAATTAAACTATAAAATAGTAACAATAAGTAAAGTTAACAAAAAGTAAAATAAAATAAGAAAGAGTTAAGAGAACTATTAAAGTCGTAAAAATAAGTAAAGTTTTCAAAAAGTAAAAAAAAATCAAATAACAGAGAAATAAAGTTGTCAAAAAGTCAAAAGAAATCAAATAACAGAGAAATAAATTAAGAGAAAATTTAACTTAAGTAAAACCTAAAAAGACAAAAAAATTGCATGTTGACCCATTGAATGTGTGCATGTGGTTCTCTTCCCAATGTTTTGTCTATTTAATAGATGGTGGTGAAGATGATAGACCATTCATTCGCTCATTCTCTAGTGATAAAAGTGTCCTGAGACAAAGGATACTCTCGCAGTAGTAGTACGTTGATTAAGTGCTCGAGAGTGGTCAGTTGCAGAAAGATTATGTGCAGCTGAGCCTACAGTTGGGTGGAGTGTCATCCCAAAATATGAGACAAAGGATACTCTCGCAGTAGTAGTACGTTGATTAAGTGCTCGAGAGTGGTCAGTTGCAGAAAGATTATGTGCAGCTGAGCCTACAGTTGGGTGGAGTGTCATCCCAAAATATTTGTTGCAGTTACTAGTATTAAAATAGTGTTCAACTCTAAAATCACAAGGAACATCATCACCACAGGTAAGTTGTTGTCTCTGCCTATATTTATGAATTTCTATGTTAAATAGTTGATTAATTGTGCGTTGATTATAAATCGCATAATTGATGTAATTATTTGTATCTTTAAAAATCAAAGTTGTTACATCTATTCCCAGTTCTTATGTTTTCACATTAAACCTACTCCCCTTGGTGATTTGTTGAGTCAGTCTCTCTATCCCTCTCTCCTCTCCTATTTTCTCCTTTTACCCCATTATCCTCTTTGAGACTTATGCTCCTCCCTTTCCCTTCCCTTACTCTCTCTTAGTGATGCTATGGGAATATTTTTCTCCTCCACTCCAATCATTTATACCTAAAACCTTCATTTAAAATATAAATCCTGCCAATCCTCGAAGGAAGATCCTTCAAATGATTTATTTGTGGTCTCCACATTAGGGTCAAGGTTAGGCTCATTTTGAGACCCAAATAAAAAGGCTGCATACCATGACTAAAAACTATATCTTTCTATTTCTCAACTTCAAGACAATCCAAATATCCCACTTCAAGATATCTCTATGACAATTTTGTCTTTAAATTGTCAAGGTCTGGCCAATGTAGCAAAAAAATTGCCATAAAGAATCTAGTTGAGACACATTCCTCATAAGTTCCTTGTCTATGTGCAATAATGATGGTTGGTGAGAAAGTCATTAGCCTTTTAAAGGATTCATTTCACCATTAGGAATTTATGTTATCTAATTCCCTTGTTGGATAAGGAGATTTAGTCTTAGGATGGAAAATAAATTCCCTAAATCTCACATCAACTCAGTTAATCAATTCTAGATTAGCTTTGGACCTATAATTATAAGGACCTAGACATGACCATCCCAACATTAAATCTCTATGGACTATGTTTGGATAGGGCGGTTTTATAGGAAAAAACCTCTAAAAATTCCCATATGCACTCTAACGGAATCATCATTTGAGGATAATTGAGCTTTACTAAGGCGTTGTGTGAAGTTTTGGGCTGAAGATCCCATTTGGATCCCCTAGTGAAATTCTCCTTAAACTCATTGGAGGAGGTGGGCCCAATCTATATACAACTCCATACACTTCTTCCTACTTGGAGAAATAATAAGGTAGGTGAATCTATAATTTCTAAGTGACTAGATCACTTCATTATCTCAAACTCTTTCCTAGTTGGAACACATTTGAGATATCATTAGTACTATTAAATCTAAACACTCTTGTAAGGTAAGGGGATATTTCTTAATGGATATCACATCCAAATCTACCATATAATGTGTGAAAAGTGAAAATTATTTCTCAATACCTAATGCAAATACATGCCATTAATCTAATCAAGAAAGACAAGAGAAGCATACTTTAAACCCTTGGTAATCGATGAATTTTGTAGGCCCAATGGAAATATTTGGAGACCTTAGTTCATTGTAAAGTTCCTGCTCCAAGCTTCCAGATCCAATCCCCTACACACATGCACCTCCAAATAATAAAATGTCTTTTTCCTTCATAGAAGGTGGGTTAGCATGCAGTAGCAATAATAAAATGATCACAAACATTTATACAAGAACATGAGATATGAAGGAGAGAATCCACAAATACTATCATTAACAAAAATGACAAAGGTACATTATACCTTGGTGCAATAATGGACATATACTTCATTCTTGGCATGACCATTCCCTAAACTTACTATAATATTGGGCTCACCTCACATGTAACACAAGTTCTAGTAGAAATCCACCAACATTACTAAGTTATATTTTCAATATCCCTCTTCCTCTAAAAAAATTCTCTCTATATTGGTTTTTTTCTAAACTTAGGAGGATGTATCTATACACCCATGGTCATGAGGAGGAAAATTCTTTAATAATTGGCCCTGAGGCAACTTAGGTATAAGTGGTTCAAGCTTATCTCCTCAAGAGTAACCTATTATAAAAATCAAACCTCCATTACTCCCATGCCAAAGGAAAGTAGAGTACGAAGGTTTTAGTCTACCCAACTGCAATGAAGTGATGGGTGCCAGAATGATAAGTCTATGGGATCTATGGGTTAATAAAATTGCACAGTCAAGAAGGTAAAATGAAGAATTGAAGCCAAAATGTTGGAAGGTTGAACGAGGGTCTCTCTATCTAGCATATCATCGAAAAAAAGGAGCTATAACATATGCCCCTGAATGCATGAGGTCAAAAGAGAGATTGGTGTAAAAAATGCATTACAAAAGGTTGTACCAAAATGTAATGGAAGGAGTCGATACTAAAGGACAGGTTTTAAGTCACACTGGCAACCAAGTATCAATCATAATTTGATCATCCCCAAGATGAGCATACCCATTCTCAGTATAAAGAGAAACTGAACATGGCCACAAACCCTACACTGCAAATCCATGATATGAAATGCTAGTACATGGCCATTATACATACATAGTGGATCCATGTAACAAAATAAAATATCATAGCCACCAGCAAATAGAATGGGGATTTATGTCACAATATGCATAAATAGGACTATAGACACATAGAAGAGAGGTTTCACAAAGTAGTCCTCAAAATACATAACAATGATAAATAATGCCAAAAAATCTTGGGAAGGGTGTCATATAAGAGTGATATGTCCCTATCCCAATATATTCTACTCAACCCCAATGGTATGAATATATTGCATGTGAATAAATGAGTTGATGTAGAGCATGGTACAAACTTTCTAATTATCTTTTAGTGAGGTATACTATGATGTGAGGGAATCCACTAATGATGAAAATGAACCCCAAGGTACCTAGCAAAATCAAAAAATTGTGAATAAATGTGTTGATGTTAAACACTCATCGATTCATCCAATCAGGAGTTAATGAGGTAAACTCACTTTTGACTGTGAAGAATCTTTCCACTGAGGTTTACAAGTTCTATGGTGTTGTTGGTTCCTAGATCAAACACTTGGATAATGATTTGAATTCGATAGGAAAATATCTATTGGAGGTACTTAATGTATTCCCCATTAATTGAGATGGAATAGATCAAGAGATGATGTAAATAGATGAAGTTATGAGGTACATATAATACAGGGATGGCTAAGACAAAATGCTAACAAGGACTATAGTTGGCCAACTGAGGTTTAAACCTCCCTTGAAAACGTAATAACAAGACACAATAGTGACTTGGAAGGATTGACTAATGAGCACCTTGTCATATTGTATGAAAATGTTTGAAGCATTGAAGCACACTCTATAATGACTAAAAGAGTAACCACGCAGAGTAGTGGAATGACTCATATGTATGGTACAACTCCTAAGGAGGCTAAAATCTAGTTGCAAGGCAATGATACAAATAAATTCCATGTTCAAGGATGATATGACTAACACTTTAGTTTACCAAGCACAAAAAAGAAGACAAGTAAACTTAATTGCATCTTGTTTGTTTAGTTTGAATGAACCCCAAAAAGAATTAAAGGATACTTGATAAAGTGTCTTCTTGTGGTTTAATGAGCTTAAAGAAGACGTAGTAGTGTGCTAGATACATGACATATTTTTCATGAGGAATGAGCGCAAAAAAAAGGTAAAAGGATTCTTGATACTCTTTAGTGTTTAACAAGCATGATAAGGATACAAAGGAAAGTTCTTCTAGAGAAATGAGTGCTATAAAGGGTAGCAACTTGTTTTGAGTTGACAAAAAATCACCCAAGTAAAGAAAATAAAATATGTTGGCAAGGAGAACCACTCATTGTATGGTTCCTCCAAGAAGGATAAACACACCAAGCAAAGGCTAGCAAGAAGGTTAAGTGTAGTTTTATAGAAGTGATGAAAATGAGACCAATGAAGATTTACATGCATAAAATTCATTACAAGGTAGAAAGTAGTGATGGAATCCTCCTAGGGTAATGCCAAAATATGAAAAAGAAGAGTATATGAGGTCAAATTCAAAGTCATGGTGGGTCAAAAGGAGGGATTATGGAGAGATAAAAAAATGTAGCATGGACACTAGCATGATAAAGAGGTGCTAAACCAGGGTATCCCTGTGAAGGAAAACTCTATCGCACAATTTAGGACATGGAAATATAGAATGTTCAATGTTGTAACCTAATAACATCAGACATAGTGTTTAATGAAGTATGTAAATGATGGTTAATGATGTAATAAAAATGGAAATGAAAGACACACCCCTAAAATCTAGGTTTAATAAAAATGCACCTAGGACACATTATAGTATGTAACCTCAAGAATATGCTAGCATGATGACAAAAGTGTTCCATAATGTTGGAGAAAAACATAAATTAGTGAAAAATATGATGAAAATAGGATCGCAATCATGAATAAGAAGATTTGGAGAAGGTAGATTGCCAATATAGGGAATAAATCTCCACATGTGGACTCCTAAGTCACACTTGTTGGTAAAGGGAGAAATTTAATGGTTGGAAGTAGAGGAAATTTATTTCTTTATAAGATATTGAAGGTGAGGTTCCCTAACAGTGGTGGTTGAGTGAAAAATTATGGTAGAGGAGAGCATATATGAGCATGTAGCTGTATAATATGGGCCACATGCAGAAAAGGTTAATAGTATGATACCCATCGAATAGGTAAATAGCTTCGCACTTCACACCATCCTATTTACCCTTACCTAGATATTAGGCTCCATGAGGCCTAATTTAGCCTCTAAGGCTTAGACATATATAACTATCCGATGTTTGAAACCTACCATCTTCAACTGGTATGAGGGTTTGTTAGCCAACATGAAGGACTAAATCACCCATTTCCAATTGGGCAAGCCAAAAAACATTGAGTATGTAATCATTCTAGTATATTTGCTTTTGGATTAGGTTCCTATGCTAATACCAAGGGTATGATACTCATATGATGTGCCCACACATCCATGCAAGATGTGATGGAAAATCTTATGAGTAGAATAGATGGCTGACATGCTCAATAATGGTTTAACGACATTTTTTTTTTTAGATTGTAACAAGATCAAATTTTATTCATTAATAATTATGCTTATGAAGAAACCACCTTCATGAACAACCTAGATGTTTTCGTAGCTCATGGACGCATTGGGGTGCACTTGGTAACTATTTTTTGAATTTTTGTGATATTTAAATGTTTTTTGGTTTTTGGAATATGCAATTTTTTTGGTTTTCTCATGGATACATATTCACTAATACATTATTTTTTAATATGTAGATGTGGGACTAACCAAACCCCTGAGTAAGTCACCATTACACCATCGAGTAACAACTAGAACACGGGTTGGGCATGAAGCATCTTAAGAGGAGGGTGAGGAGCATGATGATCTATAAATGTTTCCATGCAATGTGGAGGTATTGGCACTAGGTATACAATCTTTTTCTATTAAAGATAGCCTTCTAAACCTATAGAGGCACATTGTTCATGCTATCTCTATTCACTACAAAGGCCTCATATTCAAATTCATTCTTTTGTGGGAGGGATCTAATTATGGTCTATGATCAGGATCATGACAAGTTGGGAGCAGGCAAGTTAAAGTCCCTCTGGAATGGTTCCTATCTTGTTAAGCGTATTCCTAATAGAGGGGTCTACAAGTTAGTGGACCATGATGGAAACCCTTTATTGGAGCCACTTAATGGGATTTATTTTATGAATAGCTAAGTATAAGTGTTATAGCTTCATGGTGGTTGTAGATCTTGTTTTAGGTTTGGGTGTGGTGTGTTTTTCCCTTTTTTTATTTTATGTGTGTCTACATTACTTTGAGTGTTTTCTTTTGCATTGTGCTTGATTGGAATATTTCATGGGCCTTTAGGACATATGTAGGTTTTAGAGGAAATTCCAAACTTAGTAATCAAACATAGCTTCCATTTGTTAGGTTCTCCTTTCACCCACCAATGAGCTTATGAGTTTAGGGGGAATTTGTCCTAGCCATGTGACCAACTGTGTGGATAAATATAGTTTCAAAATTGAGTTCTTGTCCAAGGCCACTTCCCTTTGAATTCATCACTTGGTTGTTAAAATTCACTTGCAAATCATAGTATCTTAGTTGAACCGTGTCTATTTGTGAGGAGTCTTGTATTGTTTCATCATGATTTGAGGGTACATCTTTTGGAATGAAATTTGTATACCATTTCCTACATTCATATTCCTAGAGACTTTAACACATTGGTAGATTCATTGGCCAAATACATCTTGGATTGGCATTTGTCTCGTTAATTTTATAAACCTTGCATATAATATAATAATAATTAAAATCAAATAAAACATCATATGAATAACATGACAAATTGAACAACAACATAACCTTCATGTATATACCAAATATCCAAAAAAGTTTTTAACAGCATAAATATTCTGGGTACATCAATCAAAATTGATGTTTGAGGGCTAGGCTTGTAAGTAACTACTTATGTCAAAATATTGTCCAAGGAATAGTACACTAAGAATATAATCCTAGTCATGTTGGAAATAGTATAACATGATCCATACTAGATGTTGAAGGAAGCCTTGACAATGAGCAGGGATAACCGTAATGGCGTTCCTCTATCGATTTGGATGGGTATCATCGTCAGAAAAATGATATATCTATAGTTCCAATTCCTCAACTTTGTGTGTGAAATCACACGTCTCATCATGTTACTTTCCCTCCTCCTTATTAGATGATTTGTGCCCAACCTACACTGTAGTTGTTCCTCGGTAGTGAAATGGTGACTGAACCAGGGATTGGGTTGGTCCCATGTTTATATATCAAACTAATCACATATTAGTGACTATGTATCCTTGAAAAACCCAAAAAATTACATATTCCAAAAAAACCCAAAAATATTTAAATATAACAAAAATTGAAAAAGCAGTTACTAAGTGCACCCTAAGGCATATCAAAGGGTTGGACAAGATCGATTCATTTATGAAAGTAGTTCCTTCATAAGCATAATCATTAATGAATGTATTATGATCATTACAACATCTGACAAACCTATGATCAAACCACTACTCGACATGTCCACCCTGTACTCTATGATGAGGCTCATCAATGGGTAAATTATATGGACCTTAATGCCACTCTCTAGCTTATTAAAGTCAAACTTTCTCACATTTATTTACATGTTTTGTTATATTTCTCTTAGTGAGAAGGGTAAAGATGAGATGTCATGTATTTTGGCCTAATGTGCATTAATTGGAATTTTTGGAGAAATTTTGGCTAACTAAAGTGAAGGAACTCGAAGTAGACAAGCAAGAGGAATTTTAGGAGATTGGTTCTCTGTCCTTAACTCCTTACTCACTTGAAGATTTTCCCACAACATCTCTTCATCTCGGAGTTACAAGCAGTGAATCCATTCAGGTCATTGGCACCTAATCTAGTGATAGTTGAAGACCAGTTGATATTGAGTTGGAAACTAAGCCTCCCTAAATTTAAAGAAGTTGCTGGTATCTTCAGTTGTATAAATAACAAGGCCTAGATCCTCATTAGGACTCAAAATTTTTTGTTGTAGCGAAGAGGAATTTTTGAGCTAAGACATTCTGACTAATGAATCT
This sequence comes from Pinus tabuliformis, assembly GCA_031772625.1. Classification (NCBI taxonomy): domain Eukaryota; kingdom Viridiplantae; phylum Streptophyta; class Pinopsida; order Pinales; family Pinaceae; genus Pinus; species Pinus tabuliformis. The sequence continues at coordinate 1,786,368,220 of CM062816.1, forward strand.
CATGTATTTTTGATATTTTAATGAAAATGATAAGCATTACCTTGATCCATCACTAACTTGACTCAGAGGGTTGAAGCTCTTGGGTTAGGGCCCAACCCTAGTAGAACATGGTCCTCTTTTTGTACATGTATGCTTAGATTACATTCATATTTTGTAGTTGAAGTGATTTTGGTTTTTTAATCTGCAAGTATTTGGATGATTAATTAGTTTGCTTGGATTTGTGGATAGATAGATTAGTGGTATCATAGTGACAGTAAACAGTTCAAAAAATCTTGTGATAGTGGCCTTCACATCATCTCCCTTATGGGATCATGATTTGAGGGTTCCATTCAAACAACCCAAAAGCAAATTTCTTATTTGATTACTGTATAATCTAGGGTTTCTTGTTGAATAGATCACTGTCTTTGAATTTCTCAGATGTATTTGCAATTTTCATTTTTATCTCTTGAGTTTGATATGGTTTAAAATCACTTCCATTCATAAACTTATCCATTACATATTAATAACTTTGTTTTCCTCCATTCAACTCATATTTTCCATGTATAGATGAATTTTTGCGTAAATGAAGAAATTAGTGTATGTTGTTGTAGGAGATGCTATTTTGCAGGGAGACCTCATCTCATTCGCCACATCTGAGTCATGTCCACCTATACTACCAAGGTCCAAGAAACCCTAAATCTAAATACTTGTTTTGTAAGAAAAGTGGTCATTTCCATTGAGCAACTCCAACCATCTTGAATCATTTTACTGAGCCTTGGATAGTATGCACCTCCTCCATGCCATATTTCCCTATCCGACACATTTACGATACTTCATTCTACCTTTCTTACCATCTTCTAAGCTTTCAGCTTGTTTCCTATAGTAAAATATGGCATCCTATAGTAGAACTATGACATCCTGAAGTACTACTGGAATCCCTGTAGCTGCCTATTTTAAGGCTAGATTGAGCAGAAATCATCATCTGAGCCTAGATTACGCCTCCACTTGGATTCCATACCCTTGAAGTAGTCCAGACCATTTCCTCCATACTTGTCTTCCCTGCCAAAGAGAAAATTAAAATTAGCATTTGCATTCACAAATCTAAACATCAAAAAAGGCTATTTCTGCAAATTCTAAATCAACACATGCATGCAAAAGCATAGTAATTCCTATATCAAATTCCATGCTTAGCTAGTCCTAGTCATTAAACTTTATAAACACGGTTAAGCTAGGTTTCTTTTCCAAGAAAAATGTGTAGATTTTTAGCTAGATGATTTCATGTCACTTTATAGCACCTTCCAATTCAGTCTTTCATTTCCTAGAGTGGGCAACATTCCCTTTTTGCATTAAGGATAATTTTCTGTTTTCCATTTGGTAGTGAGACTCCTTCTAGTCAATACAAGACTGCTTTGAAAAACCCTACTGGTCTATCGCCTTGGTTGAAAATTGGCAAGAGTAGACCATTGAATATACTATATGTACAACATTTTCACCTCCAAGTTTGTACGAACCCCTGGTTGATGAAGTAAAGTTGGTAGCCCTAGGATTTAAAACATTCTTGTTGCAATATTGGTTCTCATCACATTCTGGCGCTGTTTTGGGGAGGTGTCTAAATAGATGTGATTTATTCTCTCTTGTTTGCTTTCTTTCTAATTCTGAAAATAGTTCCATTTATAAAATAGTTGTAATATTTTTATTTCTCTACAATTCTATAAGTAGTTCCATTTAGCGAGGAGTTGTAATTTTTTTTTCTTTCCATTGTGCAAGTAATTCTTAAAAGAACCCTAAAAAAAGAAGACTTATTTAATGTCTCGTAGGAGTAGAGACAACTTAGGGAAAAGAATTTGAAATACCCCCACCACATCGAGAAACCAACCTTCCCTCTTCTTCGGTGGCTGTGAGCTAGAGGACCCATTAGGTGAACAACCAAAGATCTTTGAAGAGCCATTTGGGGAAGAAGAAGAGACTATTCCATTAACCTACACCATGGCTGAAAATAGGAATGGGGTTGGAGACAGAGAAGGAGATGAGAATAGAACTGAGGGTAATTTTCCCATCAGAGAAACTAATGGAAATGCTAGGATGAAAAACATCAGTCCCTATTCCCTTCGTCACTTCCATGGCCTGACCTCAGAGGACTCAGATAACTTTTTGTTCGAGTTTGTTGTCATATGAAGAACTTATGATTACACCTCTAATGACCAGAAGTTGAAATTGTTCCCATCCACCCTCAAAGATTCAGCGTTGCGCTGGTTCATGGGTTTACCTGGGGACAACTTCACCACCTGAGCTCAGATGAAAGATGCCTTCAATAATAAGTATAAGGACTGTTGCAGGTCCAAAGATACCAAAGATGAAATTTTTAGAATGATCTTGGGATCTGATGAATCTTTGGAAGGTTATGAGGAAAGGTTCCAACTCAGCTGAAAAAGGGTCAAGTGCACCCTTAATCCTAAATCACTTAAGCTAGTACGTCTTAGAGGGATGAGGGAAGATCTCCTATAAACCCTAAACCTTATGTTAGGAGGAGACATATATCAATTACCCTATGACTATATCAAAATATTTTCAGAAATCATTCTAGGGCAGGTAGAGAGAAAGATAGGGCTAGTCAAGCTTTGGTGAGTTCATCCTCCTCCAACACATCCATAAAAAGTGAAATTGGGACCATGGTGGAATACCTAAAGAGTGAAATGATGCATACACTTTCTCTGCAAATGGACAACATGTAGATCAAGAGGAAGGAGGAGGAAGTAGAAAGATCCTTATCTGTCTTTTGCCCTAGATGCACTAGGAGGAACCATAGCAACGAATTCCCATTGAATATTATAGAGTTATGCTCGGTTTGTGAGGCAAACCATTCGACATAAAAGTGCGCTTCTTCGTCTGGATTAAAATTCATGTATCAGGGAACTGAAGGGGTGATTGAATAAATCTGCTATATCAACCAAAGGAGACCTTAAGGACCTCGACCATCCCAGCAAGGCATGCAAGTGGCATCTTATTCATATTACAACCCTAACAAGAATGCATTCATTCCCCCTTGGTTCCCTCCTTCTCATCCTTCATAGTCCACACCTTCTTCCTTGTCATTTTCACCTCAATACCATTCCCAACATGCCAACCAACCATTTCAACCGTATTCTCCTCCCCAAAATTAGTGGATGCACCATCCCAATGGTGGATGCCCCCATACAACCAATCTCTATCATTAATGCCTCCACCTCCATCTCATCCAAAGCTCCTACACCCTGCTCCACCTAAGCAACCTTAGATGCATTCTTAACCAAATCCAAACCTGAACAACAGACATGCACAATAGGTATATAGTGGAAAAGCGTCTTACGCTACCTATGCTGTGGAAATTCAAGAAATCAACCTTACATTTTGAAGAGTACTTCTAGATAATAAACTTCCATATCCACCTAAGGAGCTTGAAGAGGAAAAGGAAGAGAGTGGCCCTCAAGAAAATCCATGTCCTTTTTCTGAGAGATTAATCCATCATGTCTAACACACCCCAAAAGAGTCTAAAATTTTGGGTGAATTGTAAAACTTGTGTGTTAAAATCTCGCTTCTCTAAGCTATCAAGGATGTCCCCATTTACAACAAGTTAATCAAGGAGAAATTTTTGAAACATCCTGGGAGGCGAAAGAAAGAAACCCCTACCACTAATTTCATTGGACAACTTTTCGACTTAATGTTGGGGTGGGTGATTTTCCAAAACTATCTATATCCTGGAAGTCCTATGGTAGATGTGAACATCCATGGCATCATTGTCCCCCATACCTTGATCGATCTTGGGGCTAGCATCAATGTGATTACTAAGGAGACTATGCCTAAACTGAATCTCCAATAACATTAAGAAAGACCAAAATAGTCTTGCAGCTTGTAGATAGGTCAACAGTAGCTCCTAAGGGGGTTGTTGAGGATGTGTTGGTCTCCATTGATTCCTGGGAATACCTTTCTAACTTCTCAGTTCTCCAACCTAATACCAAGTTCAATGGTTATCCTATCATCCTTGGAAGGCCATGGTTAGCCACTGTTGATGCTTACATAGCTTGCAGGGTTAGGAATATGACCATTGAAAATGGGCATTTATCCAAACGATTGGTCTTGTACCCTCCTCCTCAACCATCAATGGAGCATGACTTACCTTTATGGTTAAAAGAGGTGGAGGAAGATGTGGTCTACTCTTCCCCGATCTCTACCCTAGATACCACTATAGGAGGGGCACAACATGATGAAGATGACCTAATTGAGAAAATCCTCCAGAATCAGCACCCAACACCATGTTCGTTGAGGATTTAGTTAATAAATATGAAGATAACCCTTGGAATGATTTTTACGTAGCTGAATCAAGTCCTATTGATGTCAAGATGATATAATTTGGCACAGAAGGAACATTGGAAATCAACCCCTCTCTCTGGACACGAGGAAGAGGAGTTATGTGATGTGCTAAGAAAGCATCTGGATGCCTTTGCCTGGAGTTACAAGGAAATGAAGGGAGTGCACCCTTCGGTGTGTACTCACAGCATTTACATCAAGGAAGGATGCAAATGAGTGCACCAACCTCAGAGGAGAGTGAACTGAGCCCTCAAGGACATAGTCAAAGAATTACTGTAGAAGCTATTAGATGTAGGGTTCATTTACCCCATCTCAGATAGTGATTGGGTGTCCCCTTTAGTTTTGGTTCCAAATAAAAATGGGAAGTTTAGGATTTGTGTGGATTATAGAGAGCTAAACAAAGCCACAAAAAAGGACCCTTCCCTCTACCTTTCGTTGACCAAGTATTAGATAGTCTGGTAGGAAAGAAGTTCTTCTCTTCCCAGGATGGATTCAGTCATTACAGTCAAATCCAGATCAATCCAAAGGACCAGGATAAAACCATGTTCCCCTCTCCCTAGGGTACCTTTTCTTATAGGGTCCTTCCTCTTGGTTTATGAAATGCCCATGCCACTTTTCAGAAATAAGTCATGAGCATATTTATAGAGCTAGTCCATGACTATGTGGAATTTTATATGGATCATTTCACCCTCTATGGGTGTGATTTCTTGGAGGCTCTCTCTAACTTTGGAAAAGTATTAAAAAAAATCATTGAAATGAACTTATCCCTTAGTCCTGACAAGTGTGAGTTCTTGATGACTACAGGGAATATTCTAGGTCACTCAATATCCCATTAAGTATTGCGAGTGGACCCAAATAAGATAGCTATCATAAAGAGGGTCCCTACACCTCATAACTAGAGGGGTGTCAAAAAAAATTTAGGTTTATTTGCATACCATAGGAAATTCATAAAAGACTTCAGCAAGATAGCCTCACCTTTTTTGGAGTGTTGGCCAAGGACTCTGAATTGTTATGGTTAGAAAGCAACCAAGAGGCCATAGAAACCCTACAGAACAAGTTGACTACTGCACCTCTACTTTGAGGCCAAAATTGGGATCTTCCTTTACACATCCATGTTGATGACTCTAACAAAGCTATAGGAGTAGATCTGGGCTAGATAGATGACAAGCTACCTTATGCCATTTAGTTCATCAGTAAAAATATGTCCCAAGTTGAATTGAACTACACTATGACTGAAAAAGAGCTCCTAGCAGTTGTCGATTCCTTGAATAAATTTAGACATTACATCACTAGTTACTATACCTTTGTACAAACTGACCGTGCTGTTATTAAATATTTGATGAACAAACCTGATGTGAATTCCTAAATTATTAGATGGTTTCTTTTGTTACAATAGTTTAATCTAACTATCACTGATAAGCCTGGTAGAGAATGTAGTTGCAGATTTTTTGTCTAGATTGGTTTTGCCTACAGGTGACGAAGGAATGGTTGATGACGAACTGCTAGATGAGAATTTATTCACCATTTTAGTTCTCCCTCTGTGGTTTGTTGACATAGAAAACTACTTAGTAGATGCACAGTTCCCTCCAAATCTGCCCTCTAAGGGAAAGAGCAGAATTATAAGGAAAAGCGCCCCATTCACTTCGATTGCAGGAAATCTCTTCAAGATGGGCCCAGATCAATTTCTGAGAACATGTGTCAGGTAAGAGGAAGCTTTTGACATCGTTCTAGGCTGTCATGATGGGCATTGTGGAGGTCACTTTGCACCCAAAAGAATGACCTTTAATATACTAAAAATTTGCTATTATTGGCCCACTCTCCACCAAGATGCAAGAAGGTATACTAACCAATGTGACCGGTGCCAAAGAATGGGGAAACCCACTCTTAGTGATGAAATCTCCTTGTCACCTTAAGTAAATTTTGAGCCATTTGACAAGTGGGGCATGGATTTCATTGGACCCATTAATCCATCACCAGGATAGAAAAATTACATCATTGTGTGCACTAACTACTTGACAAAGTCGGATGAAACCAAGGCTCTCAAGGTAGCCATAGAAGAAAAAGTGGTTGAGTTCTTGAGGGAGAATGTGTTTTACATGTTTGGATACGTTATAGAGCTAGTCACTAATCAGGGCACTCAATTCACCTCACTCATGATTGAGAATATATTAAGCAAACATAAGATCAAGGACAAGAGATCCACTCCTTACCACCCTCAAGCCAATCGAGAACTAGAAGTTACCAACATAGGATTGGAAAAAATTGTGACAGAGGTGGTGAGAAACAACAAGGAGGATTGGGCTGAAAGACTAGTGGAGGCCGCTTGGGCCTATAATACAACTTCAAAGACAGCCACTGGATTCACACCTTATGGTTTAGTGTATGGGAAGAATATCTTCTCTCCATTGGATTTGACTATAACACTTTACAAATGGAAGCACAATTAGATTTGGATGCTACAAGGGAACAACAAGAGAGACTTCTCTAACTCAATGGGTTATATGAATTCAGGATACAGGCCCTCCTACACACAGAAGTGACTCAAGTACAAAAAAGGTCTAGCATGACAAAAATATCATAGGCAAACTATTGCAAGAAGGTGATTGGGATATACTGTATGACTCCAGAATCAAGGATTTAAAAACTAAGTTGATGACCAGATGACTGGGCCCATATGTGATATAAAAGTGCTATGATAATGGGGTTATTCAAATAAAAACCATTGTGGAAGAAGGTATCCCCTTACTTGTCAATGGTTATAGACTGAAAACCTACAAAAAGCCTTTGTCAAAGGAGGAGTTCGTCACTAGTATCAGTAATATAGTAATGGTGATCGAAAGAGTCTTGAATTCCACCTCAAAAAATTCTTGAAGATTGTTGAATGATTTGGAAAAAAGAATAAATAATTAACCTAGGTGAAAACCTCCATGAGGCACTTGAGGCCCACTTTTGGGTTAAAGGCCTCCTTGAGGGAGCCCAAGAGTGAAAAAAAAAAAAAAAATAAAAGACCCCTAGGTGAAAGCCTCCCTTGAGACACCTAGTGAAGGAAAATAGGATGAAAACCTCCTTTGAGGAAACCCAGTTGTCTTTCAAAATAACAAAGAAGTGAAAAAAACACAAAAATGTAATGGCAGGGACCTCAAATCTGCCCACTCATAAAAATTCTGGTTTTTGCACGTTTTCAAGAAAATAATGGAAACCAAGTTCAGAGGGCAGGAAGCCATGCAAAACCCCAAATTTCATTAATTCTTTTCATACCCTCCATGACCACCATGTTTCATTCATCCATACTCATCACCAACCATCAAAAATCCAATTTTCAGGCAATTCTATGACTTCTACAAGATTTCTTGTAGTTACTATAGGAGTTTCCTTAATACAACACGAAGTCCTAAAAATCTATTGTTTCAGGTTGAAAAAGGAGGCCATTGGCTTCACCAAAACTCATTTAACATAATTTCATGACCATGTCACCCTCTGTGTCCATCAAGAAATCCACTTAGAATAAATAAAAAATATATATAATATATAAAAAGAAAAAGAAAAAAAGTGAGGAAACAAAGAAATGTCAAATTGCCATAACACCAGTAGCCTACCTCACCTACCACTCCATCTACCCATTTCAACCCCTTTCACTCCAATTTCAACATCTATTCAACCTCCAACAAAAATAAAGACAAAAAAGATTCAAAAAGAGGCACCTACAGGGTTTCTTGTAGTACTACAGGAAACCCTGTAGTAGCCTATATTGAAACAGAAGTAGTCTCCAGGATCATCCTTCAGAACCCATGCAGAGGAATAATAATAGCACACTGAAAAGAAATATGGCACCTATGAAAATCTCATTATCAATAGAAGAGGCCGACAACTGCACATCACACCAAGAAGACAACTTATCAGCATAATCAAATCAACAAAACACGAGTAGAAGAGAAGATGTACCTACTCTCTAGCATGCATCAACAAAGCAAAGGAAGCCAACATGTATTTCACCTCATCTACACTCTCTCCTAAGTACGAACATGGTTACAACTATAGGAGTATGAAAATGTTGGTTTTATAAGCTGATGGTGTCCAGTTAACTTGGCCACCCTCAACCCAATAACAAAAATTTAAGTTCTATTCATTTGAACACATGGCAATGTCACATCAAAGGAAATAAATCAGAAAGGTGGTCGAGTTATGTTGTATATGAGTAGGTTATGATTATTAGGAAGGGATGCATGATAACTAATAGTGGTACAATGCTCCAAACGGAGAAATTATGTATCCGCGCTAATGGAAAAAGGGAACTTTTTAAGGATATTCTGCAAGAGATTTCTTCAGGGCATATGAAGTCCATACTTAGAGGAATATAATGTAAGTGTTTTCAAGTTATGTCACTTCTCACAGGTCCCGGAATGAGTCCTCCAAAGTGCAGGAGAGGGGTGACAGGGACGGTGACAAATGGTGACAAATTACTGTGTAACACAAGAGATCTTTCATTTCAAGATTTTGAGAGCTGTGACAACCTGGAGGAGTCACCAAAGGTGAAAGCTAGTGTTGGCCATCCTACAGTGATCACCTATAATAAATGTAGGAAACTATAGGAAACAGTGCAGAAATCTAGTCTCGACCATCCTATAATGAACACCTACAAGAAATGGAGGAAAACTAGAGGAAATAATGAGAATTTTCAAAAATTCTACGAGGAGGGGCCTAATGCCCATCTATTCAAGAATTCTCCTTAACCAAGCCTTTGTGGTGAAAGGTAGGTTCCCATATCCTCTGTTCCTTCATTTGTAAAGGGGAAAGGAAAATAAATTGTTAGTTCTTTCTAGTAATTGTTGTTTGCATAGATATATACACAATTGCGTGGAGGAATTGTATGGAGTAAAGGGAGAATTATAGTCATCGCCCTCCTAAACTCTAAACCCTCAGTCACCTGGGAAATATCATAAGTTATAGCCATCAAACCTCATACAATCATATTGATAAAGAGAGAAGATGAGAGGTGGTTTCAACATAAGGGATCCCACCAGAACAAATAGAATCTATATTTATCCTCCTATGGTAGAGATATTTAGAAGACATCAATGGTTGGGATTCTTCTAGCTACTCAGAGGATATGATGATGATGTAGCTAAGGAATTTTCAATGTCACTGACACCTCAAGCTAAAGTTAGTGCCACTACTGTAGCGAGACGATTGTCACTAACAATTATCCCTGAGATCACTAGAAGAATCACTACAGTTCCTCTAAGTTTACAATGGAGAAAAGAGGATAATGCTAGCAACAATTATGACAAGAAGAAATGTTTCTTGGAATATGAGGAACTAATTGAGGAAAAAAAATGGATTAGAATGGAGAGTATTCCATATCCTTGGGAGGAAGTAAGCTATCACATTCTCAAGTATATTTCTTATGAGGGAAGGCTCAATATAGTCTATGGTTACTAGTTTAGACACCCCCATGAGTTGATATTTGGAGAAGAGTTACCTCCACATAGAATACTTAGTGTGCCCTACCTTTTTTGCAATCAGTGATAAACATGAGTATCAAGGTACAGGAAGGAAAGCATCACTAGCTAGCATATCATGGATTAATCAAGCTCATATTCGAAGATTCCCTAAGCTAATTAAGAATCCCTATTATGTGGTCCACATTTGCATACATGAATAGAGAAGATGTAATTCATGCAATAGAGTATGAAATATACCCAAATTCTAATGGTGAGGAAGAGTAAGAAGAAACAGGAGAAGAAGAGGATTAAGAACCAGAAGAAGAGGAGGAAGAGATAAATGAAACAATGGAGGAGAAGGATAGTAGGGAAGAAGCACAAAAGAATGAATCAAGTCCTGAAATACATAGCAAGGAAGGGGAGGAATCCCCAAGAATGTATCCTGAACCCACAAAGAAGGAGGTATATGTTGCCTTGAACACTCTAAGTTCACCAATAAAAATCAACAGGAAATAGGCAAAGGAAGAATCCCCTATACTTTAACACAAGGAGGATTACCAAGATAAAGAATGGGAGACCACAAACACCTACCAAGAGTCATATCATAATTGAAGACTCACCAAGAGGAGAAGAAAATATAGTCTCCCCAGCAATGAGAGGTGAAGAGGGCACATCAAAACAAGCTTCCCATAGGTCACCAATCACCTACGTTAGGAGGTTGTCACTAGGTTACCCTCAGATAAGAAAATTAAATAATCTTTCACCCCCTTTTAAAAAGGGAAAAGCCTCCTATAGGAAACACAAATACTCCTACATGAAGCTCTATCATAACTACAGTAAACATAATAAAAGGAGTAGGAAGGACAGTAGGGACAAAGGGAAGGAAAGAAAGTAGCAACACAAGTACAGGGAGATACAAATACTTCAAAGACAATAAAGGGGGAATCCCAAGAGCTTCGAGAACCTAGCCCACATCCCAATCTCAGCTCCTATTATAGATTCATTTAGGGAGGCAGAGTAATACCACAAAATTTTTCCATCCCTCTATTCTTTGAGCTTGAAAATGAGAGAACAAGGACACATTGCTTGCTACAAATTGCTAAAGCAAAAAGTGTAGAGGATGTGGGACATATGGAAGAGAAGTTTCTAGAGACCTCATCTCCCTTATGGGATTAGTTTTATAGTGGTCTTGATCTCATCTCCCTTATGGGATCATGATTTGGAGGTTCTATTAATACATCCCAAAAAAAAAAATCTTGTTTGATTACTACATAATACAGGGTTTCCTATTGAATAGAACATTGTCTTTGAATTTCTTAGAAGTACCTACAATTGACATTTTGATCTCTTGAGTTTTCTATGGTTTAAAACCACTTCCATTCATAGACATGGCCATTAGCTCTTAATATCTCTGTTTTCCTCCATTCAACTCATCTTTTCCATGTATAGATGAATTTGTGGATAAATGAAGAAAAGGGTGTATGTTGATGTAGGAGCTTCTAATTTGCAGGGATGCCTCATCTCATTCACCCCATCCGAGTCCTATCGATATATGATGCCAAGGTCCAACAAAACCTAAATCCAAATTCTTGTTTTGTAAGAAAAGTGGTCATTTCCATTGGGCAAATCCAACCATCTTGAAGCATTTGACTGAGCCTCGGATGGTGTGCACCTCCTCCATGCACTTCAGACACCTTTCCCACACTTCATTCTACCTTTCCTACCATATTCTAAGCTTTCGGCTTGTTTCCTATAGTAAAATAGGGCATCATATAATATAACTAAGATATCTTGTAGTACTACAGTAAATCGTGTTGCAACATGTTTTAAGAATGAATTGAGCAGAAATGGTAATCTAAGCCTAGGTTAGGCCTCAAATTGGCTTACATACCCTTTAAAAATGCCAAATAGTTTCCTCCATACCTATCTCCCCTGCCACAGAACAAGTGAAAGGTAGCCTTTTCATTCATAAAACTAAACATCAAAAAAGGCTTTTTCTACAATTTCTAAATTAGCACATGCAAGTAATAGTCATAATAATTCTTAGATCAAATTCCATGCTCAGTTAGTCCACATCATTAAATGTTATAAAAACGTTAATATAGGTTTATTTTTCAAGAAAAATCTGTAGATGTTTAGCTAGATTCTTTCAAGTCACTTTATAGCACCTTCCAATTCAATCTTTGATTTCCTAGGGTAGGCAACATTCCCTTTTTGCATCAAGGACAATTTTCCCTTTTCCATTTGGTAGTGAGACTCCCTCTAGTCATTAGAATGCTAGTTTCGAAAACCCTAGTGATCTATCACCCCAGTTGAAAAGTGACAAGAGTAGACCATTTCATCTACTCTGTATACAACACTGTCACCTCCAAGTTTGTAGGAACTCTGGGTTGACGAAGTAATGTTGGTAGCCCTAGGAGTTGTAGCATTCTTGCTGCAATATTGGTGCTCATCACTCTACTCGTGAGCTTGGTTCATCATATCATGCATGGATCCATGAGGATATGATAATGGTATGATAGTGTCAGTATCAACATATGAACTTTCCAGAAAAACTAAGATACCAGAATACTTCCATAGCTGAACTGTTTTTTATTTTTTTTCCAAAAACAAGCTAGTTGGTCCTTTATATTGGCCAACAAAACCTCACACTAGTGGAATATGGGAGGTTGAAAGCACCATATAGCTCTATCCATTTGATCCCTAGAGGCTAAATTGGACCTCATGAGCCTTCTACCTAGGTAATGGTAAATAACATGGTGTGAAGTGTGAGGTCAATTACCTCTCTCATGGATATATTTCCACAAATCGTAGATGCATTTGGTCCATAATATAAAACCACATACTCATCTATGCACTCTTCTACCATACGTTTCCTACCAACAACCATTGTTGGGACACCTCGTTGTTATGCGAAATCTACGACTGTGGACGAAAGTGTCCTTTGTAGGCTTGGTGCACTTACCTAGAACAATAGCAAGACAAAGAAACTAATTTTTTCCTTCAATTAAATATAAAATGGGATGAAGCCTACTTGGAATTCATCATATTGTTCGCTCCTTCTTTTGCTTGAATGCTCCAATCGTAGCTCCAAATCATATTAGTACAACCTACATAGTTATAGAACACAAGGCAACGATCCATGAAATCTATGAAGAATAAAAGATGCAACTAGTTTTCCCTTAAGACCGATCTTGTTCATTATTTCAATATTGACGGGTAGCTCGACACTCCATGTGGCCAGCAAATCATACATGTAGTATGGTGTGGAGTGCTTAAAGCCAACTCTCTTCAACTGAAGTGAGGAGATATTGGCTAACATGAACATATATCTTACCAAAGAAAGAGAGGGAAAGTTGAAAAACTTTGGATATAGTTCCATCTTAGTATCTTTTTCCCTAGAATGGATTCCACTACTCTAGCCTTAGCAGATTACACTTGCACTCATTGATCCGAGGGGACCACAGATGACGAGGTGTATCGATCATGTGTCCTGACATGTAGGTCCATCAAAGATCAGCTTCTCACCAGCCTTCCTTGGGTGGTTGGGTAGACAATTCATTATGGTTAATGATTATCCATACAAAGGGATAATCACCCTCAAGGGAGAGAGATGGGATGTTATAGGAATATATTTTGACGATTTGAATTTTTTAAAGTTTTACATTTTTTTATGTTTTTCATGTTTTTGAGACTTAAACTATTGATCTCTCATACGTATATTGGGCCTGTTCGACTGGAAGGTGGTTCATATCTCCATCATGCAGAAGAATAGACACAAGTACAAGTAGAACCAGTAGATTTTATTATAGTCAGACAAGATGCACCACATTATCTAAATGTATCCAAGATCCTAACTGAGGTGGAGCACCACACAGAGGTTCTGATTCATAGGATAGTTGAAACTATGATTGACCAGGTTCCATTTCGGCTTCAAAAACACACCGTCAGAGCACCTAGACATATTGGTCAGCTACTACACAATATAGCTCATGCAACGGTTTGTTATCATGAGAACTTTGATTTATCTACTTAATAAAATAATATATAGTTACAGAATGACATGCAATGGAGAGGGCAGAGCACGGGTCTTATGATCATAAATTGGCACATATGACACTTCTAGACAGTGAGAATACAGTCTCAAAAAATGGTAGGCCAAAAGTAACCAATTTGTAAAATTTTATGCACAATAGCGTAGTGAGATAATTGACTGCCAGATTCCCTCGACTAGAATTTATTCAGGACTTTCTCATCCTCTACATGCATGAGGCACCTTTGTCAAATCATATCAATACCATGCCTTTAAAGAGTGTTGCCAACAATGATGTAATTATTGGCTTGGTATCGAATATGTCGCTGCTCAAAGTGAGAGGTATAGAAAATGTGTCCATTCTACGGTTCAGATGATGAAATCAGAAACATCGACTCATCTGGGATAGAATCGTCAGACACTGATTCTAATTCACGGGAAGGAATGTCACATATAATGTTAACAAAAACTAAGGATTTGTTTGACTTGGATTTGATGAATTCCAGGTCAAACTCATGTAGGATAATGATCCATTTAGAGTATTTTCCCCTAGGATTTGACGTGAAAAATGTATGTCATAGGGTTGCAATCTGAAACTATCATATTTTTCCAAAGCAAAATGTAATGGAAAAACTTTTGATGGCTTGAATGGATGCCAAAGGCAACTTTTTTACATGGGTATACATGATCTCGATATCATTAAGATTCTGACTTAGAGAATAAATGGGGTGTTATGTCCCTACATATTCTTCTTGGACCAATACCATTTATATAGTAGAAATGGCAGCAAAAAGATATAGGAAATAGTCACAATGGTAATCAATGGGATATAATATAGATTCCTCAATCATAACATCTTTCAAGGCATCAAACGCCTTTTGAGTTTCATTATCCCAATGGAGGGGAACCCCTTTCTTAACTTGGTGACTAAATCCTTTGGTCGACTTAGTGTAATTAAACATGAAAATTCATAGGAAGTTAGCATTCCCTTTAAGTCATTATAACTAAACAAGTGAAGAAGGTGCATGCAAGTTGATTATTCCTTGCAATTTCAAAGAATCCATATGAATTCCATGTTTCAAAACAACAAAATTGAGAAGCTGACCAGGACTAACTCAGAACACACACTTGTGTGGATTTAGTTGAACATTATAGTGTATATACCTTAGGAAAATGGCCTTGTGATGCATTGGGTGATGATTTTCATACTTGGAATGCATAGGGAGATCATTCAAATAGGGATGCACAATATGTTTAATATCATGAAAAGCATAATCCATTTCCTATTGAAATGTGGCCCCAACATTCTTCATATCAAATGGGAGTTTCCGATAAATGAATGTACCTGAAGGACAAATAAATTTAGTCTAAGGTTGATTGGCTTGGAGAATGTTGATTTTATTATATCCATAGAAACCATCCATGAACAAGTATATTTCACAATTGGTGTAGTCATCATCAATATATTCAATGAACAGGGTCGGGTAATTGTCTGTTGGAGGAATGGATATATGAAACCAACATGAAGAGTTTTTAAAC
The DNA here is from genome assembly GCA_031772625.1 of Pinus tabuliformis. NCBI lineage: Eukaryota > Viridiplantae > Streptophyta > Pinopsida > Pinales > Pinaceae > Pinus > Pinus tabuliformis. The sequence continues at coordinate 1,786,383,556 of CM062816.1, forward strand.
ATCACCCTTTATCTGGGCAGCCTTCTTTGCATGGATCGGACGAAGGCACTGCCAAATTGGTTTAGCATCAAGATATATTTTAATCTTGTGCACTACAATATTTGGGTTGATACCTAGAATTTCTTCATAATTCCACGCCAATATATCACAAAACCACTAAAAAGGGACTTTATAAGTCTCGATCTAGTATGGAGAGGAATATAAACCAATGTGTAGACATTCAACATTACGTAGTTTAATAGAGATATCAAGAAGTATCATCAGTTTGATATTCAAGAGATTCTTCTTTAAATTTAGTTCATGAATGGAAATGGAACTCATAAAATATTCGAGAAAATTATGTAGATACACATCACTGAGATTATACTCAATGGAATATGGTAAGGAGCAATGATGGTGATTTTTGTCCCATGACGCATTGTTTAGCATGATGAAGTCCATGATGATATCATCGGTAGAGAATATGTTAGACAATGGATCGGAAGACATACCATAATATAATGACCAAAAAAAAAAATTACTTGAAGAAAAGGCATGAGCTGCACAAGCCAAATAGATAAATTCATAATCTATTTCAATAGGGCTATGTGATATTCAGCCACCAAAATTGTGGATGTTGGTCTCATCTGGTATGATCGAATGATCATCTGGAAAAAATAAGATGATATCATATTGATATAGGTAACCAAAGGTCAGTTGTCGAGAAGAGCAGGAGGAGGAAGCGAAATGTTTCCCATGAGAAAGGAATCCTTCAACAATCTAACCCCGACATGCTGATAGGAATGTAGAGTTTTCCCTACAAGCGTGACACTTTCAATAACATGAGAATCAGAGTTGAAAAAGGTGAGTTTGTCAATGGCCACATGGCTGCCCTTATGAGGAAGGGAAAAAATATGAAAATAAGTACAAATGACTGCGGCCATGGCATAAACCCATGTACAACCCAATAGAATATTATAATCAAGGGGTCCATCAATAACTTCCACTTTTACAGATACAACATTGGCCCCCTAATTTTACTTGTAAGGATTTCAGAATACTACAAGGCTTATATGTTCTCCTATCAAAATCCTTCAATGTGGTAGGTGACTGACTTAGTTGAGGTGAACTGATCACTTTCTAGAAAGACATAGACATGATGTAGTTCAAGCCTCACTCGCCCACAATAGAGAGTTGAATGTTATTTCCATGAACAACAGCCTGAATGATAAAATAAAATTGGACTAAAAGGTGAGGAGTACCTTTTTCATGATTGAAAATAACTAGGTTGGAATTCGATGGATCCACACATACGATAGCTAAAAGTAAAACCTTTTTCTAGGTATCGAATTTTTGTAGCACCTAGAGGGTGAACATAGATCATGGAGACTGAGCCGAGTCATCAAATACATTGTAATTTTGAGTAGCCATGGCATGAGGTTTGAAACCAAGTTTATCAACAACGCCCTTTGGAGGTGAATCCAAGCTAGAAAGTTGATTGATAGCACGACCATTTGGGAGATTCACATTAACATAGTCCTTGTTCCTGGTAGCCACCATAACATTAGATTTATTCTTCATGGAGAAGAGCACTAAAACTATGTCAGAGGAAGATCGGTCCCGAGCAACCATACAAGTCTCCTAATTTGGAAATAGGTCAGTTAACACTGCGGGAGAAGTGGAATCTTTAAAGAAATGATTCACTTCAACCTGGTAAGGACATTCACAAGTAAGGTGGTCCCTGTTGTAGATCAAGCATGGGTAACGAGGTTCTTTTTCTCATCAGATGATTGATTTTTTTATTTATCCTACAACGAATAATATTTCTCATTTTTACCTTTTCATGATTCCTACTTGTTCTTGAGATTTTCCTTTTGTAGATGAAATGAAATTTATCTCGGAGGAAGAAGCTACAGGATGATTAGATGAAGAGATTTGGGTAGAGACAATGAGAGCATTACTAGATGGTTTGTTCAAAGTCTGTGAATTGGTTGTACCAGTGATTCCATCAACAACATGAGATTATTTACTAGAAGTGGAAGGAACAACATTAGAAGGTCTCAAACCATTTGGCATATTCTCATAGAGCGTGTCATATTGGGTATAGACGAGGTCTAAAAAAAGAGTAGTAGAAATTACTTTCTCTTGAGTTATGACTATGACTTTAGCTACATTGTGATAGATGCCAACATATATTTAATAATCCATTATTATAGAAACTGATTGGAGATGAGGGTCTTAAAGAATTGGCGAGGATGCCACCACCCGTGAATGTGATTTTAAATGTGGGTGGATATAGTATGGTTGAAGCTGGTGATATTTTTTTTTTCCATTTTTGTATCGAATGGGTAAATCGGAATGTGCAAGGAAAGTGGTAGCGAAGCAACTAAAATCATGAAAGGAAGCTCTAGGTAACTTGACGTACCATTTAGTTGTGGTACTTGTAAGAGTACGTTGGAAAATACGTAATCATATGGAATCATCATTAACGGAGTTTGAAGAACACCATAGATGATATGTCATGACATGGGTCAATGGGTCTTTTGCAGGATTCCCATTGAATTTTTGGATATCGGATGGAAAATTGGTGGGAATTATTGGCCACCAAGGCGAATGAGCAATGCTATTGTTGGAAAGTCGAGTGAAATCTAGCGATTCAAGAGTTGCTAGAAACGGTAACTTGTAGTTAACATGTGGTGGAGGACGACCTAGATAAGAAGGAATGGCTTGAGAAATAGGTACTCGCATTCATGGATAAGGAGGGTTCTGGTAAACAGTCACCTAAGCACCAAAATAAGGAGGATTCTAATAACCATTATATGTGTAACCTTGTTGACCAACAATAAGATAACCTTAAAAAAGTTTGGAATGATTAGGTTTGGATATGTTGGCCTTCAAAAGGCACTTGAGGAATACCTTGAGAAGGTCCGTACAATTTCCCTATGGGATTTTGCACCATCCCAACATAAGGTAAGTTCAATTTGGATTGTGCCATACTATACACATTCTATCCTATGAGAATTTTAGGAGTACCATTCCCAAGTGGTTGAGAGTGTAAGGTACCTTGTAAAGGTTGGGTAAGTGGAACTTGAGGGGTACCAGATACCGACGAAATAACTTGATATGAAACAATAACCTATGAAGGTTGACTTACATGTATTTAAATTTGTCGAGGTACAAATGAGTGGGTAGGAATTTGATATGAAGATGGCACATGTTGAGGATTCAAAAATCGGTCCCAAAATTAACCAGGTTGGATGGGAAAAGTAGTTTTCCAAACATTTTAATCCATTCTAGGATAAGGAGGACTATAAAAAACTTGAGGCATACCCACAGTAGGTTTTCCCCCTCCCATAAGAGGTGGGGATGATGGAGACAACTATGATCCAGATGGAGGGTACCCAACACAATGAGTGTTGTAGCTCTGATACCAATTGTTGTAGATCTAACCCAGAATATTATAGCTCTGATACCACTTGTTGTAGATCTAACCCAGAATATTATAGATCTGATATAAAAGTATAAGAGAATGCAAATAAACCCAAAGATAATATGAAATGATACTTTATTGATCAAAACCCTTATGGTAGGGCAACACCATACATTCACTCCTTAAGGAAGGAGGACACTCCACAAGCCATATGCCTGTTCATACAAGAATACTTCTCTTCATCTTCATGTCCCTCCATGTGGAGTCTCTAGCCTCTATATAGGCCTCATACATACAATACCATGCATCATTACCATGGTTTCCTTATACCATCAACTAATACCATGGGCCCCTTACATTATTATTAACTACTGGTGGTCCCTTACATGACATGGGTTTACCACCTTATTTATTACTATGGCCCATCCCATTATTACATTATGACCTTGGGTACCACCCTTGGTACCCCATGTTATCCCCCCTAGGTACATAACTAATGCAAATATACCCAATAATAATATGAAATGATTCTTTATTGATCAAACCCTTAAGGTAGGGCAACACCATACATTCACTCCTTAAGGAAGGAGAACACTCCACAAGCCATATGCATGTTCATACAAGAATACATCTCTTCATCTTCATGTCCCTCCATGTGGAGTCTCTAGCCTCTATATAGGCCTCATACATACAATACCATGCATCATTATCATGGTTTCATTATACCATCAACTAATACCAAGGGCCCCTTACATTATTATTAACTACTGGTGGTCCCTTACATGACATGGGTTAACCACCTTATTTATTACTATGGCCCATCCCATTATTACATTATTACCTTGGGTACCACCCTTGGTACCCCATATTATCCCCCCTAGGTACATAACAATGAGAGTTAGGACATTGACGGTAACCTTGCCCACTAACATAAGAACCAATATGTTGTTCAAAAGTAGGTGTAGGTAGAGGAGAAGGAGCAGACTATGTAATATTCATAAGAGAAGTACCAGATGGAGTTCCCAAAATGGATGACATGGGAGAGGTCCAAGGACTAAATGTTGCACCAGAGAAGGTACTTTATAACTACTTATAACCAGGTGGGACAGGCAGGCAACCATAAAGATGTGCCTTTCGTGATATTGCAAACATAGATGAGGAAGAAAAATTTGATTTCTCAACCATAGTGGTGGACATGGGTTGTGAGATCAAATTAGATCGAGTCATGTTTAACATCCCTAATGAATATTACCATAGGAAATTCACAAGTAAGTCCAAAGAATTAGGTAAATGACTGTGTTTCATAGTCTGAAGAGGAGGAGAAGGATCAATCTGATAAAAATGAAGTCCACTCCAATGAATAGAAGTAGATGGGAGAGTTTTCTCTTGTGGGATCTCTTCAATACTCACAACTTTGTATGGAAGAGGTTCACCATCAAAGCCAAAATATATAGTTGGAGATTTTGTCTAAGACAAAGAAAGACAAGGAGAACGACCTAAAGTAACAAGTGAATATGGTTCATGTTCCTTAGGTTTAGCAAGCTCAGGAAGCAAAGTGTACAACTTAGGAAAGTTAGGCTCAATAACTTCAGGAAATAATTTTTCAGGGGCTTCAGTTTCAATTGTGTTAGATTCACTGGCAAGAGTAAATGTGATCTTAGACTTAGCATGCAAAGAGAAATATTATTTTGGTTTGTTAGATTTAGGAGGAGGACTAGAAGTAGTTCTCGAATTTCTGAATTCGGTAGTTTGTGTATTCTTATGCTTCTGACGATCGCCAAGAGTAGCCTCTGGTGGAAGTGGAGGCTTGTTTTTCATTCTATGTGAATGATGGAGAGGGGGATTTTTTTCTTCCATGTTAGATAATAATTTTAGAAATAAACACAAAAAATAAATCTAGGCATAAATAATTATCAAGTAATCATGAACTATAATATATAACCTAGTGAACCAAGGGCTTAACGTAGGGTAACCAATTTGCTCAAATGTTGTCTTCGGTGTATCACAATAAACAAGGAGACCAAATTGGTTACATATGTTGAGGATGGTAACCTATAGGGTACTCCCAAAATGTACTCGATGGTACATGGGAGTACAGTCTGTATCAGTGTTTTCTAATGCATAACTGTTTGATGAGATAATTCCCATATACTTTACATGCATGGAGTGGTGTCCAATATACCCAAAGCTATGTGGAGAATGATCCTATACACTCCAATACATCAAACATGATTTGACCCCCAGGATAGAATGCTAGAAATAATGACAACTCCTATATTTAATGGCGGGTGAACACGTCTCTAATTTAGAACTCTAAATGTTTGCGTTAATGTTACAAATGCTCCTTAGGTTTGTTATATGTCTATTTGGGCACATCACACCCGAAATTCATATCAGTACTTTTATGGCTCATCAAACCCTAATTCAATTGTTACATGCCCTAGACAAGTCAAGTCATTGAGTGCTTCCTTCTATGTGAATTTCTTAGCCGAAAGCCTTCCTAAAATGCCTCCTTGGACACCAGCATATCCCAATCCTTGAGATAGTGCGTTGCAGAGCAGGTATGCCCACTGTGGTCTGTACTGCAGTGCACTTAGGCCCTCTTTGACCTGCGCTGGGTGAGATTGAGTGAAATTTTGCATAGGTTTCTAGGAATATTCCTTGATTCTAGATTATTCTAGAAGGATCCCATCTCTTATCTCCTACTATGGGCTTGAAAATGGATAGGCTAAGGATCCATTAACCTCTTATCATGTCATTTATTGCTCCATGGAAACTAACTCCAAGTTTTGAAGGCCATTCAATACCCTTATTTATGAGAAAACCACATCCATTTCCTATAAATTGAGCACTCATCATAGTGATCATGAGGACTAGAATCTGAAGTTTGCAAGGAAATTCTGTGGGTTTGAGAATTGGGTTCATGTCAAGCAATGTTATGCTACTGGAATGGTGTGCTTTTGATGTGGCGGGGGTTGGACTGAAGTTGGAGGAGTGGCACATGATCGAACTGCATTTGGTGATACTCTTCCTTCTACATTAATAAAGAGTTTATTCCTTTTCTCATATTATTGTTCATATCTGTGATGATTATGTGTTTCAATGCCTTTGATTTCATTGTTTTATAGTAGATAGATCATCTATGCTTTGATTGTTTCTTGTTTCTATTTCTCTTTATACAGGTACTTTTTGAGCGGATTTAGTTCAAGTGGGAGAGATGGGAGAGATTCAAAAGAGATCAAGGAAGCGAAAGACTACAAGTAAGTTCTTCCATCTCATCTATCTTCTATAAGAAAAGGTTACACTACTTTATTTATGTTGGTCTAGGTGTAGTCAACCACCTAGGGAAAATGTGTTTATCCGTAGATGCAAATTCCATACAACAAATTGAAAACCATACTAGGGAATGATTGTTGTTCTTGAATGGCTCTTGATTTGACCCTCTGGCACCAGCATAGTGTTGGTCTTGACATAGTTTGCTGGAGAGGATCCCCTGCCTTAGAGATAGTGCATTGTAGCACATTGTATCCCACTCTGGCTTGACTTGATTCCTCTTAGGTTAAAAAACCCACCTTTGGCTTGATTTTTTCCAAAATTTCTTCTGTTTTTGCTTGCTGAAAGATCAATGATTCTTGTTTTTCTGAAATCAAGTTGTATTTCTACTGCTAGACCTACTTTGGCCTTGCTTGTTTAGTGTTTCTTAAATGATTTCTTTATCATTTTAAATTCATTTTTAAAGTTAGCTTATAGTCGATTAATCTTTTCTGAAAAGGAAGTGCCATAAAGTATTTATTTCTTTCAAAAAGGAACTATTGTAAAGTCTCCATTTGTGAGAAAGATTGATTGATTGTATGTGCATTAGTTTCCTTTTGTTCATCTAAACATTAAGGGAATTGAAAATAAAAACATGCATTATGCAATTAGAGGTTTATGTGTGCTTGTAGAAATAGTATCGGGAAATTGCATTAGATGTGCTCTTTGCTCTTTGATTAAATATTCTAATTGCTCTATCCCTTGTAGTTAAGGTTTTCATTGTTCAAAATCAAATGAAAAGAATGTCTCTCATCATAGTTACATTCTAGGAATTTGAAGGCAAACATCGTGTGGTGAACCTTGAAAGGAAAATTCTTAAGAGGATCAACTTAAAAGTGATCTCAATTAACCTAATGGAGCATTGTAACTTAAGACATAACATTTAGAGGTCTAGGCAAGAGTCATGTTCTAGAATTGTTAAACATAGCAGTTGGCGTTAATTGTCTACAATATATTCTAAGTGTGATACCTCATTCCACATACATAAGTATATCATACCTCTTCCACATACCTTTAGGTTTATAGGGTTGGTGTTATAGTATGAAAAGTATAAAGGAATTCTCTTAGTGTGTGGTTTTGCATTAGACAGTGCTAACATGGATTGGGCCTCCATGTACTTTCGGGTATATATGAAAGTTCTACATTAGGTTGCTATACATCCTTAGGTAACTGAGTGGGATACCTCGTACAATGTGATACACCAAATACATCATTCGGGGAGATTGCCTACACATATTTTAGGACCTTGGTTTACTGAGGTAGTATATTGCAGTTCTCCTTTCTTGGTAATACTTTTGCCTAGATTATCCCTATTTTGTTTTGTTTTGTTATTTTGATTGAAATAAAATTAATTAACTGTGGATAACATCCTCCACGTCACTCCTTAGTTGATCCTAGGTTGAAACATATGGCAACAACTTCGGAGTCCACTGATCAAGGAATTCCTTTTAATTGGAATCCTAGTCCTTTTCCTACTTTCATAAATATTGGTGCTCCATATATGGTTACATTATGCCTTCCGAGATTTACCATTGGCTTGTGAGGATGGTTGTTTTCAACCTACTTGATTCAAAATGTCATGATTTCTTCACAATGGAGTACTCCTCCACCTATACAAAATCAATCTCCAGTTGATCCTAAAGTTGACCCTTTACCTTCTTCGTCAGTTATTTCTTCCTCCCCTTCTTCCTCTTCGCCTGGTGAAAGTAATGACACTATTAACCGGGTTCATAAGAAGAAGAAGAAAGCGAAGAAGAAGAAGAAGAAGAAGAAAATTCAACAGGGGGGCAACCAAGAAACCATTGTTTCGAATGCAACTTTTGATGAGAAACCATCTTCACAAACATTGATATCCTTGCAAACTTTGAACGAGCAACCATCTTCTTTGAAATTGTTCTGGTATTCCTCAGATATTAGAAGAATTTTCTGATCATTCACATCATCCTATGTCATCAACTTCTGGAGATCATGCTAGTGACACAACATCAACTAGTGGTAGTAAAGTTCATGGAAAGAATGGTAAAATTAAGTTTCCATGTAGTTTATGTGAAGGGAATCACCCCATTCACCTTTTTCCCTATCTAGATGAAGCCCAAAAAGTGTTGGATAAGCATCCCACCTCTCCGTAGTGACTTCCATTGAGTTACAGGATACTCTCCCTTAATCCTTCACTAATTGATGAAGTAACTGACCCAAATCAACCATTGGTCAAACCCACATTCTGTGAATGTGAATACCATGAGTCTATACCTGACCAATCAGATGACACGATTTCACCTTCAGTTAATCATACCTTTCCCATAGAGAGTGAGTATGATACATGTTATAGACATATTTTGGCACTGCAACCCCCATCACATATGTTGATAAACCAAGGGCTCTTAAACCCCTAAAAGTTTTGTTTCACACCCTAAAGGATCATGGTCAATTGATTACATCATTTCCCAGAAGTTGCACCTGAAAAACCACTCAGAACTGGCCAAAACTAGACCATATTGACTGCTCCTTGGTCAAGGTGCGATGCATCTCACCTGCGACACATGAGAGGTGCAATGCATACTGAAAAGGCCTTCTGCAGGGTGCGATGAGCGAGAGTAGACAAATGGTAGAGACATTTTTCTAAGTGGATGCCTAAGGAATCTTCTAGAAACTTTTCATATGACACTTGTATCTCTGAATTTTCCCAGGGATGAGTAAGAGATCAATGAAATCTCCAAGTGGAACCAAGAACTATCAATGAAATTACACTAATCAAAAACCCAGAAGCTAACTCACCCCTCTGCAAATATCTATAAATGGATCCCTTATCTCAGAGATCTAGAGGCTGGAATTTTGTAATTTGTAAGGAAGTGTTATTGGTGTCTCTTTGAGACATTGTATTGTTGGGTGATCTTGCTTTTCATGAGGTGAAGAGGGCTTTCATGCTGGGAGGATGATGATGGACCAGAAAGCTAGGTTGTAATCCTCTCTTCTATTTCTACTATCAATAAAGTTCTTTGAGTTTTCCTCCATCTAATTGTGTACTTGTAAATCTTGTTATTTGTGGATGAGATTGTATGGTTAATGTACTTCTGATTCTACATTGCTTATGGCATTATAGATCTCTATGCTTTTATGGTGTGTTGTTGCTTTGCCTCTATAGAGATTCTCTAAAGCGGGACAAGTAGGAGAAGTGTAGCAAGCTCTATCAAGGGAGAGAGGAAACAAGAAAGGATCCAAGTGGAAGATATAGGTTGGTGCTCTCTACTTCTCTCTTATCTATCGTACATAAGGGAAATCTTGAAGCGCTTTGAATTGTTTTTTTCTAAGATAGCTACCTGTCCTAGTGGGACTAGTAGATAAAAAAGACACTAGTTTTCCTCGAAACAAAATCTCGACTCCACTGGGGAGCGAATAGTTTGTTTGTTTGTTACTGTTGTTTTCTTTATAAGCTACATACGGAGCCTGAAGTTAAGCCAGCTAGCCTTTGAACTGCACTTTAGATCAACGCTGCTTCAGTCAATCTCCAAGTTGGTTTATGAACTGAACATCCGACCTGAAAACATCCAAAGTGCCTTGGTGGTATCTCACTAACCTCATAAGATTATACCCCCATACTTTGTTGTTACTATCTATCATAATCTCAGCCTAAATCACTGAACTTAGCTACAAATTTTGAGCAATAAGCAAGCTTAGTTTCATTCCTTGGTCCATTGCACTGTCTCTAACTAGCAGTCTGGATGCATTGCACCTCCCGTGTGTTGCAGCGAGATGCATCCTTGTTTCCCTCAAGGACAGGTGCGATGACTGAATGATACTATTTCCTTCTCTGTAATTTGGTTTTTTCTTCATTGTTTGCAGCTCTATTTAGTAGTTTTGCTACTTATGATCAGTATATCATTGTTGAAGCCTTCTTCCTTTGCAATATTCAGCCTCCATTGATCAAGAATTGTGAATGCTTTTTATGTATTTTTCATCATTTACAATCGTCCTTTGCAAATAGTAGCTTAATCGAACTGTAGTCTTTTGATTCAAAATTGTTGCAACTGTCACTGTGATTTGAAAAGAAGAGTGTTGTGAAGTCCTCCTCTTCTAGATAGTCGATTATACTTTTGCCATTGTGTTTGATTTGAATTTTCAATATTTGAAGTGTTGAAAGTAGTTTTCCATTCGGAATTGAAAGTGTTGTCTTAGTCTTCCTTTTGTTTTGAAAAGAAATCGCTGAAGTGTCACTTTGAAGAAAAGTAGTTCAGATCTGTACCTAGTTTTCTTCTTGGGATTGTCACATTAAGAAAATTGAAAAAAAAACACATGCATGTGAATTTTCATTTAGACTGCATGCAGAAAATGATTTAGGAAAAATGCATTTAGTGTGTTCTCTCTGCTCTTTGTTGAAAGGATCGTACTTTTCTTTCATTAGTAGCTAGGATTTTCATTGCTAAAAGAAAACAAACGACTGTGTATCATTTTAGATTGCATATTTAGGAATTTTACATATGCATCATGTGGTGAACCCTGAAAGGAAAACTTCTTAACAAATATCAGCTCTAAAATAAACCTCAATGAACATAAAAATACTTTGGAACCTAATGCACAACATCTAGAAGTCTAGGCTAGAGACGTATTCTAGCGTCATAAAGCCTGGTAATTATCGTTTTCATCGAAGGTTGGGTGATTCCTCCTCTTTGATGCGACTAGTGCCAGTACGGACTTGTGCTCCCTGTACCATTGAGTATATATTGGGAGACCACAATAGGCTGATATCCTTTATCCTTAGGAAGCCATGTCTGCTGCCCTATTGATCGCAATGCACTGAACACAACATTCGAGAAGATTGACTACCGTACGTAAAGTCTTTGGTAATTTCTCTTTAATTTTACCACTAAGGTGTATATTGCAGTTTTGGGATTGGTTTGTTAATTCCTCCGTCTAGATTTCCAGAGTAGTCATTTTCGGTCCTTTTTGACTCCTTAAAAGAAAAGGTCCATCTGAGCATTTGTCACTTCAGGCTCATTAAAAATCGAAGGCGACTAGAGTCACCTTTAACTTTTTCTCGACTCTTAAAAATTGAAAAAGCAAAGTTGTGTCAAAGCATCATAAAATTTATTTAATACAGAATAAAATTTTCCCCTTTTTAATTCTGAGTTGATCAAGTAATCTACAATCGTGGAATAAAGTCAATCAAAACCCTGTCGTTCATGGAGGCTAGCGAGTCAACCATATTTGACTCCAGAAATGAAATCATTCCGGGCTAAATGGTCTCGTTTAACTGAGTCAACCTCTCTTAGTTTATTTGAAACTTGTGTTTCAACATCATCAGAGACTATAGTTACTCCGATCATTTTTGATACATCTGCCTTTACAGAAGAAGTTTCGCGGTTACAAGAGGACATTAGAACCAATTCTAGTGTAATGGTAGACACCTCGATTCCTGAAATAGCTCCATCTAGAGCTGATCCAGAAATTAAATTTCACTCACCTGAACATCTAGGAGTTGAGCTCTAGAATTCAGAAGGTGTCACCCCTCTAGTATCTGTCGCTTCAGAAACTATACCTTCTTCAGCCCCATAAATATTTTACGGACCTGACGGTCTACCTCTTCCACCTGGACTGATTCTATAGAACAATTTGTAGAGGATCTTCCATCCAATACTCCATTGCATTTTGGAGCTAGGATCCACTTATATCCTTCTATTCCTCAAGTTAGTTCTTTCAATCATACTTCATCACAAGTTCTTGTCGAATCTCTGGGAAATCTTTTGGATAGATTGAATATGTCTGAACAACCATCAACATCTAGGACTGTGTCATCCAATATAGCCACAGCAGAACCTCCTGCTACCACTCCTACGATGTTTGCTGGTATACCATCTGTCCCAACTAGTTATCAATCGCTAGATGGAGTCCACCCAGAGACTATTTCGACGACATGGTCTGTTTCCATTGGTTCTTCTGGGACCCTATCTGGCATTTCCTATGTTGAAGCTCAACAAATTGATCCTGCATACCAGTTTCAATTTGGGCAACCGAGTCTTCAAAGACCCATCTATCCTTTGAACACTAGATTACCACCATACGGGGGGCAATATGCTTTTTCATTGTTCCCATATGGAGAACAACCGTATGAGAGCTCACAACAAAATTCAGGTCAAACTGGAATTACTTCTGGTGGTTGGATACTAATACTGCCTCAACAACCAAGGGTTGTATATTCAATACAGCCAACCCAACCTATGTTGAATATTACCACTACACCTGCCATTATGACTGTGTCGAAAGTACAAGCACAACCTGTTGTATGTCAACCTCAAATTACTCAGGTTGCAATACAACAACCTCTTGTCTCTATGGCTCCGTCACAATCTCATGTTATTGCTTCCTTAACCGGGACGACTTAGGCTCAACAAGGTGTTATCACTCCACATCTTGGTCAATCATCCAGTGTTGGGCAAAAACAAATGGTTCAACAACCATGGCTTGTGCAATATCAACAACCCCAATTCCAACAAGTTTACCGAGGACCTGAGCAACAAGGTACTTTAGGTAATGGACAACTGCATTGTCAAAACGGTTATCAACAACCATTCTATATTGGTTATGTCTGTCAACCTTATCAAAGTTACCAGCATCCGATACATTATGCTGGTATGCAAAGACCCACTGCTCAGGCAATCACATCTTATCCTGGGTACACTTCGCCAAACCTGAATCAATAGTTTCCCTTTGTAGCAACTCTGGAACTACAACATTTGAACTGGTTAACGAATGATCCAATTGCTTATGCCCCTTGGTGGCCAACGATTCCTCATAAACTTCCCTTAGATATTCATAAATTCAATGGAAATCCGGGTGAAGATCCATCAAATCACGTAATGACCTTTCATTTGTGGTGTTCATCCAACACCCACAATGATGATTCGATTAGGCTTCACCTTTTTCAGCGAATGCTAATTCGTTTGGTAGCAAAATGGTACATTGAATTGACTAGAGCTTCATTCGATAACTTCAACGTCCTTGCCACTACCTTTTTAACCCACTTTTAATTACACATAATGTACGAAACAGGAACAAAACTCCTTACTAATTTTAAGCAGACAACAGCCACTCACATATTTGATCATATTCATGAGTGGCAACATCATCGTCGAATGGTAAAGACCTATGTTCCTGATGAGCTTCTAGCTGAGTGGTTTATTAAGTCATTATTACCTTCTATTATAGAATAGGTGGCGAAAGGAGGAGTTGTCACTGAAGAGCAAGTCATTTCTCGTGCATAATATTTACACTTGATCTATACTCAGTCTAGCACGCTCTATGACAAAATTCCTAACACTCCTAGACCCAAAATTTCCATTCCTCCCCCTCCTAAATGAAACAGGGACTCTCATGCTGGTGATGGCGTGATGGGTACCTAAAGTATGTAAACCGCAAAGGCTCAAACTAGTAAAGCCCTTGCAGTTTCTAGTAGAAACGAAAATAACAAACTTCCTGCCTTGGAGGTCAATGCCATGTCATCCAACAAAGGCAAAAAGTCGAAGCAACTAGGGGGCAAGAAGAAATGGAAAAAAAAGAAATAAACTGGAAGATTTACCTTTTGAAAAATATTATAAAAATCTTGCTGCGCAAAAGAAACCTAATCAGCCATGTTTCATATGGAATGAGGACCATTATACAAGAGATTGTCTGCATCGATCCAAGGTCAAGATAATTTTAAAAACATCAAGCACCTCAAAATTCTTGATTGATCCGTTTCCAAACCTACAAACTAATTTGGTTTCTATCAATCATGCTTCCCCATCCCAAGTGCTTATGATATCCGTATTGATGAGGAATAAAGGTTACAGGAATCCACAGATTTCTAACAACAAGGCTACAGATCAACCCACTAGTTCGACAACAACTTCATCAGAAGTTGTGACACCCATCATTAATGAACAAACAATAAAGCCACCAAAGGGATTAGTACACAAATCGACATTTAATCCTTGTGCTCGAGCAGCACAGAATTATAATATAGTAGAGGATCTAGCTCAATCTCCATCCACTATGTTGACACTTGAAGTACTGCAGAATTTCCCCTCCCAAAAGCAAGATTTATTATCGGTAATAGGTGGGATTGACCCAACAGATTCCAACCTTGTGGCTTCTAACCATAAAGGATATGAACCTTAGTTACCAACCCAACTCGCTTTCCTTATACAAGTAAAATCCCTCAATAAAACTATTCATAGAACAATCATTGATGAGGGCGCATCTACCTATATAATGTTAATGAGCTGCTGGAAAACTTTAGGCTCACCACCCTTGTCACGATTATAAACGACATTAAAAGCGTTCAATGGAAGAACATACATGCTGTATGGGATATTAAGTAACTTGAAAGTTGAACTGGGGGCAAGATAGTAGAAATTGAAGTCGAAGTTATTGATGCAAACCTCGATTACAATATCCTACTGGGAAGGCCCTGGATTTATGCTATGGCTGCCGTTGTGTCAACATATTTTATAAAGATTGCATTTCCCTTCCAAGGTGGGATTACAATCATTGACCAACTAACCTTTCTCCCCAACAGTTCATAAGCTATGGGAAGCATTCCAATGATGCATGGAAGCTCTCAATCACTTCATAATGTTGGAGTAGGCCTCCTAAAAGACCCTGCCTTAATGGGTATTTTTGCCCTCCCACCTCTGAGTAATTTGACGGAAGTGGCCACAGTCGAAACCTGTGAGATGGTATCTTCTATATCAGCAAAGATTAAGAGGATTTCTGAACATTTTTTTGGCATGTATCATTGCCAGGTATTGCCTCCAAGCCCAATAGAAATTTTGTAGCAATCAATTTTCTTGGCCTCGGCGGCAAACCCAAATCAACGCTCATCAAGTGTTTGGATAGATAGGTCTCTAGAGTATGGTACCCCTTCCAATCCTTGGTCTCGTATACATTCTACAGATGAAGGAATCATTCAGTAAATGATGATAGGAGAGGCACCATGAGAAGATTACCACCATTGTTCCCATCTTCAAGATAACAACGAAGTTTATTCCAGTGACCTAGACCATCCTTCAGTTTTTGATTTTCTATCAAATACTGTAAATATAGTGGATTCCAAGTGAAATCTGTCCAATATTGGAGAAACTATTGCCATAAATATCTCGACCAAAAATAATGCTGTAGAGAATATTCATGTCGGAAAATCTTTCTCTTCTTCAGAACTAGAAATATAATCCGCTCTCTTTCACGAATTTATAGATGTCTTTGCATGGTCATATGAAGAAATTCCAGGCATTTACTGGAGCATTGTTGAACACAAAATCAAGATGTATCCAGATGTCATACCATTACGATAGTGGCTTCGATAGGTTCACCCGAAGAAAGCCACTGCCATCAAGGCAAAGGTTGAAAAAATTTTACATGCTGGTTTCATTTACCCTGTTCCTCTGATGATTGGGTATAAAATATTGTTCCTTTCATGAAAAAGCAAGGAATGATTAGAGCGTGTGTTGATTACATGGATGTAAATAAAGCTTGTCCAAAGGATAACTACCCTACACCCTTCATCGACCATATAATTGATGAATGCACTGGATGTGAAATATTTTCATTCATGGATGGATTTTTTGGATATAATCAAATAAAAATTTGCCCACAGGACCAGACAAAGACTACATTTATATGTTCGTGGGGCACATTCGCGTGCCGTAAAATACCTTTCAGTTTAAATAACTCACGAGAAACTTTTCAGAGGGAAATGAACTACGCCTTCCATGACATTAAACACATCATTTAACCATATCTTGACAATCTACTGGCTCATTCGTGAAATCTGACTCATCATCCACAATATTTGAGAGCTATATTTCTACATTTCCGACACTACAAGATACGACTCAATCCACACAAGTATGTTTTTCGTGTTGGTTCTGGTCATTTACTTGGTTTCGTAGTTTCTAAGGACAGGATTTGACTCGACCCATGTAAGCTTCAAGTAATCATCGACATGCCTCCACCTTCAAATTTTCTTCAAATTCAGAAACTCCAAGGGAAAGCAATACATGATGCATCAACATGTACATCAAATTTGATGTCCCACTTTGGAAAGCCTAGAATGGGCACAGATGTCATCTTTTCCTTGTGAATCTCAAAACTTTTCTTACATTCGTCATTCCAACAATATGTAGCATACTTTTTCAACAACTGTTCCATTGGTGCCGTGATTTGTGCATAGCTCTTAATGAACTTTCAGTAGTACCCAGTGTGTCCCAATGTGGCACGTAGTTGTTTAACACTTCGTGGTGCCTCCAGATTGAGTATGACAACAACCTTCACAGGATCCACCATCAAGCATTGTCGGTAGACCACATGACTGAGCAAGTTTTTGAAGGGGATGAGGAAAGTACATTTCTTAAGGTTCAACGCAATCTGGTGTCATTGGAATGTATCCAACATCAACCATAAGCTCACGATATGTTTCTTCACTAGCCCAAATACAGTCCAATCATCGAAATAAACTTCTAGAAACTTATGGATGAATTCCTTGAATGTGGCCACTATTATGCATCAAAATATCGCCGGGGCATTCTTTAACCCAAAGGGCATAACTATGTACTAAAAAAATCCCCATTAGGTTGTGATGGTGGTATTTCTTCTATCTACAGGCATGATCTTGATCTAATTTTACCTTGAGAATCCATCCGTAAATGAGTATGCTTCTTGTCCACCAACATTCTCCAGAAATTCATCTATAAACGACATCGGGAATGGGTCATGAACATAGGCATCATTTAGTTTTCGGAGGTCCACACAGATTCAAATTTCACCTTTTTGTTTCTTCTCTTGCACTATCATAGGACTCACCCAGTTAGATTCTTCCATCGGTTCAATAATTCCTAATGCCAACATTTTGTCCAATTCTTCGTGGACCCTTTCCTTATACTTCGGATTCAAGCGGTACAAACGCTGCTTAACTAGTTTCGCGTCAAGTTTCAGAGTTATTTTCATCCCTCCTAGTTCATCGAGGATCCCATTTAACTCTCTGATTTTGGTCGAGAAAAATTCTTGATATTCTCGAAGTAACTCGACGATGTTATCCACCGTGGCATTATCGCAATACTCTCCTCGCATTGCGTACTTCATCTCGTCATCTGTACCAATATTTATCTGCTTTGTTTTCAGTGGTGCGGTGATGTTAGGGACCTCGATCATTGGTTCGCGAACCTCGAAACTCCCCTGTGTTTCCTGAATATTGATGTTTGTGGGGTCATCATTGTCATCTTCTACCTACACGTTGTAACATTATAGGGCTTGGCTCAACTGATGTGACCATTCTGGTTGCACTGTTTCTTCTGGTTCGAGTTTTGTTTTGAAAATGGTGGCCTTTAGAACTTGCAATGCATCGTCGACAGTATCCATCCATTGTTCCCCATATAAGAACATTAATAAAAATCCTTCACGCAAGATATCTCATTCACCTGTACCATGTCACAGTTCTGTTTTAGTATACTAGTTCCTTGGGATGACATCCAAGGTATGATAAAATAATTGTACCCACTCCAGTTGGGGTTCTTCTCCATAGGGCTTGGTTCATTTGGTGTGGTTCACGCATGAGTCATCACGTCCATCCCGTTTCTTATTTATTCATAGTTCCAGCTTCCCAAACCTTATCCGCATCATCCGTTTGCAGCCATGCCAGTCTTCAAAGGTTTTGTCTTGTGTTCCCCACCAACATGCAATTGTTGTGTGCAATGCCCATTTTAATGCATCGAACCTCCGGTGCTCTGGTATCGCGTTCTCAAACTTGGTCAAGAATTCATCCACCATTATCAACCCATCATACATCAGTAGGTCTCGATCCTAAACTAATACACAACAAAGTGATTTAGTCATCACATTACAGTTTAGCGTTGTTACTCTGTTCAACTGATTATTCCATTGTTCATCTTCTTCATCTGAATCTGAAGTGCAGGTCTCTGCCCTCTTCCACGATATTCTTCCTTCTGTAATCAGATTTACCCAATCCTAATCTTGCGTAGTTATCTTGTAGATATGATCCAAGTCATCATCATTTTCATCGTCGCGTACGAGTTTAGTGTAGCACGCTCCTTCAGCTGGATGTAGCGAAATAACTACACGTAGGGACTTTTTCTCAAATATCATCTTTCATTTCTTTAAGTTAATGACTCCATTCATATTTATGGCCCAATCTATCCCTAACAATGTAGGGTAAGGGTTGTTTTCATCCACAATTTCTATTACCTCAAAATCCATTTGTGTGCTTGCGCCTTCGATGTCCACGGTTACTCCTTGCAATCTCCCCATGGGCAAGATCTTTTGTTGGTTCACCATCTGTAATTGAATTGGAGACCACTATAATGTGGGCCTACCCATGCATTCCCATGGATGTTTAGGTAGCATGTTCGCATTCGACCCCAAGTCCAAAATGACCTGATCCATCTCATAGTCACCAATCTGCACCATTAATTGCATTTCCCGGCCAGTGCGCAGAGCATGTTTTCCCACTTTCCTGATCACGTAAGGTTCACCTGATCCTGCGCACCTAGTTATCAGCTCTTGTAATCCTTTAACTGCCTTCTGGTCGCGTAGCAGCTTCATGCATGCCTCTAAAACGGTAGTTAGCATAGAGGGATCCATTTCTGGCTTGAGTTGATCCTTACTACTTGATGTAGAGACTTCCACGAAGCTCTTCTTAGCTTCCATAAATGTCTCGTTCGCACATTCTAAGTCGAACTCAGGCTGCTATGTAGGGGTTGTGTGAACCCATATGTCTCACTCAGTTTGTTTCCCCTTATCTTCCCTAGTGGTTGCGCCACTTCTGAGCATCATGTTCACGTTGGGGTATTCTTTGCACAGTTCAGCCTTCATCATTTGGACTTTCTGAGCAGGAGTAGACTGAAGCACCCCTTTCTCATGCATCTGTGCAATTAGCGTGGGGAAATCTACCGCTTCATGATCAAACTGGTAACAATACGAATGACATGTTCTGGTCGGGTTCGTATATTCATGCACATAGTGCCTAGGTCCTCCACAATTGTAGCAGATTAACTATCCATGCCCTCGTTTGGGCCCATTCCTCCTTGTCCCCATCCCCATCCTGGGAATCCACCTTGTTCTATTTCTGCGGCTGGATCCTGACCTCGTACCTTAGTTTGCATCTGGTAAGCAGGTGTTTGGTCCATAAGCAACTCATAACTTCAGCAATTTCGTTTGTCATGGCCCACGAATCTACAAAAACTGCAAAATAACTGCTAGGGGGGTTGTGTAAACTTCTGCAATAGGTGACAGTTTTCCATTGTATGCTTTCCTCCCGCCTAATAGATTGTACACCAGATATCAACTGCCGCGCTTGGCCCCACCAAATAGTTTGCAAATATCAGATAATGATCCTTGTCATGGCCTTCACATTTACATTTTATGCACCACACCTCTTCTCGTGCTTTTGGCTGGGGCGGCTTATCTTGTTTCAAACTTCGCATCTCCAAGCATAGATTTTATAGTTGCACATCGATTTACTAAACTCCCAAACTAGGATCCTGTATTGGAGTCTCATGCAACCTCGTCGCTATCTCTAAAGCTTCAGCCTGGGTCGAGATGTTTTGCTATGATAGTGTTGTCCTTAGATGTGGTGTCAAAGATGCAACAAACCATGCACGGTGTTGCGCATCTGTCAACGTCATGTTAGCCTCATGAATCATACTCTTTAGTCTCTAATCTAGATCCCATAGGGTTTCACCCAGTAGTATCATGATTTCCCTGAGCCCAACGATCGACTGCATCTCTAATTTTGGTTGGTTAAATTCTTTGTTCAATGCATCCTAGATCTTTGCTATTCTTGCATTTGGATGATCACTAGAGTGCATTATATACCACGTCAACACACGATCCTACAACATGCTTACTAAAGTAGCCTTTTTGATGGTATCATCAATAACACTTTGGGCTTCCTATACTACCTTTACCATGAACCAGAACTGGTTTGATTCCTCATTTTCTACGCCTCTAAATACAGGCAACTTGATCACACTCACCATTCCAACCCTCGGTGGTGGTGGAGGTGGGGTAGGTGAAGATGGCGTTGATGTAGGAAAAGTGGGTGATGGTGTGGTTGGTGGTGGCAATAGTGGAATGCACTGCTTTATCAATCAGACCGCACTCCTTGGAGAGAACCCTACAAGCTCCTCCTCGCTTTCTCGTGACAGCAAAATAGGGGGATTGTTTTCCAACCCTTTGCTCCATTGGTAGCCTCTTCCACTCCACGTTACTCCAGACATCAATGGATTCTCATAACTTCTTTTTCACATAACAACATTTTAATCCAAGTATTCAAGGATTTGATATACTTACCCCGCGGTCCCTTGAGAAAACGTCACTCTGCCTTGCTGTAGCTCAAAGTGGTGTCTATCGCGAACTCAGTGATAAACCCTCCTATTATTTGATCCAACCAGTGATCTACTGCCCGTGATTTTTTATCTTCAGATGCCTATAGCCTGTGTACCAACTCCGGAGTCCACACAATGGGCTAATCAAGTTTGTACCTATCCTGACTGTCAGCTAATCTCATGCATTTTTGTGTATAAGTAGCGATCCAACCACCTCTCTTCAAATATCTATGGAGTTTTTTCTTCCTGTACTATGAACTCGTGAAGCTTCTAATCCAACTAGTCTTCAATCTCTTTCTTCGTAGGTTTACAATGTTCAAACATCAGACATCCTGTAGGCAGATCTGGGTTCCAACAATGGAAACATTTGTTGACTTCATGGGGCCTTACCCATGTTTGAAAGTGTTTTAGCCAAACAAATCCCGCACTACCAGCCCTTTTGGCAACAGTCCACGAAGCATGGACTGAAGTCACACTCGAGGTAGTAGGGGAGAGTGCTAGAACCAGGCTTCTGCACCTTATGGATGTCATGATGAGGACTGTATGGGTCACGAACCAGTCGGCATGCTTGCGCTACTCTGCACAACACTCTGGCCTTCACGAAGCTCAAAAATGGAGCGCTTCTCATATTTCTTAGTATTAATGTGATTATTATAGATCTGATCTACTCTTAAGGTGTTATTCAAGCATTCAATAGTAATAACTAGTGCACGCAATCATAATCCATAACATCAGAAACCATGGCAGATACATAAACCAAAATATAACAGAGCCGCAATATTTCAGAACCAACTTAACTTTATTAATGTCTTCAATTCAGTACAATATTTTTCCAGCCCTGCGCACATAGCTGTAGCGGTCTGTGCACAAAGCTGCGGACTCTACCAGTCCTCTGCGCACAGAGCTGCAGGGGTCTGCGCACAAAGTTGCGGACTCTACCAGGCCTCTGCGCACACAGCTGTAGAGCCTCTGTCTCCTACTATGACCCAAGAATCAGACTTTGTGACCCAGAGTGAGTATTACTATCAAAAACCCATAATATGTTAGATCTCTCTTCCAAAATCCACCTTCTACCTTTAAATCCTTGCTCTATTTATACATTCCCATGGTCCGCGGACCATGGGTAGGTTGACTCAATTTCTATTACTTTACATGATTTTTGGATAGACAACCCTTTGACTCGACCTATTACATTTCATGCTCCGCGCACTTTGCGAAACTTTTATAATATCATTACCCTAAATTATGGGCTTTAAACCCCAAAACTATTATGTGGGGCCTCTGCTACCCAACATCCCTTCTTTTATGTTGATGGGATACTCATATTGTCATCATATATGTTTGCATTGAGATCCCTTTTATGCCATGTTGGAAGGATGCTCATCATGCATGAGTTTGTGTCATACTGATTGGGGTCATTTGATTGAGAGTTCCTATAGCGAACATCTCCTGGAGACACTCTTGCATGAGGGCATTTTTCCTTGTATGATAATGACATCACCTCTTTGTACATCACCACTATTGACAACACTTAATGAAGTGGCCCACACCATATTGACACTCGGGTCCGGAGACATAGTCCCTCCTCGATGAACTCTATTATCAATGGCTTATGTTTTTATGTTGCTGATGATTGTCTTGTTCCTCTTGCTTACAGCATGCAAATGTATTCATTAATCTTCCTTTAAAAAAATAAAAGTTAACACATCATGAAAGAAAAATGTCTTGAAAGGGCCCTTTGTCACATCTGGACCTAGATCAAGTGGTACTAGAGCAGTCTTTGCGTGGACGTGAATTGTAGTGTGAACAATGGAAAGTGTAGTTACAAAGGATGAAAAAGCAATGTACAAGACCATGCTCAAAATTTCAAAAAGGGTAGAGAGACTGTATGAAACTCTATAGAAAGAGACAAAGAAAAATGAGCGATTGCATCTTCCGTTGCAAGCCACAGAAGGGGCCCTAAAACTACTGAAGCATAACAAGAAGAATCTTCAAACAAAGAATGTTGAATTGAAGATCTGTCTACATAAAGAAAAAGAGTAGAAACATAGCTTGCTACAACAGTTGCAAGCAAAGGACGAGGCCTTGGGAAAGCTGCAGCGTGACCCATGTGAGGTAAAAGATAGTCCTCAGAGTTCATGTATGTGTCCTGCTGATGGTTTTGCTATTTTTCAAAATCATACCATAAGAATTGGCTCCAAACTGTTGAAGAGAATGGGGTATGAAGGAAAATGCTTAGGCATTAATGGCCAAGGCATTATTAACCCCATTAAGGTAGAAGAATTACCCTCTCGAACAGGACTTGGGTATGTTAGGAAAGAAGTTAAGGAATGCACTGAGATAGCTAGCCAACTACCAAGAATAGACGATGAGCATCCCTCATCAGTTATTTCCAAATCGATAGAGGAGGTAAAAGATGTTGTTTTCATTTTGGTTTCATCTTCACATATTATGGTTTCTATTGGAGATTTGGAGATCCCAATTACAGGGACAAACATGAGGCTCTTTACTAGGACAAAGCACAAGAAGGAAGAACTTAGTGTTAATAACCAAGGCATAACCCAACCATTGGAAGCCATGTAGAGACCTCAATTTGCAAGCTTGAGATACACTGAGGGAGAATGCTCGAAGGTGTCATATGACTTTGAGACATCTTTGAAATCATCTAGGAAATAGAATGATGGGAACACATCCCCGTCATCCCATATAAGTTTCCATTTTCTCATTCTATTTTCAGTCAATTTCTAAGTGGAATGCATGTGTCAGCATTCATGTGCAAGCAACCATTTCCATGTGATTGATGCCATGAGATCAATGGCACAAACAACTTCACTGGGTTGACATCTGCTTCTTTAGGTGGCCCTTGGTTGTGAGCTATATGCAGTGTACTAATCTACTTCTTTTGCTATGCATTATGCTGCACAAATCCCTATTTGTTGTTGATGGGGGATCTTGTTTATTATTCATTTGAATGATTCCTGCTTGGTATGACACAGAATCGTCTATGTGATGTACTCGTTGTCATTATTTGTCATGTTATGTTTTGAGATCCCTTTGTTGTATGTTGATGGGATACACAAGTTGTCGTCATGCATGTTTGCATTGAGATCCTGTTCATGCCATGCTGGCATCATGCTCATCATGCATGAGTTTGTGTCATACTGATAGGAGTCTTTTGACTGAGAGTTCCTGTAGTGGAACATCTCTTAGAGCAACTCCTGCATGAGGGCATTTTCCTTGTATGATAGTGACATCACCTCTATTTACATCATCACTATTGACAACACTTAATGTAGTAACCTACACCATCTTAACACCGGGGCCCCGAGACATAGTCCCTCCTGGATGAACTTCGTTGTCAATGGCTTATGTTTTTTTGTTGTTGATTATTGCCGTGTTCCTCTTCTTTACAACATACACATGTATTCATTTATGTTTCTTTTAAAAATACAATTCAACACATCATGAAAGTAAAAGGTCTTGGAAGGGTCCTTTGTCACACCCGGACCTGAATCATAATCTCATATATTGTACAGGAAATGTTACTATGGTTATGACATTCTTTGGATGTGATCCCAATGGAAAACTACATGAATAATATTGTAATTGTACTTACATTGAAGGGGGATGCGATCCTTTCCAGTTTTGGGATGGATTACGTTGTGCCCCTCAAATTAGCTGAAATAAAGTTGCAAAGGTATTTGATGAAAAGAAGAGAAATAAATAATAATAAAATTTAATGATCCCACAACATTTAAATTTATGACGTTTTTGCGTTCAACTCTTCAGAAGGGAAGTGATTCTCTCTATATCCTCCACCGTCGATGACTGCATGCCATTTCTGTAAATACTTTCCAGTATTTCCTTTTGCTGCGTTGTTTCTTTCCATCTTGTACTCATGCTTTCATTGCTATTGTTCTCTACAATCAGGCATTATAAAATACAGGGCAGGCGAAATAAGTAAAACATGAAATATGAAAAATTCTATATGGAAAAAGGGAAACAATTTTAGGTCATCGACAAAATATAAATGAAGAGATAAGTTAAAACGATACCTGCAATTTTTTTATCTGTGACTTTTCCTCTTTCTCTTGGTTGCATTTTCCTTCGATCAATGGAACCGAAAATGAAATGAAACTAATGAACTCAAGGTGACAATGTATGTGAAACAACATAAATATATGTTGCTTTTAGGCCTCCAAGGTTTACTAAATTTTTCACTTCTTATATTTCCAACGTTATAATGTGTACACATTTCAAATTTAAATTGTTGATTGACTCATTTAATGTGAAATAGGAGTGAGTTTACATACTTAAAAGATAATAATTGTCGATTGACTCATTCAATGAAAATTGTTATTTTAGTAACGCCCCAATGACAAAGAGTTACTTATGAGATGGAAGTCTTCAAGTTTTGTTGTTACACATGCAGTACCTCATATGTCTGCTAAAGTAATAAGTTATTAGAAACTATAATTTATGTGGACTATTAATTGCCAAGAAAAGGAAGTTTGCATTAGCAAACACTTGACTGATCCCCAAACTGACACCCTTTTAGCACTCATCAAACACCTTTTTCAGTACCATTCTCTATTTTCATATCAAAAATCACCTTTTTTTTCAATAAATGTGAGTTTTATATCAACATATAGTTATCTCCTAATGATTTCATTTTAACATTCATTCTTATGTATTTAGGAAGGAATTTTCTTTTCTATGCTAATCATTGAAAATTCATGAGAATCACTACAAGAAAATCCATAGATATACTTTTGAAACAACACTAAATGATAGTTGGTGCATTACCTTGTATGTTTTGATAACACCTTTAGGTTTCACCATTAACCCTATATCATTTCAACACCTCTAGTACTTCATTATTGCAAAACAACAAAGTGCAAGTGCCATTAATCTAGTTGTAATCACGATTTCCGTCCATATTTGAGGCCTTTCACTCATATTATAGTAAAAGGACATCTACAAGGACATTCAGAATAAAGTAGGGTTTTATTATGGAGTAGAAATTTCACATTTGCAGAAAGTTATATGGGCACATAAAGGATTTTTGTAGGGAGTAATTTATCCAAGGGTCTCTTACATTCCATAGCCATCTCAATAATTAATCTAACTCATAAGAAAACCTTGTATTATTAAGGGATCCAATTTAGGTGTGGCAATTGCCACACTCATACACGTTTGGGATTAGATTGCTCCTTAGCATGGAAACAATAGAAATGGGTTGTAAAATATTCAAAAAACAAGGACATTCCTACCTTCCCAATGAAGTCTTCTCTGTTGGTTTCCCTTAGCACGGTTATTCTTCCAAAAACCACTCTAGTTCTGTTTGTTCTAAGAAATTATTTTTCGGTGACTATTTTGGTTTCTTAGTATCGTGTTGATTTTGTTGAATATATTTATTATGGAGCTCCCATCTACTTCAATTCTTTTATTGGAGGTCTTTTTCACCACAGGTACAAACAATATGGCTCCACCTCTTTCATACCTTTCTAAATCCTTATTTATTATTGGTTCCTGTGTTTTCACATTAAATACCACTGCCCTTGCCGTTTCTTTGAAGTAGTTGTGATACAGGAAAATGACCTCCTCATCAACTCATAGGGTAAAGACATAATGAATAAAGCAATGACCAAGTTCATAAGCCTTGTTTCCAAGCTAATGCTGCCTATAGATTAGCACCCTGCTTTATAAAGCTTCCCATCAAGCATAAGGGTGCGTTAGTGACCTATGTAACTCTACTTGTTACCTCGGGAACATCGTTAGTAAACCCTAATGAGGATGTAAGGGTTAGAGGATCAACAGATCTAGCAATGAAATGAGACCAATGAAGTGGAGGTGAAAATATATGTGAAATCAATATATAATGGTTTTTCAGTTCTTAGGATTCCAAGGTTATAAGGTATATAGATTTCAAAGTTAAATTGTTGATATATTCATTTAATGTGAAATAAAAGTTAGTTTGCGTATCTAAAGATAATAATACATTTTAGGCACATATTCATTGAATAGTGTAATTTATAGTTCCAAAATATTTCATTTTGACTATTAAATTAAATTAATTATATTTTACTAAATTAAATTTATTATATTTTATTTATTAAAAGTTTGAAATGATGTTTATTTTATCAAATATTTTTTTTAAATAAAAATGATAATTTGTTATAAATTTTTATTTTCATGTTAATATGTTTCAATGTTATAAGAGAAGTTAAGATGGAAAAAGTGATAGAGAAAATAATATATTGATTAAATAATTATTGAATAGATTTGTTTAATAAGATATTACGAAAGAAATAATTTAAAAAATTATGTGAAAGATTTCAAATCTAAAAATTTATAATTTAGTTTTAAATTGTAATAATGGAAGTTAAGATTGAAAAAATTAAAGAGAACATAATACATTGATTAAATAAATGTTGACTGGATTTGTTTAATAACATGTTATGAAAAAAATAATTTGAAAAATTCAGTGTAGGATTTCAAGTCTAAAACTTTATAATTTACTTTAAAATAAAATTAAAAATGAAAAAATACTTTTTTCTATTTTTAAAATTAAGAAATTTACTTCTTTTAATTTTTTTATTTTTACATAGTATTAAACTAATATTTTTAAAATTATACTTCACTAAAGGATAGATGAACGCCTCCCATCTAATGTAAAAATGAACACAACCATTCTTAAAAAAAAAAGTAAATGATGTTTGTTTTCATTGTGGTCAAATTATTGTTTATTTTCTAAATTCAAAGGCCTTTTTAAAATGATAAATATCTCTATTCAGCATTTTCAAATTGATCTTTTCCGATGTGATGGAAAAGGTAAAGAAATACTCACTAATTTGCTTTCCTAGATGTTATGAGAATAGGCGATAAGGAATTTTTTTTTTTCTGTGTAAATAAGCTTTTGTATTAACAAGTGTAACATATAGTACAAAACTTCTGCCGAAGCAGATTACTGGCTGCATAACAGGCCTTACTCGATAGCAACAGAGAGAAACAGGAAGAGAGAACTATAG
The DNA here is from genome assembly GCA_031772625.1 of Pinus tabuliformis. Taxonomy (NCBI): domain Eukaryota; kingdom Viridiplantae; phylum Streptophyta; class Pinopsida; order Pinales; family Pinaceae; genus Pinus; species Pinus tabuliformis. The sequence continues at coordinate 1,786,411,680 of CM062816.1, forward strand.
AAGACATATAAAACCTAGTGCTGCCAAGGAGTACACCACGCAGGGTGACTTGGGCCAAAAAAAATTGGCTATCACAGAGCTGGAAAATCAGTAACAGAAAAATATAACAAAGTCCAACAAAGGGACATGGAAGACTGATCAGAGTTGTTGGGGGGTCAGGGGCTGCATGCGCCTCCCTGTGCCTTAGCCTGGTGAACGCACGGCGGACCTCCCTTCTGCGGGTCAGCGGGCTTGTTGTCCTGCTCAATAACTTTCCGGAGGAGTTTGATCAGAACAGAGAGCTTTTTGCTAATTGAATCCATCTCCTGATGTATTACGCAGAGTTTAAACTCGCTACTCGCGACCACTGCCATGTGGTCCTTCGTCATCGTGGCTGCAAACTGCTGGAGCGTGCGAAGCTGGTCCACCTGTTCCCCCTGAACGTCCATTGCCTTTACCAAGATGGTATTCATGCGCCATGATTCTGCCTGAGTATGGACGAATTGGGTTGCACTAGTGCTAGGCATTCCAGGGTCATACAACCAGTCGACTTCTTGGCTGAGTTGATGATCACAGAGCTTGGCTTCCTCTTCCTGCGCAGAGGCCTCCAAATCTATGATTTTCCGCTTATTCCTCTGAGAAGTTCATCGCTCGAACAAATCTCGGGCCATCTGCAAATCTCTGTTTGCTGACTGGTTTCGGCTGCTCTCGCCCGCGATGAGAAACCTTTCGTGACTGATACTCTCCTCAACACTAATGTAAAGATGGAGTCTCTGCTTGCTAAGCACATAAAACATGATGCTCCAAGAGAGTGCAGGAGCAATTATATAGAAATTGGCGGGTAGGTTTCGGGCAGGGGAGTGGATCGCGGCGAGTTCATTGCCTGTCCGATCACCATAAATGTAATTGTGCAAAAAATTGGAGGGGCTTTTCATTGATTGGGAATGTTTGCCTTCGCCACCTCTTACTCAGTCTTGAGTGTGCCACGTGTCCCTCCGTCCAGCGCTTCTGCGGCGGCCTATGTCATCCTAGATCATGAACCTGTACAAATCCATGTAACCTGCTATGGTCATTAATGCCCTCAATCGGCTTGTCCTGCGGTAGTTGTTAGGAGTTGATGGCAGCATTCCCATCGGCCTATCTAGATACTTATGAAAGTTTGTTAATCGGATTGCCGACCTGCCCTTTCCGCAGCCGCTAAATCTAATTGAGCGAGTTGAGAGCATTGGTCTTTTAAATGATGATTTTCCACCATCTGCCAACAGCTGTCCACCATTTCAGCTGGGTGTTCGATCCCGTGGTTAGCCAAGTGGTCGGCGACCGAGTTTTCCTTTCTCCTTACCGCTTGGAAGATGAGGTCTTTCATTTCTCCAAGCAGTTTCCCTATACTTTCTGTGACCATGGACAGGCGCGAGTGCTTAGTTACTTTGCTTATTGGAGTGCCCCCGTATATTTTCTTTGCCACTGCTATGGCAATCTCAGAGTCGCCCTCAATTACTGTGTTTTCTGTTTGGTTTCTATGGAGGATTTTTAACCCCTTTTCCATTGCTGCGAATTCCATTTCGTTATTGGTACCCTCACCCAGCGCTTTGCTGTATATATGGAGAATTTCGCCTGACTGGTTTCGGATGATGCCTCCTATACCAGCTGGGCCCGGGTTGCCTTTCGAGGCCCCATCGAAATTTAACTTTAGAAAACCTTCAGGGGGCCGAGTCTATCCTTTTAGTGTATTGTTGATGTTCTGCTGTTTGGCCTAGGGGATGAGACTTTGGTCGGTGCAAATGTTGAAGGCATTTAGGATTCTCTGGTCCTCCGGCGAGATTCGGCTGGCTGGGTCAGCTTTACTTTTTACCAGGATTAATTGGCGGATGTTCTAAAATAAAGTAATTCTCAAATGCTCAATATTCCTATATTCGCTTTGAAAAATCCTTCTATTTCTTTCTTTCCACAATGTCCAAGTAATAAAACTTGGTAGAACTTTCCATATATTATTGATTTGAGGCTTTTCTGAATAATTTCTTGGCCAATTGTTAATGGTGTTATGGATGGAGTCCAAGTCTCTGCTGTTTTGCTGCATGATAGCTTCTATCTCTTGCCAAATGTGGTTTGCCCACTCGCAGGTATTGAATAGGTGGTTCATGGTTTCTGCGGCTTGGTTGCACATAGGGAAAAAAGAAGGACCTTCAAAGCCCTTTTTCTGCAGGTTTTCCCAAGTGAGGGTCTTTCGCCGCATGAGAAGCCATAGAAAAGTTTGAATTTTTTGCCAAAAGAGGGGATCCCAAACCTTGTTGAACCATGATGCGTCCTCCCCCTGCTCTGAGAATTCCATCTGCCTTCTGGCTTCTTTAAGGGTGAAGTTGCCATTGCCCTTCAACCCCCATCTCAGCTTGTCCTCATCTGTGGTTATTCTGATTTTTCGTTTGTTTAAGATTAGGAGAAGATTTTGAAGGTTATTATTTTCTTCATTAGGTCTTTCTGCGTCTGGGAGGGACCATTCTCTCCATTCCTGGTCCTGGCTATCGGGGTTCCAGTATTGATGAACGGAGTGCTTTCCCCTGTTCTGACAGTTAATTTTGTACGCTTCAAGATCTGGGTTTTCAAGCTTTGGGTGTTGTTGCCAGGAGTCTTCCCAAAAGAGGGCAGATTTCCCATTACGGATCTCCCAAAAACTGTGTTCTTGAATTAGACGTCTGTTCTTTTTTGCCAAATTCCAAATTGGGGAACCTTCTGGCAATTCTTGTAGTCTTATGAGGTCCTAGTCTCTGCAGTTAGGAGTGTATTTCTCCTTCCAATGTCTGGCCCAGGGGAGGTTGGTCTCCTTCAGCCAACGCCAGCACAGCTTCGCTCCACCAGTTTTGTTGCTAATGTCGGGGTCAATTAGGTTTAAACCTCCAGCTAGTTTCGATTTACAGACCTTATCCCAGGCCACAAGAGCCCATTTCCTCTTCTCTGCGCAACCACTCCATAAAAAGGATCTTTGAATGGATCGGATTTTCGGCAGGATGGCTTTAGGCACTGGGAGGATAGAAAGCATATACTGAGGGATGGCCTGCAGAATGGCTTTAGTTAAAGCTAGGCGTCCCGCAAAGTTAAGAGCCATGTGTGTCCAATGATTGCATCTTTTTTCCATGTTTGCTATGAGCATTTCCCAATGAAACTTTTGCCATGGCTTGGTGGTGAGCGGGGCTCCCAAGTACTTCGAGGGAAGAGAACCTTTTTGAAAGCCTAGGATGCTGGTAAGATGATTCTGAATTGAAACATGAGTATTAAAGAAAAAAATAGTCGATTTGGAGTGGTTTATGTCCATACCTGATGCCATGTTGAATAGAGATAAAATGGATTTGAAAGCCTTGGCATCTTTGACAGTTGGAGAGCCATGCAGCATAGTATCATCGGCAAACTGCTGGTGAGTAGTCGCAGGGGTGGAGGGGAGAGGGCGCAATCCATTAATTTTCCCTTCCACTTTGGCTCTGTGAATATATCTGCTAAGCCCTTCCATGAGGATCACAAAAAGGAAGGGGGACAACGGGTCTCCTTGCCTTATGCCGCGGGAAGGAGAGAAGGGGGTCGAGGGGGATCCATTAACCAAAATAGAGAAATTTGTTGACTTGATAAGAGCGAGAATCCATTTGATCCACCGAATGTCGAAACCAAAAGCACTTAAGGTGGCCTCCAGGTAATTCCAATTCACTTTATCGAAAGCTTTTGAAAGGTCGAGCTGAATCATCATACCAGGGATTTTTCTGGATTGCAAAGTATGTATCATCTCCTGAGCCAAGAGGATGTTGTCCAGTATTTGTCTGCCTTCCACAAAGCCTGATTGCTCCTCCGAGATGATGTCAGGGAGGATTGGTTTAAGTCTGTTAGCGATGACCTTAGAGATGATTTTGTAAATCACGTTGCACAGGGCTATGGGGCGAAACTTTTCCAGAGTTCGGGCTTCCTCTTATTTGGGGATTAGGGCTAGGAAAGTAGAGTTTAGGGCTTTAAGAATTGAGCTAGATCGTCTTGAATCTTCAACTACTTCCCAGACCTCTGTTTTGACTGTTTTCCGACAAGATTTGTAGAAGTTTATAGTAAAACCATCTGGTCCCGGCGCTTTATCATTTGGCATGTCTTTAACAGCCTCCTCCGCCTCCTCCATTGAGATCTTTCTTAACAGAGAGGCATTTTGTGCTGGAGTAATGATTTGGGGTATGGCCTGTATTTTTTCCTCTCTGGCTTCCGATCGATCTTCTTGAGATTCCTAGGCAATTTGTTTAAAGTGACTAGTAAGCAAAGTTGAGATCTCATTGTGGTTTTGAATAACTTCTCCAGATGCATTGGTAAGCTTAAGGATTTTATTAGCTCCCCTGTAATCCATCGTCGATCTATGGAAGAACTTTGTGTTTTGCTCTCCTTCCTTCAACCATTGGATGCAAGATTTTTGCTTCCAAAGGATTTCTTCATGTTAGCAGCGGAGCTGCCATTTCTGCACTAGGATCTTTTCCTGTTCATTTGAGTCCTCCCTATTAATCCCCGAAGCCCAGTCTTTATGAATTTGACTTAGTCGGTCTTCTATATTATGCATTTCCTGGAAAATATTACCAAACTCGGTTGCATTCCAATCCTTAATTTTGTGTTTGATGTTCTTTAGTTTGGACTGGAGTTTAAACATTTTGGTCCCCCTTATAATCCTGGGCTCTTCCCACCATTTTTTCAACAGATCTGGAAAATTTTGGTGAGTTAGCCAGAATTTCTCAAATCTGAAAGGCCTGTTTTTGGGGGTCTCTAGAAAGGCAGCTTCCAGGGCGATGGGCCATTGGTCTGATCCCCCACTGGGGAGGATATCAGAGTCAACTGCTTTTCCTTCCAGTATGATGTTTTCTGAGATCAAAAAACGGTCAAGGTGAGAGGCTATCCTATTTTCTCCTCCTCTTCGGTTGTTCCAAGTGTAGAGCCCATTTTTTGGGGGGATGTCGACCAGTTGGGCAGATTCCATGAAGTCAACAAAGAGTTCCAAGTCTTTATTCAGTCGCTTAAGGCCTCCTTTCTTTTCTAGGAGGGAGGTAATCATGTTGAAATCCCCTCCCATTATGATCTTTGAATGATGGTATCTTAGATTTAACTTCATTAGCGAGTTCAGGAAATAAATTTTATCTTCTAGACGTTGTGGCCCATAGACATTTATACAGAGGTAGGTTTCAGAATTACCTGTTAATTGAAATTCTGTGGCAATGTATGATCTGGTAGCTTCCATAGAGGTGATGTCGATTACTCTGGAGTCCCAGAGGGTTGCAATGCCTCCTTCCCATCCTTGACTGGCTATGTCTATATATTTGATAGTTTTTCCTAGCTTTTTGGTGATGTTCTCCAGCTGATTAGTGGCACACTTTGTTTCCTGAATGAGCATAATGTCTGGCTTTTCCTGTTGTAACTTCCTCTTGAAAAGTCTTTGCTTGACTTGGCTGTTGAGCCCTCTTGTATTCCAGGAGATGATTTTAATTAATAATGATGAGGTTATTGGTAGGACGGGAAGGCGTGTAAAGCCTTCATTTTGCCTGAATTGATCATTAGGATACCCAAATCATGAAGAACCTCTCCATTTGTCCTTCGGCCTCTTCTCTTATTTTGCTTCCGACCTAATGAATGAAGAAAAAGGCTTTTAGATTAGTTACCTATGCCTTTCATGATTCCTAATATTTTCTTTTGCTTATCTAGCTCCGCTTGTTGTCTTGCTATGAAGAGGTCGCTGATCTTATTTATTTCTTCCTCCGGGATATTTTCCAGCCCTTGTGTTCTCCAGTGCTTTTCCATGTCTGGCAGATTTACCCCTTCTTTTTCTAGAACTTCATTGAGTTCCAGATCTTTGCTTCCCCCATCGCTCGTTAGCATGTCTATCTCTTCATCTCGTTCATCTGCTACTTCATGTGTTTGTACTTCTGTATTTTCAGTGGTTTCCTCTGCATCCGTTGATCCGTGGTCCGTCATATTTTTTTGAGGAGCTTCTGGTAGCTTTGTCTCTTTGTTGTTACCTTCCGAGTCTGCTTCTGAGTCCAGAATGCTGAAGGGGTTGAGGGTATTGCTGGGATCTATCACTGCTTTGTTTATTCTTTTCCTGTAGGCCCTTTGTCTTGATTTTGGCTTTTTAAAAACCTCCTGGTTCTTGGCTGGTTGCTCAAGCTTAGCATCTTCCACTGGTTTGTTTAATGGGCATTCCCTGACAAGGTGACCGTGCTCATGGCATTTCCTACACCGGAAGGGGATCTGTTCATAGTCGATGGCTTGAAAGTAATCTTCGTCTCTGAACTCTAGCCACAGTCCTTCATGTAAGGCACCTGAGACATCCATTTCGACGCAGATCCTGGCATGGGAAGTGTACTTCCTTTGCATCATTGCCTCCGAGGCTTTAATGAAGGTGCCAAGTCGGTCTCCTATGAGCTTTAGGGTTGCTAGGCCCCAGTAGTCAATAGGTAAAGAAAAGAGTCGGATCCACACAGGAACTTGGGTGAAAGTTTCCTTTTCCGGCACGAAGTTCGCCTTCCACGGCCTCATGTAGAGGCCTGCTGATGAAAGGAAATAAGGCCCTCCATCGAAGACCCTATCTTTGTCTTCTAGGTTAGAAAAGACAACAGTAAAAAAACCTTTAGCTCCAAGATGTAGTTTGACATCACCTTTTGGTCGCCAGTGCTGCTTGATCCATTGGCAGAGAGCTCTTTCTGTTGGCCACAGTCCCATAAACTTACATATGATTGCATTCTCCATCATGTGGTCTTTGTAGGCCTGAATGTCTGGATCTGAGAAGACCACGCGGAGGGCTTCCTTCTTTTTGGGTTTGCAGACTCCTTGCGGGGTATTTTTGGGGCTGAGGTTGGAAGCTTCCGTTTTATCCTCATTTTCTATAGGGCATTTTCCTTCCCTATGTTCCTTTTCTTCATCTGACGGAGTGATTATTGGATCTGAGATGTTTTGGCCTGCTTTCGATTTGTTCCCGTGCTTCTCCTCTCTGTCACTAACTTTTGCTGGCAACTCTGATCCGTGATTTGGATCTTTCTGCCACTGGGTTGCTCTTCCGCTGCTTGTCCCAGACCTGTCTTTTCGGGCTTCATACCCTGAGATATTGAAACCTTCATGTGCTTTGTGTTTTTGTATGACTATTTGCCTGTAAGTTGGGGTCCCAGTGGAACCCCCGTCTGCCATTTGTTGGGCCAGTACACGGCCTTTGAGAAGAAGATCAACTAATCGGTCTCTGTGCGCTGCCAGAAATGTTGGTGAACCTGTTCAGAACAATGCTAAACCCTAGGTATAAGGAAATTTTAATAAGAGATTAAATCTTAAATTTATGATTTAGTTATTAAATTATTTTTCAACTAAAATGACTTTTTTTCCCAATTAAAACATTTAAGACATATTAGCAAATCCTCAACATGGTTTTGCAATTAATAGATTAACACCTCAACTTTGCTAAAAAAATAACAAATTAAACCTTAAAATATGGATGGTGCAAGAATGAAGCCTATTGGGGTCATTGGTGGTGGAGAATTCAACCTCCCTATGTATTGGAAATGAAAGTGTAAAGATATACATTTTTATATCACATCATGAAAAATTCCATGCACTGATGCATACCCCCACCATAAAGAGAATTGTGAAATGAAAAAAAGGACACCTTCACCCCCAAAAAGGTATATTCAATGTATAAATGGATACAATGAACCTAAAAAATGTAGTGCATAAAATTTCACCTTCACTCTTGATAAGGAATGATGATGGGTAAGGTTAATGTGCGTACTTCTTCATCTTTCCACCTCCTATACTCCAATGGGATGTAAGTGTGGATTTTTCACCCTTAGGAGAATGGATAGTGTGGGGGTTGAGGGGCACATGAAGGTGTAAATTCTAGATAGTAATTAAACGATTTCTAAATGTACAATCAATTTATAAATATGGGGTTGTTTTTCCCTTCACATGTTTTTGTTACATCAACATATTCAATAATACTTGTGACATTTTCTATTTTCAATATAGTTGATCTAATGACCTAAATATTTATAACTACAAACATAAAATTTAAATGAATATTATATGCATGAAGTGTTATTTTTTTGAAAACTTTGACATGAATAAACTGTTATAGATCAATGTTCATCCACACTCCTAGAAATATTGCAAGGCACATCAATAATTATAGTTGCTCATTATTCGATGAAAATTGTTATTTTAGTAACACGACAATGACAAAGAGTTATTTATGAGATGGAAGTCTTCAAAACTTGTTTTTATAAATGAAATACATAATATTTATTCTAGAGTAATAAGTTATTCGAAACTATAATTTATGTGGACAATTAATTGCTAAGAAAACTAAGTTTGCATTAGAAAACGCCTGACAGGTGCCACAACTGTCACTCTTTTAACACTCATCGAACACCTTTTTGAGTACCATTTGCTATTTTCATACCAACCATCACCTATTTTCCAATAAGGGTGCATTTTATATCAACATATAGTTATCTCCTAATGATTTCATTTTAACATTCATTCTTATGTATTTAGGAAGGAATTTTATTTTTTATGCTAATCATTGAAAATTCCTGAGAATAACTTCAAGAAAATCCATATATATACCTTTGAATCAACACTAAAGGACAATTTGTGCATTACACCTTTTTTTTTTGTAACACCTTCAGGTTGCAACAATAACCTGATATCATTGCAACACCTCTAGTACCTCATTATTGAAACACAACAAAGTGCAAGTGCCATAAATCTAGATGTAATCTCGATTTGGGTCCATATTTGAGGCCTTTCATTCATATTATAGTCAAATCATATCTTCATGGACATTGGGAATAAAGTATGGTTTTATTATGGAGTAGAATACTCACATTTCCAATCTGGTTATATGGGCACTGAAAGGGTTTTTCTAGGGATTAATCTATCCAAGGGTCTCTTAGATTTCATAAGCATCTCAATAATTAATCTAACTCATAAGAAAACCTTGTATTATGAAGGAATCACATTCAGACGTGGGCATTGTCACATTCATAGACATTTGGGACTAGATTGTTCCTTAGCATGTAAGCAATGTAATCGGGTTCTCAAATATTCAGAAAGCAAGGACCTTCCCACCTTCCGAATGAAGTCTCCTCCTATGTTTTCTCTTAGCACTTTTCTTCCTCCAGAAATCACTCTAGTTCTGTTTGTTTTGAGAATTGATTTGATAGTGACTGATTTTGTTTCATAGATTTGATCTGAATTTAAATAGGAACACAAAAAAATACAGAGATAACCATATAAATAAAGATGCAGCGAAAATAATACTTCATTTCATTGATGTAGAATACTCAAATATGCTTACAAACAAAAATGGAAATAAACCAGCTAGGGCGATGGTAACTTATCTTTGAGAAGAGATGTGGTGGCTACATGCCTCTAAACTATGTTACAGTGAGGCTTGAAGGCCTATTTATTGTGGAGAAACAATGGAAAACCCTAAACATCCAAAAATATAACCCTAGAAGATGAAACACCAAACTGTGGGCCCCGTTTGGGTAAATTGGTACATCAACTTCCTGGGGTCGTAACTTTGGCATACGATATCCATTTGACATGCACATTATCTCGTTAGAAAGATCTATTTGAGAACTATAGCTTTGGCAAGAGAATCATCAAACGATGAGCCCATGTTACTCCCATTTTTCCCAAAAAATTGTCGTTTAGGGCCTCAAAACATCTTCGGAAGTTCAGGACCTGAAAAAACTGCTAAAAATAGTAAATTGTGCTACAATTATGGAAACTAAAAAGATGACAGAAACAATGGTGGGGGTCCAAGTCGAATTGGCAGGTGGCCACCAATATCCACCTAGATCATTCCTCCCCCCTTAGAAAGTAATGGTGCCCATTGCATTGAGTTCCTCCATGAGATGAGGAAACTTCTACTGAACTTTGTCCCTCGTGAGCCACTTGCCTTGGTGAAGGAGTTGGCCTGCTTTGACAACTCGATATAATTGGATATTTTGCTGGCGATTGTGCTTGATTTGTGTGTCCATGATCCAATCAGTTGCAACTTGTTCCATGAAATCTGGATTTAACCCTGTGGGTGTGAGCTGTTTTGCAATGTTCGATGTGTCTAGTAATGATGGAAAGTATGGTCGAAGGCGGTCCACATTGAACACTGGTTGCAGGCCAAGGAATGGGGGAATGCTGAGCTCAAATGCATTGTCTCCCAACACCTTGGTAATGGTTTAAGGACCATATCAGAGTGATCTGAGTTTCTGATAGGCTCCAATAAGGCATTTCTTTTGCAAATGCAACTAGACTTTGTTTCCCACCTGAAACTTGTGTCGCACCCGATGTTGATCATGTCACTGCTTGTACTTGGCATTTGATTTTGCTAGAATGTCATCGATCTGCTGGCGAATATGTTGGATGTGCTCAATGAAGCTATTTTCCTTATGTGTTTTAGACTGGACATGAGATGAATCTGCGTGAGTAGCTACAACTGGCATGGCCACATTAATGGGACATAGTGGCTCGAATCCCAAGCCCACCTGAAAGGGGTTGTGGCTAATCGAGTTGTGGAGAGCCCGATTGTAGCTGTGTTGAACATAAGGGAGGCTCTCATCCCATGTCTGTGGATGCTTTGAGTTGTACATCCATAGAATGTGTACGATCATCCTCTTGACAACCTCTATTTGGCCATCAGTTTGAGTATGGAAGGTTGTGGACTTAGTGAGTTTGATGTCGAGCATTGACCAGAGACTAGACCAAAATGTACTGAGGAACCTGTTGTCCCGATTTGAGATGATAGACTATGGGATCCCAAAGTCTACCCACACTTGTTCAAAGAAGAGTTTAGTAGTAGCTTCTGCTGTGATATTCTTCTTGCAAACGACTGTAATGGCTATCTTCGAGAACTTGTCGATGGCCACAAAAACACAGTCATTTCCATGCTTACTGGAAGGAAGACCTAACATGCAATCCATGGAGATGGATTCCCAAGGTTGACTAGGGGTAGGTTGTGGGGTATAGAGGCCTCGATTCTTGATGGTCGATTTGGAAATTGAGTAGGCAGTGAATGGTCTAATGTACTTCCCAACATCATGTCGAAGATTCAGCCAATAGAAATACTTCTGCAGTACTTCCACCATTTTCTTGGCCCCGAAATGTCCAACAGCCAGACTATAGTGTGATTCCCAAATCATCTTGGCACGCTCGCTTGAAGTAACACAAAGGTGACCCAGGTGGCATAACAGGGCATCCTGGAGGTGAAAATCTAGACCATGCTAACCCTCCAACCCTCCAAGAGTGTCTGGTATGTGTGGCCGAATTCTGGGTCGCTTTTGTAGAGAAGTGGCCAGTCAAAAGTCTCATGCCCACAAAATTTGAGCACAATGGTTAACGCCATGATCGGTGGTCGACTGAGGCAATCTGCAACATTATTGGTGCTACCCTTCTTATACTTGATTTTCAAATGGAACTATTTCAGGTATGTGGACCACTTCTGATGGCGATCATTCTGCAATTTCCCTTGGTTCTATATGAAATGCATGGGTCGGTGGTCTGTTTGGATGACCGTTTCCTTCCCCAAAATGTAAAGCTTCCAATGTCGGTAAGCCTACACAATGGAATACATATCTTTGTCATAAGTGGGGCACTTCTGGACTGTTTCTAAAAGTGTCTCACTGTAATATTCCACTGGATGCCCATCTTGAGTAAGGATTGCCCCAATAGCATAGTGAGAGGCATCTGTCTTAACCTCAAATGGTTGTTGCAAGTCTGGTAATGAAAGCACGGGTGTCATGCAGAGATGATCTTTCAACCCTGTGAATGCCCTCTATTGAGATTCAAACCAAAATAATTTTGCTTTCGCTCCTCCCTTGGTGACTTGACTCAAGGGCCAAGTGACATGAGAAAATCCCAACACGAACTTGCGGTAGAAGTTGGCAAGACCTAGAAAGCTACGGAGCTCTATCAAAGTGGTTGGATATGGCCAATCTCGAATGACTTGAATCTCGGATGGATCCACATGCACCCCCTGCTCATCAATAATGTATCCCAGATACTGAACCTGGGTCATGCCAAAAGTGCATTTCTCCAGTGGCACATAACTTTTGTTTCCGCAGTGTTTGGAGAACCTGTCGGATGTGGTGGAGGTGCTCTTCCCAAATCTTGTTGAAGATCAGGATGTCATCCAAGTATACCACTACAAATGAGTTGATGAATGGCCATAAGAGGTCATCCATTAGCTTCATGAAGGTTGAGGGAGCACTCATCAATCCGAAAGGCATCACTAACCATTCGAACAGACCCTCCTTGGCTTTGAAGGTAGTCTTCCACACACGAGAGGGTTCAATTGGTACCTGGTGATATCCTAAATTCAAATAGATCTTGCTGAAATATTTTTCCCCCTTTAGTTGGTCCAAGAGGTCATTAATCCATGGGATCAGGTACCTATTATGGACAATGATCTTGTTCGGTGCCCGATAGTCAATACAGAGTCTCCAAGTCCCATCCTTCTTCCATACTAGCACAATCAGGCTCCCACATGGCGATGAACTTGTACGGATGTGACCTTTCTATAGCAGCTCCTGAATCTGCCTCTTGGTTTCATCATTCTCCAACACAGAGTGCCGATAGATTGGTCCATTGGACAACAATTCTCTTGGGGTTAGATCAATGGAGTGCTTGACTTGACAGTGCAGAGGAACCCCTACGGGGGAGGTGAAGATGTCCTCGTAGTCCTCCATGACCTAATCCATCTGTAGTTATCATGTAGAGGGGACCTGTCTAGAAGTCGTGGCCACTTTCTTCTTCTTTCCTTGAGGGTGTATCATGAGGGAAAAAAATTTCCTGGTTTTGGAAACGAGTTCACTGTATTGTTTCGTAGTAATCAAAGAGATGGTGGTAGGTGGTGCTACCTCCATTATCCTGTTCAATTTAGTTCCCAAAGTGACAATAACAACATGGGGCCTTGATTCATACACAACATGTCACTTCCACAAGTATGGTTGTCCTAGTATTACATCACAAACTTGAAGGGGAGCAATGTCACACAATACCTCATCTGTGACACTACTAGCTCACGCAAAGATCTCGTCCTTGCTGAAGCCACCCGATGGTGTACGGTTGTGGATGTGTTGTGGTTAGTAAGCCCAGCCGCTTCACGACCTTTGCCAAAATGAAGTTCCTTTCGCTTCTGCTTTTGATAACGAACTATAGTGGGGAGCCCTTTACCCACATCTAGGAGTGGAAGAGATGCTCCTCCTCCTCTGGATCTTTGGGTTCCTCCTTCTAGATCTTCATGGTATCAATAGTGGCATTGGGCTCCGCATCAATAATCTGCTTCCCTTTGTCATTCCCCTTGTCTTGTTCTGACTCAGAGTCGTAACCTGCATCCAATTCTGAAACCTTTAGCTCAGCCACTAGTGATTTCTTAGCCTAACACTCACTTGTGTTGTGAGTGGAGTTCGTATGGAACTCACACCACTTTCCCATCTCTTTTTAGCTTCGCGGCGGTGTTCTTTTCTTGTAGCTTTGGCAGGTTGTCTTGGACTGCACCGCCTTGGCTTTGTCCTTTGTTTAGTAGTTTGGGGGCACCTTTCCCTTTATTCAGATTCGCACATCCAAAGTCTCGCTTCTTCTGTTTAAACTTATACTCGACCCTAATGGCATATCGATATGCAGTGTCGAGCGAGGAGATGTTCAGGAATTCTATTTCTTCTTGAATGCAATTGTGCAGGCAACTATCGTATTTGAGTACGAAATGCTGCTATGAATCCTTGATACCCAACTTTTTGCGAAGGGTATGGAAAATATTGGTGAACACCGACATGTCTTGGTCCCTTCCCTGCCGCAGCATGGTCCACTTTATGTATTAATCCTCATAGCTTCCGACAGGGTAGTACTTGTCCTTGATGGCATCCTAGAATGAATTCCAAGTGGGTGCGGCTGACAATAGTAAGCCTATACTTTCATCCCTATGATCGTCGTAGGTTTCCCACTAGTCCTTGACGTGGGGGGCTACCTTGAGAAGAGAAAAAATAATCTTTTCCTCACTGGAAAAATCATGAACAGAAAAATAACCCTCTAGGAGATTTAACCATTTATTGATGGAATCTGCGTCTTTTTGGCCCTTGAATATGGAGATTTCAAAATTAGTTGGTACCTTAAATGGTGTGGCCTTTCGAGAGTAGTTGTTGGAAGTCGATGTCATCACCCCTAGGTAGACGATGAAGGATTTGGGAAAAGTTGTGCATCATTGCGTTCCTTTATTGCTCAAGGGATTCTTTGAGCAATATTTTGATAAGATCTCGTACCCCCTCATATTTATTTTCATCCACCATTAGAGGCCAGCGGGATTTGCGAGGCTGGTCTTGTAAAGGTTTGACCAATTCTAGCCATAGTTCCTTATATCCCGACCCTGTTGGGGACCTGCAAAGAAAAACAGAGAAAAAAACAGACTGCTCTAATACAATTGATCTAGAATTAAACATGAACGTAACAAAATACAAAGATAACCATATAGAGAAAGATGCAGCGGAAATAATACTTCATTTCATTAATGTACAATACAAAAATATGCTTACAAACAAAAATGGAAATAAACTAGCTAGGGCAATGGTAGCTTATCTCTGAGAAGAGATGTGGCAACCACATTCCTCTAAACTATGTTACAATGAGGCTCGAAGGCCTATTTATTGTTGATAAATAATGGAAAACCCTAAACATCCAAAAACCTAACCCTAGAAGATGAAACGCCAAACTATGGGCCCCATTTGGGTAAATTGGTATATCAACTTCCTGACGTCATAACTTTGGAATATGATCTCCATTTAACGTGCACAATATCTTGTTAGAAATATATATCCGAGAGCTACAACTTTATGAAGAGAAATATCAATCCATGGACACATGATGATACCAATTTTCCCAAAAAACGTCGTTTAGGGACTCCAAATGGCTCAGGAAGTATAGGACCTGAAAAACTACTAAAAATAGTAAATTGTGCTATAATTAGGGAAACTGAAAAGCTGAAAGAAACAACGGTGGGGGTCCAAGTGGACTTGGTAGGTGGCCACCAATATCCACCAGGATCATTGGTTCTGATTTTGTTCAATAGAGTCTTTATGGAACTTCCAGCTACTTCAATTGTTTTATTGGAGGTCCCTTTCTCTAGCGGTACAAAAAATATTGTTCCCCCTCTTTCTTCCCTTTCTAACTCCTTATTTATTATTGGTTCCTATGTTTTCACATTAAACCCTACTCCCCTTGGTGATTCTTTGAGGTAGCTAGAAATTCTTCCCTTTCATCTATCCTCTCATATTTTTTCCTTTTACCTCACTATCCTATCTAAGAATCCTTCTCCTCCCTTACCAAAGTAAAGTAGGGTACCTAGGTGCCAGGTTTCCCAACTACAATGGAGCGATTTTTGTCAAGATGACATGAATATTCAAGCAATGGGTTGATAAAAGTGCATGATCGAAAAGGGAAAATGATGCATTCAGTCCAACAAGTTAGAATGTTGAACTAAGGTTTCTCTATCTAACATAAGGTGGGACAATGGGCTATAATAGATGCACTCTAATGTATGAGTTCATAAGCAAAATTTATGGCTAAAATGTATTACAAAATCATGTATTGAAATGTGAGGAAGGAGTCAATGTTAAAGGATTGGATAACAATGACACTGATAACCAAATTTCAATAATAAGATGATGATCACCAAGGAGTGCATATGCATTATCAGCATATAGAGAAATTGAACATATCCACAAACCATACATTATATATCCATGACATGAAATGCTAGTTCATGCCCACAATACATACACGATGGGTCCATGCAACAAACTTCATTTAAAACTATGATAGTTTATGTTTCCGACATGAAACTTGTGTTGTTCAGTGTAGGTTTCCTTTACTACAAGTGTGATGACACTTGGAAATAAGGAAAAACAAAATAGAATTTCAAGGTTTTATTCTCTATAAGCTTCAGCAGTTGATTCATTCATTTAATGTTGAATATGATCTCAAATTCCTACTAATTAGGATTTAACCCTTATCTCATGGAACTTACCTCCTTTCAAAGTGGATCTAGCCCTAGTATTGTCAATGTAAAGCTTCCTCATTTTCCCTATAAAAGTAGTACAGGCTATAATGTCTAGGTTTCTTTTTGGAGGCTTTGATTCTTCCATTATGTTGTCAATTTAAGCTTGGAGGTTTAGGGTTTAGGGTTGATAAAGCCTTACTCATTGGTGAGATTGAAGGCTTTATCAATATGGCAAAGAAGGAATGAGAAGGTGGGGAGATATTTTCAACATCAAGGTTGCAATAAGGGTTGTAATCTTTATCTATTATCATTAATGCAAACTGCATTGTTTTTCCCATACATCATGTCTTTGATTATAAATGTGTAGAAAAAGGATCCTCGATTTCTTATTTAGAGCTATTTTAATATATTACGTTATATATCTCGATCTCTTTCCTTGTTTTCACTAGTTTGCAGGTTCTACTTCCATGAGTTAAAGTTGGAGCTCGAGTGAGCAGGTGAAGAGTAGAAGGAAACTTGCATTGATGAAGACCAGGTAGATATTCTTCTTATATTTCAAATATCTCTATGGAAAGATAATTTAGTTTGTTTGTTTGTTCTAGATTAATCCATTGAAGCTAGAGAAATCACTTCTATTCACAGAAGGGATTTGTCCATAAAATAACTCGGTGACTTCACTGGGGAGAGAGATGTTCTTCGGTGGTTTTATTTTCTTGGCCTCTTAGGACCTTCATAGGAAACCCTTTTCTCTTTTTCAGGATATAGTTTGACTTTAGAAAAGTGGATTTTGAGCTTCGCTATGGTTTTTTCCTCATTTTTTGAGCAAATCATTCCCATCACATTTGTCATTCTGTGACGGTGCGACTCATTGTAGTTTTCCTTCTTATATTTTGAGATGCAATGAAATTTTCCTTCTAGTAAATTGTGATGAATTAATGATAGTGAGACTCAATGTAGTTTTCCTTTGTATTATGTTCAACTTAGTGGAGATTCATTTCTTGTAAAATGTTATGAATCAGTCAAAGTGCATTATAATGCAGTATTTTTTGTTCATTACGTGCGAACCATTGCATTGGTGTCTATAGTTTTCTTGTGATGATACCTGAAAGATACAAAAATTAGGGCTTTCGTGTCTTTCTTTGAACTTTGTCTTGTTTGTTGTATTTTTTTTAGTCTTTCTTCTGCGTGTTTCTCTGTAAAGCCAACATTTAATTTAAGCATTAAAGTTTGATTTCCCTTTGGTAGGAAATTCCTTTTATTCTTTTGAATTAGAGTTTTTTACAATTTGGATTGGTTACTGATTGTTTAAAATACATTTCATACTTTCGTGTTTCGTTGCTCGAATTGTTATTTTTCAGTAATCTAGTTATAGTTTGAGTTTTCTTTACATTACAAAAATTCAAAAAGTACAAGATTCTTCTTGATTTTGGATTTGAATTTGTGAAATTGGAATAATTGCTTTGAAGGTCTTGTTTTGGGAATTTTATTTTCTGCATCAATATGTTGAACTTGTTCCATTTTCTAGTTAGATTTTCATTGAATTGAAAAGGTTTCTCTCATATTAGCTACATTTTAGGGACTCAAGTGAATGTTTCACTTTTACGGTAAAAAAAAAATCTCAATCAAAGAGAAACATTTAAAATTTACCAATGAATCTAAGAAGCATTTGAAACTATAAAAACACATTTACTTGCTCTAGCCTAGAAGACATGTTTTGACATCTCTAAACATAGGAGTTGTCGTTAACCATTTACGTTACATTCTAGGGATGGTCTGTTTTCCAGTTACATAGGAGTTTATAAGATTTTTCTTCCACATACCTTTGGGTATATAGGAAGGCACTCCACATACAACGAGCATATAGGAACACTCCCATCGTACAATTATGCATAGGGAAGCACTACCATGGACTGCACTTCCATTTACCCTCGGGTATATAGGAAGACCCCCCTAGGTTGCAAACCTTCCTTAGGTAACTAAGTCATCTGCCTTATTTTTTGTGATACAACATTCACAAAAATTGTGTGCTCGTACTTAACGATATATTGTAGTTTAGAGTAGCGTGGTCATGCCTTTATACCTAGTCACCCTTTTCATTGTTACTATTTTCTTTGATTGATTTCTCACATTTTACTCAGTAGACATTAGGTTGAGTCTAATGGCAACAATTCCGGAGTCTACCTATCAAGGAAACCCCTTTGATAGAAATCCCAGTCCTTTTCCTCCTTTTGGAAATATTGGTCCTCATTACATTGCTATGTTGTCACTTCATGGATTCACGATAGGTTTACCAGTATGGTTGCTTTTAACGTCCTTGGTTCCAAATGTCTCTATTGCTTCACAAGCAAGATCTCCTCGAAAACACCAACCTCAAGTTGACCCTTTGCCTTCTTCACGCATCGTCTCTTCTTCCCTTTCTACTTCTTTTCCTGGTCAAAATCTTGATGTTAGTAACTAGGTAGCTAAGAAGCATAATTAAAGGAGGAGGAGGAGGAGGAAGAGAAGAATAAGAAGAAGAAGAAGAAGAAAAATAAGAAAGGGGGAAACCAAGGAACCACTGCCATGAAATTGGATAATGTTGAAAAACATTCCAACATGGATTGTAAATTAAATTCCCTTACAAGCTTTGTAAGGGTAACCACCTTCTTAGAAATTTCCATGGTATTCCCTACGCATTAGAGGGTGGCCCAAACACTCACATTAGCCCTTCTCGTCAATCTATGGAGCTAATGTTAGTGAGAAACCATCATGTAATGATAATAAGGTTCCCGATAAGAAGGGTGATGTTAGATTTCCTTGTAGGTTATGTGAAGGGGATCATAAAACTCACCTTTTCCCTCATATGGAGAAGCCTCAAAATTGTTAGAAAACCTTACTTCTTCTCAGCAACAACTTCCAACAAGTTACTATATGTTTTCTCCCAATCCTCCATCAGTTGATGAAGTGATTGATCTGATTCCATATTTAGTCAATCCTCCTCTCCATGGGTGTGAATCCCATGAATTTTTTTCAAACCAACCATTGGTTGAGAAGATGTTCAACTTGATTCCATCTCTAGGCAATTATACTCTCCCATTAGACAAGGTCGTTTATGTTGCTCAGGTTCTTCTTATTACTTCAAATCCCATTGAATAAGGGGGATTTCCCCCATTTTCATGGAGCGCCCTGTAAGTAATCATTCCATTTCCATTGATTGGAATCAATTGAAAAACCTTTGTCTCCCTTATTAATTTGACATAGGTCCTCAAGTGGGGGATTTTGTGTTGGGATGGGTGCTTTGTGGCCCTTGTTAGGTCAAATTTTTTTAATATTCAAATCAATTCATGCTGGAGAGAAATTGTGCAGCATAATGCCACGTTAGAGGGAATGAGTCAAGAGAGGGGTTGCATATTATCAGGACGAGGCCCAATTCTGTATGCCAAAGTGTGAATGGATTCTCATATATCTACTATGGGTTGACACATCACCCTGTTTAGGAGGAAATTAGCCAAGCCGAGGCTACATTCCCCATGCATAAATATCCCCTCTCTAACAAAGAGTTCTTAGTCAAGTGGTATGATTCGATCCCATAGACTGGGCATACCAAGGGTCAGTTCAATTAGTACATGCAAAATATAGACCTGTATTGGAAAATGAAATTCATTTTATGGTGTATATTGGTAGATAGACAAGGGTCATAGGCTTGAAAAGATTAAGCAGTAGATGGGTATTCGTCAACAAATGGTAGTAGCTAAAGAGAGATCCAAGTAGTCTATGTAGATTGATACTTCATACTCTAGCTGCTCTTAATAGTTTTCTAATGATCTCGTTCTATTTATGTTTGGATAAGAGTGTCTCCTGGTTTTTGTATCCTAGGAAAGGTCCACAATTACATTATGGATTCTCTTGTCTCATTTTAGTTATAACTATTTGTGTCCTCTCTCGGGAGAGTATTCAATAATAATATAATTTTATGTCATTATGTAACCATACTAAGACTTTATGTACAATATATAGATTGGAATTGGAGATGAAGTGAAGACAAAACACATGATAATGGTCAAGGAGGATTGAAATGCATCTGACGTTGACCCAAGAAATAGCTCACAATCTAGCAAAACATTAGAGTTTTTCCCATTAAAATTGATGGTGGTGGATTTGGACTTGCACAATAATGTAAAGCTCATTTTGCTGATAGCTGATGGAAAAAATATCTAGGAAATAATCTTCATTGGAGGACCTTTATAAATGAGTGAAATATTATCTATTTTGTAAATTTGCAAGGGATGTTTTCTTATAAAATTCGTTTAAAATTTAAGATAAATATGTTGCTATAAATTTTATATTAATAAAATAAAACATTGTTATACTTATGATTTTACTCTACTCAAAATAACTTATAATGAAAGTCAATATCCACAATGGACAATATTATAATTGTGACTATGTAACAAATCAAGTTTATAATTGAGATGTTCCTCAATGATATTTACTATCTATGCAATATTTAGAAATCTGAATAATTTTTATCTTTTAATATATATTTTTATGTTTAGAAATTTATGACACCCAACAAATGAAAAAAATATGCCAATGAGTGTCCCTTTGGAATATATATATATATATTTCATATTAATATTTTATTTATTTAAACTATTATACCATAAATAATGATAAACATGCCTAGTGACTGAAATATTGTGATTCCAATAATAATAAATATTCAAGAATATTGTGATTCCATAGGTAAGTGGGAATATTTAATATAATTGGAAATAGAATTTCTCATACTTGTTGTTACCGTAAAAATGAATTGTTTTGTGGTGAGGCTTATTTCAGGAGTTGTCTTTAGTGCGACTTTTTGGAGTTTCATGTGCCGGAATTTTGAGGTAAAATTTTGATTTGTGTTATCTAAACTGGTTTTTTGATGGTATATATGGATTAAACACCTTGAAAAACCCCTAGGGCACTTTGATTGTGTAGCCTTACCCATCAAACTTCTAATTTTAATAAATTCCTGTTGGATTTTAAAGAAATTAGACCTGAAAATATTCCAAAAAATTGCACTAAAAACAACTTGCATATTTCATGTTTATCTCATCACATGAGAAACATTCTTCATAAAACTGAAAATATGATGATTATTTTATTAAGTGTTCCAAAGTTTACTAACTTTTTTAGTTGAAAAGGTTCTTAGAATTTCAAGATTATAATGTATAATAATTTTTTTAAGTTAAATGTTTGAGATTTAATGTGAAATAAGATTTAATCTATGTACAAAAAAGATAATAATACATTTTATTCATGTAATTGAATGTGTAATTTATAGTTTCAATATATTTTATTGTGATTATTAAATTAAATTTATTATATTTTATTTTGGTTATGAAATTT
This sequence comes from Pinus tabuliformis, assembly GCA_031772625.1. Lineage (NCBI taxonomy): Eukaryota > Viridiplantae > Streptophyta > Pinopsida > Pinales > Pinaceae > Pinus > Pinus tabuliformis. The sequence goes on from CM062816.1 coordinate 1,786,433,065, forward strand.
TTGGAATGATGTTTGTTTTGGTTTGTGTGAACCAAATTTCTTTTTTAAAATAAAAAGGATTTTTTATTATAAATTTGTTTTCAAGTGATTAAGCTTCAATATTATAAGAGAAAATGATGCATTGATTAAAAAAAATGTTGACTAAATTTGTTTAATAGGATATTACCAAAAATGATTGGGAAAATTTACCATACAATTTTAAATTTTAAATTTTCTTTTAAATATTATAAGAGAAGTTTATATGAAAAATTTTAAAGAAAACCTAATGCATTGATTAAAAAATTATTGACTAAATTTAATTAGTATGTTATAAAAAAAATAATATGGAAAATTTAGTGTAAGATTTCAAATTTCAAATTTAGTTTTAAATATTTTTTTTAATTAAACAAAATTGACATATTATTAAAATGATGTTTAAAAAAACTATATTGTGGTAAAGTATAGATGAACACCTCCATTTTATTATAAAATGGAAAAAAAAAAGAACGAGACAACTAGCATATAGATAATGTTAAAGTAAACACTCCAAGTCTAAAAAAAGCTAAATGATATAAGTTTTCATTTAAGTTAATTTATTTTTGATTGCATAAAGTCAAATACTTTTTTTATAATGATGAAGATATTTTATCGTTATTTTTTATTTTGAAATTGAAACAAATAATGACTAATTTTTCTAGTTATATTTTATGAGAATAGGTGATATAGAAATGTTCACGAGAGATTTGAAATATGAAATTTATAATTTAGTTATCAAAATAATTTCCAAATAAAACCATTTTTTTATTAAAATTATTTTCAAATAAAATGACATTTTTTTTTTCGATTCTAAAATTTAAGGGGTATTTTTTAATCGCCAACAAAGAAGGAATGGTTTTGCAATACGTATATGAACACCTCAACATTGTTAAAAAAAACAATGTTCAATGGAATATAAAAGTAGACACAATAAATATCAAAATATGGGTAGTGATGGAACTTAACCTATTGGGATCATTGATGGGTGGGGAATTCAATCTCCCTAAGGATTGGTGATAAAGGTGTGAAGCTATACAGTTTTTCATTTCATCATGCATAAATGCTCACCCCCACCTTCAAGGGATTTGTGAAATGAAAAAATGGCACCTTGACGCCAACAAATTATGTTCGATATAGAAATGGATGCATTGAACCACAAAAATGTTGTGCACAAACGTGCACCTTCACTCTTGAGGAGGTTGGATGTTAAGGCATGCATTTGTTCAACCCTTCACCAACTACTCTCATGTGGAATGAAGGTGTGGAAATTTTGCCTCTTAAGGATAATCGGTAGTGTGGGGGTCAAGATCACATAAAGGTACATATTCTAAGGAATAATTACATAATTTCCAAATATATAATGGATGTTATAAATATTTGGTTTTTTTTCCTTTTCACATGTGTTTGTTTCGCTCACACATTCAATAATACTAGTTACATTTTTTATTTACAATATAGTTTATCTAACTACCTAAATATTCTTAAGTGAAAAATGGAATTTCCATGAATTATATGTGCCTGAATGGTTATTCTTTTCAAAACATTGATATGAATAACATGTTAGAGATCAATGCTCATCCATACTCCTAGAAATATTTTAATGTTCATCCATAATTACAGGTATTGATTATTCGATGCAAATTGTAATTTTAGGAACAACCCAATGACGAAGAGTTATTTATGATAAGGAAGCCACCAATATTTGTTGTTACACATGTAATGCCTATTGTTTATCCTAAACTAATGAGTTATTAAAAACTATAATTTATGTAGCAATTGATTGCAAATAAAAGGAAGTTTGCATTTGGGACCACCTAATAGCCACCCAAATTTACATCTTTTTAGCATTTTTCCAACATGCTTTCGAGTACCTTTTTCGATTTTCGTACTGCCTATTAGATTAAATAACCATATCAACAAGTAATATCACTCAAAAGAAATTTTTGGATTATGAAAGCATCCCATTTAGGTGTGGGTGTTGTCACACTTATAGAAATTTGAGACTAGATTGTTCATTAGCATGGAAGTAGTAGAAATGGATTCCCAAATCTTTAGTGAAAAATGACATACCTACATCTCGAATGAAGTCTTCTTGTATGGGCTCTCCAAGCACTATTATTCATCTAGAAACCACTCTGGGTCTATTTGTCTTGACAATGAATTTGGCTATGAGTACTATTGATCATAGATTGGTTTCTATTCATTTGAAAAAAAAAATCTCTTATGGAGATCACATTTACTTGTAAGGTTTTATTGGAGGGACCTCCTTTTACAGGTAAGAAACCTATGGTTCCCTCTCTTTATTCACTTTATAACTCATTATTTATTCCTAGTCCTTATTTTTGCACATTAAACCCTACTTCCCTTGGTGATTCTTTAAAGTAGCTAGTTGGTCCCTCTATCCCTCTCCCCTCTCCTATTTTTTCCTTTTAGCCCACTATCCTCTTTGAAACTCATGCTCCTTCCCTTTCCCTTCCCCTACTCTCTCTTAATATTCTTAAGGGAGGATTTTTCTCCTCCACTCCAATTATTTATACCTACAACCTTCATTCAAAATATAAATCCTCCCAATCCTCAAAGAAAAATCATTCAAAGGATTTCTTTCTGGTCTCCACATTAGGGTCAAGCCTAGGCTCATTTGGAGACCCAAATACAGAGGCCACATACCATAGCTATAAATCATATCTTTCTCGTTACCAACTTCAAGTCAATGTAAATATTTTCACAACTATGTAAAATTATATATATATATATGGGGCCCTTATACCATTGGCCCCCTTCAAGATATTTTTATAAAAGTTTTGTCTTTAAATTGTTAAGGTTTGGCCAGTCTAGCAAAAATCTTCTATAAAGCATCTAGTTCATACACATTCCCTGTAAGTCCCCTTTTTACATTCAATAATGATGGTTGGTGAGAAATACATTAGAATTTTAATGGATTCATTTCATCATTAGGACTTTATGTTATAAAATTCCATTGGTAGATAAGGAGATTTAGTCTGAAAATGGGGAATAAATTATTTAAATCTCACATCAAATTGGTTAATCAAGTCTAGATTAGCTTTGGACCTATGATTTTAAGGACCTAGACATTACGATTCCAAATTTAAATCTATATGGTTCACATTTTGATAAGAAGGTTTTATAGCAAAAAACCTCTGAAAATCCCCATATGTACTCTAATAGACTCATCATTCAAGGATAATTGAAATTTACTAAGGGATCATGTGAAGTTTGGGGCTCAGGATCCCATTTGGATCGCTTGGTGAAATTCTTCTTAAACTCATTAGAGTAGGTGGGCCCAATCTATATCCAACCCCGTGCGCCTCATCCTACTTGGAGAAATAATCAAGTAGGTGAATTTATAATTTCTAAGTGACGAGATCACTTCATTATCTCAAACTCTTTCCTAGCTGAAATACATTGGACATATCATTAGTAGTATTGACTCTAAATACTGTTGGAAGGTAAGGGGGTCTTGCTCTATGGATCTCACCTCCAAATCTACCAGATGATGTGTGCAAATTTGAAAATTAATTCTCAATGCCTAATGTAAATACATGTAATTAATCTTATCAATAAAGAAAAGAGAAGCACACTTGAAACCCTTCATAATCAATGAAGATGTTAGCCCTATGGAAATATTTGGAGACCTTGCTTCATTCTAAAGATCCTGCTCCAAGTTTTCTAATCCAATCCTAATCACACATGTACCACCCAATAAGATAATGTTTCCTCCATAGAAGGCAGTTTAGCATGCACTAGTAATAATTGAACGATCACATACATATATAAAAGAATATGAAATATGCAAAAGAGAATCCACAAATATTTTCATTAATAAAAATGAAAAAGGTAGATTATACCTTGGTGCAACAATGGACACCTCCTAGATTCTTGGCATGACCCTTAAACTTACTATAATATTGGGTTCACCTCACATGTAACACAAGTTCTCATAGAAATCCACTAGCATTACTAAGTTATATTCTCTATATCGCTCTTCCTCTCGACAAAGTATCTCTGTATAGTTTTTTTTTTTAACCTAGGAGAATGTATCTATACACCTAAGACCATGAGAAGTTAGGAAACTTATTTAATAATTGACTGTTAGGAAACTTAGGAATAAGTGGTTCGAACTTATCTTCTCAAGAGTAACCTATTCTAGAAATCAGACCTGCATTACTACAAATGGTTGTGATTTTCAAATATTAAATAGATAATAAATATTATTCACACACATGCCATATATAAATGTTATAAATGTAAGAGGTTACATAAAATACTCCCAAATGCTTGTAACAAGTATACCATGACTATAAATATTTACGCTGATAGGAATTTCCTTCTTGAAAATAGTCACGCAAACCATTCTCTACACTTTTGCTATTAGACTCACATTTGTCTTCTTGTCTAAAAACAACATTTGTCCTTTATAAAGTTCCACATCAGCACAGGGGTATGCTTCATTTATTTCATTTTCGTTCTCCATGGGGTTTTTATCAGTGGAACTTTACTCTGCCCATAATGGACGATGGTATCTCCTTCATTTGCAATACTTGAAACCCTTATGTCTGCTCCAACAACGCACCTGATCAATTCTCATTGGCTTTACAGGATATTACATTGAAACTGTGCATTAGTAGCTCTTATCAAGATCTGCATCAACACATGGGGTATATGTCATTTATTTCATCTATGTTCTCCATAGGGTATTTATCAGTCAAATTTACCCTTCCCATGATTCACAATCAGTTATTTAGTGTTGGATTAGAAGTGAACCTTTGTTTATATGATTTCCCTTGGGTCTCTCGTGCATTTGCAATACTAGAAACCCCGATGTTTGCTCGAACAGCAGACTTGATCGATCCTCATCGGCTTCACAAGACAATATATTACAACTGTGCATTGGGAGCTATCTACCGCGGGTAAGAATTTTAACATGCATCAGTGAATTTTTGGATTCTCAATTGAAAATAATTGTCCCCGGGCGGGTGATACTCCATTCTAATTTATAGTCGTACTTGAAGTCTTCTCCATTTTAGCTGTCTTCAGAACGGTCTAGTCTTCTAGAGAGCCCCATTAAGACTGATTTTTTTTGTTATGTGGGTTGGGAATTTCTCTTCCACGTGCACCAGGACATAAACTATTAACCTCAGCATAACTGAGCGGAATTCAAGGAAACTAGATGAGTGAACCACCTTTTGGTTGTCTACTTTCATGAAGCTTATATCTAGACATAGGCACTCACTAGCTGACTGGTTCTTACCGAAAACAGCTTGTAATTATGATTTTGCAAGTTAAAGTGACTTCAATGCACCACTATATAAACGAATTTGATAACATGTAAGAGGCTAAAATATGTCGTTATGTGTACTTAAATGATCTTGATGTCTCTAGGATATATATGAATCTTCCCTTGAATTTTTTCCAGTACCTAACTCAAGAAATGATTCAAACTCGCTCTTGTTATAATGGTCGGGAGTACCTACAATTGTTGTTGCCAGTCAATCACCGAATTTAGTCCTTGAATGTTCTTGCTAATTACCAGGAAATTTATCTTTTGATGACATGTCATTCATTTCAAGAGTAGCATTTCTTTTCTAAATATTTAAAATCACTGAGAGATGTTTGCAAACTTCCTCCTATTCCCACACTCTCTGCTGGTATACCAGGTGCGTTGTCTCCAGTGGTTGTCATGTTACCACTGTCAGGATGGAAGTATAAGAGCCTCTCCTCCATATTTTTCTGTGCACCTGACTCAAGAAAAGATTCAAACTCACTCTTGTTACAATTGCCGGCAATACCTGCATTTTTTGTTGCCAGTTGATCACTGAATTTAGTCCTTGAATGTTCTTGGTCATTACTAGGAAATTTATCTCTGGATGACATATCATTCATCTCAAGAGTAGAATTTCTTTTCTGAAGATCTAAAATGACTAAGAGATATCTGCAAACTTCCTCATCTGCCCACACTATATGTTTCTATACGGTTTGTTGTCTCCAGTGGTTTTCATGTTACTGGTATCAGGCAAAAGCCTCTCCTCCATATTTTATTGTGATATAATCTTCAAGTCTGCATCATTAATAGCTGTTTTACTATATAAATGACTTGTATCAAAATACTCCTGGTTTTTTCTCTTCCCTTCTTGCACGTCTCATATCAATGACTGACATGGACGTCATGGGATTCATAGAAACCCATGTATGCCTGTGAGCAGAGGAATTTTCCCATGGGAATATTTTTTTTAATCGTTATTTTTGTTATAATAGTGAGAAAGAAAAATTTTAAAATTCATTACAAGAAATGGAGCACTACCTATCATGCGTATATTTTTACGCAAAATTGGACTAACTAAATCCAAGAAGTTGAAATCAATCTGGGTATCATAATCCGTTCATGTCTCTAACAAAATGTAGTCGTATCATGCTATACCTCGAAACTATAACATTGAAACTAGGTATTTGAATTCAAATCCCTTTTATATTTGAAACTGGACATGACTATCATCAATTTCAGCGGTGATGAAGAATAACGTACTGTACATAGGAACAATAATCCTCTATTTGTAGTATGAACTAGAAAAAACAGCATGTGTGAACAGATACTTCCTCAAGTCATGTGTGAACAGATACTTCTTCAAATAATGTGAAATCAATATTACCGAAGGACTATCTTCCTTTAGAACAAGTTTCATAACCTTTGAAGTAGCTTCCTTCATTCTCTTTTTATTATTTAAATTTCACAATTTTTTTTTGAAACAAACATATTCCCTACAACACTTCAACTCTGTTGGAAATGACCTCAAAATGAATACTAGAAATTCAGTGGATGCGTGCTACATACCATTGTATACCACGAGTAAGGCTATTGTCAACAACCAATTTCTGAAATTTCCTCATTGATACCTTAGTCTTTGCCTTTGAATAACCTTGATATCTTCTCTTCGAATTTATTTTTATGGTTATGTCAAATTGGCCGACTTGAAGATGACAACGTAGTTGACAAGCCTTATCCTATCACTGTTACAGTTTTAGAGAAAACTAAAATGTATCATGGATTTATGGGAAACACGTTTAAAATGAAGCTACCAAACACAAGTTTCACTTGGCCTAATTTCAAAAGTTAAAACCAGGCTTAGCTCAAATAAGGATTAATTGAATAAACAACGGAAACTGTCCACCGTAGAATAAAGCAGAGAATATTTTTTTTTTAAATAGAGCTCCCAAACACAAGCTTGATTTGGCTTCATTTCAAAAGTAATAATCGGGATTAGCTCATATAAGACATAATTGAATAAACAATGGGAAATTTTCCACCCTAAAAGAAAACATATAGCTCCCACTTGGCAATCATAACACTACTGACCATTTGGAAATTTTCCACCCTAAAAGAAAACATATAGCTCCCACTTGGCAATCATAACACTACTGACCATTTGGAAATCACATCATTAATGACAAGACTTATTTTATTCCTGGTACAGTGGTAGATTAAACTTAAAAAACTTTCAAGTTTTTTGTGGATAAAAATTCAACTATGATTAAAACTATAATTGGAGCTACCAAACACAAGTTTAATTTGGCTTTATATCAATAGTTAAAATAGGGATTAGACTTGGCTTTATATCAATAGTTAAAGTCGGGATTAACTCAATTAAAACTTAAATTAAATAAATAGTGGGAAATTGTCTAGCTTAGGACAAAAGAGATGGCTTGGATAACCTTCATATATTGTATTTGCAATACACCTTTTATGGTTGTGTCAAATTGGCCCACTTAGAGATCCTTAATTTAATCAATTCATTCATCATTTAGTATTATTTAGTGTTCTTAGTCATTTATTTTATATTTTTTTTCCATTTGTGGACATGTATATTTTAATTTTTCATGGTTTGTCACTTAATGGACAATTTTTAAAGGAAAAATTCACCATCTTACTACTTTATTGCATATCATTCAGAAATCTTTCTAGAGTATACATTTCATGAACAGTCTTACATGGTTTCACTATGACCATTCACCTGTTTTCCTAACAGGAAAATTCAACAAGTGCAACTAAGGGAGTTGTTTAACCATTGAACTAACATAGATATTCTAAAACTAAAACATTTCGTTCCCAGTGTGAAAAATTCCTAACAATAAAATCTTCCACGTGATATTCTATTTTGTAGTATAATTCCTACAAAATATACCTAGATCGATTTATAATACATATCTATTTATTTAAGAGAAGGCATGTTGACTAGTTGTTTTTTCTGCTTCTTCCTTAGGTACATCCATCTCTAGCTTAGTTGTTTCCATGTGGTCCATAACTGGTGGACTGCTCTCTTCCATGGGCTTTCCAAAATTTGAATTAGCACATTAAACTTGATTAGAATTTCTATATTGTTCACCTTTTGACATGTGAACAACCATTTTGATAAAATTTCAAAATTTTCATTGATTTTTCAAGGTGTCTAATCAGCATTATTGTTGAAGCCAATTATGAGTCTAGATGATTGGTGTCCAAGGCTATGGTCCTATGGAAAATTTGAAGGATGGAAATTTATGTTGAAGCTTAGAAACCTTGGCCAGTCTTAGAAATCTCTTATATGCAAACTATAAAATATTTGGTGATATTTTTGTTAAAATATTCAGATTTTTAGTGATTTTAAATTAGTCTCTAAATTTTTTTGGTGATTTTGAAGGTAAAGTAATTTTATCGTATAAAATTTGGGCGAATTATTTTTACAAAAAGTGGAGATTGGCTAATCTTTTTTTTTGAAAAATAATAGAAAATTAACCCATCTGCCAATATTAGCCCTAAAATATTCCCTTGTCCTCATGACAAATTTGGAGTCAATTGCCACCATCAAGCCTGATATGTGATGATTTTTTGGAAGTGCATATCGTGTAGGCTAGTTTTTAAATTTTTATTACAGATGCCAATGCTACAAGCATGAGATTATACTAATGTTTTTGATAACTAGGATTTGTGTTACTATCAGCCTGTTCTACTCTTTGATATTGCCAGAATTAAGGTCAAGAACCTAGCATCTCAGCCTAATGATTAGTGTCATCTTTAGACTGAATTGGAATGGCCCTTAGCACACATTGGAACTGAAAATGCAAGCTCCCCTTCCTCTCCACTTTGCCTTTTTGAGGATAGACTATGGCCTCAAGGGCTTCTCATTTGGCAAGACCATATTGAGTGTTTAGGGGGATCTTCCTTGATAGTTAGCTAAAACTTACAGATTTTGTAATTCCATTACAATATTTTCAACTGATTTTGAAGCTATAAGGTATTTTCTCACATAAATGAAAACAATCATGTAGTATCAAATATTTTCAAACTTTTTGATTGCTTATGCCTATATTTGTCCTATAAATATTTGACATAAGGAGGTATTATACATACTAAGGATTCTTCACTAGCCTTTGAATTTAAGACAAAATTATAACCCTTGAAAACATTATTATTATGGTCCCAATTTGGAAGTGACAAAAGTCCTATCAAACTTTGCTGCCACTTTCCATGTCATATTTAACCAGGTTTTGGAAATTATACAAGAAATTGGTAGTTATTTTAAGTTTAATGCTACCCATTCTCTATACTATGAATTAAACTGCAGTACAGACAACTAATCTCTCTACCCTTTGATTTTTCAAATCAGATCTCAATCTTCGCATCACCTATTTTATTGCATAAAACATATTTTTTTAATACAATATCCTTGGTTTCTTCATATTTTTATAAATAATTCTTAATATCTTATCCTACATGCCTTTGTAATGTCTTTCATAATAGCCATGCCACTATCATTGATTTCCTTGCTAAAGGAATTCTAATTTGCAATTCTAGAAGCTTTAGTTTGCCATTGTATTTCATGCTTCCTTTATCTAGCTTATAGTTTTATGTGTTAATATCTCTTCCACTACATTAAATATAATTACATTCTTATCCTCATAAACAAAGATTGTATCGTGCTGAAATAATGGAGCTTACCTTGACTAAGAATTCCATTTCTATGTTATTGAATGGATCTATGGAGATTCAAGCACTACTCCAAATAATTCACTAATAACTACATATTCACACTTCCACATTACCCTCACCAATGGAACACATCCACATCAAACTATGCTACCAGCTACATATATTGAAAAAGTTGTATCTGAAGACATTGAATTTGACTCAATCATTCTATTTAAAAAATTAGCTTGCACCTTCTTTCAACACTCTTTGTAAGGCCCAAAATTTTTTTGTAGCTTCCTTCATACTTCTGCCTATTTTTTCTCTTCTTACGTCACCCAAAAATATAATGAATTCTACATTAACTTTTTCTTCTTCCATTTGCACAAGGTCCATAAGAGTTCTTGAACTTGAGGTTGTAAGATGTAAAACAAGACTAACTAAAAACCCATCAACAGTAGTACATGCAAAGACAAACACATCCCAAACTAGCTCTTCATCATCATAAGAAGGTGTGCCCTCTATAGTAGCTCCAGGGAAAATGTACACACCTACAATTATGTCATTCAAGGTGGTTAATACTTATCAAATATATTGGTCGATATAGGGTAGATAAATTGTGAAGACAACCTTGAGGATTTGCAACAACGTGAGTTCTCAAAAAATTATTTGGCTTTGACCTTATAGATCGAGATAGAGATGAAATCCACCTTTCTGCATTCACTGATTTGGCTGAATCATTTTATATTCCAATCCAAGTTGGGAAACTATACATTGTTTCAAATGGCATAGTAAAAGAAACAAACCCCAACTACAACCATCTAAATAAAAAATGGGCAGTTTTTTTTATTGTTGCAACCACTATCTATCCATGCACACAGGATGATCAAATTTTTCCTTACCAATGCTTCTATTTCAAAACCATAAATAAAATCAAGTGTGTAATCCCCAATACCAATGTTGATGTTATTAGTATTTTTAGTTCCACCTCACCTGCCTCAACAATTCGACAAAGGGATGGAATTAAAACACTTAATAAAACCCTAACATCAATGATTGTGTTTGGATTTACCATTGATGTAGAATTATAGGGATATAATTGCGACTCTGAATGGAAGAAAATTTCTCAATTGTTCTCTTTTGATAGTCCACCAATCCTTAAAATCAAAGAAGATAGTGTATATGAATTTAATGGAATGAGCATATGGACAGTCTCGACTAGCAATCTTATCATAAATCAAAACATTGAAGAAACTCAATAACTTCAAACATGGTTCAATGAAACAGGATTCAATTCTTCCTCTCCATATTTGAGAAGAAACTACAACAATTCTACTAGGTGATTAAGAGAAAGGAAGGGGATTCATGACATGTCTTGCATGGAAATTTCTTAGAAGGCAATATGGGTTTCTATTTGTGAAACTATAACTGCTCTTTACATGGATGGTTTCTACTTTCTTGCATTTCTGTTGAGTTTCAATGGAAAGAAATGCATGAAAAAGTGGTGCACCATTCTAACAATGTCTTGCACTACACAAAATCCAACGACTACACGAGGCGCTTAGACAATGTGATAGTTTTCAATGATGTTGGAAATGAACTCATGGGTGTTACATCAAAACGTCTCTTTCTTCTTTCCCTCAAACCATTTGATCTCCAAGAAATTTAAGAAAGAATTTCAAGTAATATTCTCCTCCTAACACCTTCCATCAAAACGTACTTTTTCTATGGTGTTGAGAATTTACAAACAATTATAGTTAACTCAGAAGAACTTCATTACAACTTTGCAAGCAAAGAGGTACTCCAAGAAATAAAACAGATGTCTGATGCACAATGATCTACTATATTTCGTCTTTTAGATCTTTTCATGCCACAAAGGACCACTGCCATTTTGTACATGGAGTATCATATCTATGGAAATCACTCTTCCATAGTCCTGTACAATATCTCTATCCTTTTTTAAATATTGTTTCTATCCAAGGATCTTGTTCAAAAAATATAAAATATGTATGTTTACGCCTTTTGATTTAATATAAAATGCGTAACAAGATCTGTAAGAAACCCAATTTAGTTTTTTGTGTACAATGTATACATGTTGATACATTGAATATTTGCTTTTCTAACTATTCATGTTTTCTCTCAAACATGTTCAATTAAAAAAAAAAAATCAATATCAGTTCTCTAATGATGAATCATTGCAATCACTAAAGGTTATTTCTTAATTCAATTGACATAGATTTGAGAAGAACTATCTACGAAAGAAATGCTCACAACACACCATGTAATTCTATGCAACTTGTTCCGAACCCAATTGAAACTGAATGCAAACAAGAACTACACTTACAATCATTTAAATAAGATTGAGGCTAATCACAGTTAATCAAGTAAAGAAACTATGACTATCAAATAACACTAGAAATCTATAACAACCCAAACCAATCTGCATTACTCAATTGAATAACAACATTTAGTGAAAAACAAGCAACAATCGGTAATTGAAACACAATCGGTAAGTGAAGAGAAAAAGCGATAAAGGATTCCTAAATGATAAACATTCTATGTTGCAATCTGTAGAAGTTAATCAGTCTTGTCTTTGAATATCTATGATAACAAATATTCAAATGAATAGTAGTCAAACACACATTCACTTATTCCAATCAAAGCGCTACTTAAGTTTATCTCATAACTTCAATATGAATCTAATTGAATAGCAGTTTAAATCAATATCAGAAATCGTCAAGATAAATGAAATAATTGAATATTAAATCAATTGCAAAGATTGAATATAAAACTATAACACAAAGGAGCAGTGGAACTTCTTGTGATTGGGCCTAGAGTTGCCAGAAGCCTTTGCTTAATAAAAACTCATAATACAGAGAAGTATCAAATGCAACCTTCTTTCATTAACTTCAAAGTAACAGCTGACACAGTTACTGAATTAACAACATTTATGCTTCAAAAAGAATAATTACAAATTAAAACTCTGAACTTGTATCTAGTTTCCTTTGGGCCCTATATAACATAAAAGAGAAACTTGGCTAATAGTGAATCCTCATTATTAGGAGATCTTGAGGATTTCGGAATATAAAATTTGATAATATGATAAAATAGGAGTATTGGAACTAATATTCCACTTCCTTGTCTGCCCTCAACACCGTGACTTTTCCCCTTTATGGCCTTGTGTAGTTCTGCCAACTAAACAACTTTTGCCCAATCGCATCTATGCATACAAAGATAGCAAAGTATCATTTTTTTCATACCAAATTCGCCTATTCTATCACCAAATAGTTTCTTCCAACTTTAACTAATATTTTCCTCATTTTAATCTATAAACGGAGATAATCTTATAAGGATGAATGGTAAATGAATCATTTAATGAAGAGAAATCAAACATTTTTCTTGTCACAAAATACTCCCCAACTTACCTTGTTGCACATCCTCATGTAAGAATATAGTTCAGATGCAAATGCATGAGGGAATAAGCAGGGTTTACTTCCTCCTTGTAATTCTTAAAACCATTCTTTCGCATGAGGACAACGAAAGCCTAGGTTACCTCAAGATATTTTAAGTTATAATCACTATGGTATTGATAAGGAGGGTACCATATGATTGGGGTTCTGTAGTTACATCCTATCTAATCTGGTCCCATTGTTAAATCATATTGCTATATTTATAAAAACGAGAAGAAGAATCTTGGAAGTTACGTTATCTGAATAGCTCCTGGCCCCTCACAGTGTTACTGGAAACTTCCCATCTTTGCCTCGATGCAGCCAAGGCTTCTTCTCTAATATCCTAAAATTATTCCTTTCCGACCTTAATGATATCAGTACGGATTGGCCCCAATTTGCCTACAACACCGTATTTTTCATAAACTTCTTATGCAGGATAGATAGGAGTAATCACTGTGTGAGCTCTTCTCTAACCCATAGGTTAATGCCATACTCACAGCTTTTGAATGTGTTGTGAGCCTTGGCCCATTTTAGCTGATTAGCAGTGAATGAGAGGAACAACTAAAATTGAATGTCCCCTATAAAAGGGGCAGGGTGGTTGTCCTTGTCACCCTCTAAAAAAAAATTATGCATATGGAGCTCACAAAGGAGGTGGTGAACCTTCTCATCATGTTCTCTAAAAAATTTAATAAAGTGAGGAGTGGTTTTAATTTCTATCGGTTTACCAGACTTAATGGCTTAACTTTTAATAGGAGATATCTCTCCATAAGAAATAAAGAAAAATTGGTGGTAGGTGCTCGACAAGATAGAGTGTTTGAGTAGAGAGAACAAATAGTCTCCATTTGTTCTTTGGCTTTCTACAATTGACCCTCTAATTTTTCAACCTTCTTTTGCTCAGCCTTATATTGAGAAAAAATCTCATCTTCCATCCTGGTAAGTGCCTCGAACTTCTTCTCTAGCCCTTCGTGTTCGTATAAAGGGACCTCCTTTTCCTTGTGCTGAGCTAGTTCCTTAGTGAACTGTCAAAAGTTCATTCTGTATTTTTCTAATAACGACCTCTCTAACCAAGGGGGTTAAATGGGAATTTCATCTGTTTGTACCTCTACATCCTAGGTCTCCGCAGGGTGAGTTTGCATAGAAACTTTAGCTACTTCTAGAATTAGATGATCAACTTGAACATTTTCTTCAGTATCAGTTTGGACAACAATGTCTGCAGTGGGGTAGGCTATTTGAGTTCCCTGTGAAAAGATACAGGGCTCCTCAGTTTGTATGGCAGTATCTTCTCTCATAGCTGGCTAAATCTAGGTTTCTTTTGGGAAAACCTGAAGAGACCCTGTCTAAGTCTCAACATCCTTCGCAGAACATTGTTTTTTTGTGTTCCTGCATTTTCCATTTTTTCTTTCAATTTCCTGATTCTAGTTGCTTCTTTTAGCCAATATTTCAACTGCCTAATTACCTGCTTCTATTTTCTATATTTTCTGAGCACCTTTTTAATCTTAGCTTTGTAGGGCTCTTCTACTCTAGGGCTTCTGTCTAGAGCTACGTTGCCCTCTGCTACATGTACAAGCTATACTATATCATCATTACGAATGTTCCCAATTGGAACGTGTTTTCTGGTGGAATTTTTGTTTCCAACTCATAATTATTATTCATTTCATGTTTTGGAGATCCCAATGTAATGATATCTCCTAAACAATCCTCATTCTTGTGGTCTTCTTCTTGGTAAGCCTCGTCCGTAGTGGACTTTGAAAAGGGAATATCACTTGATTGATTGGCATCTCTCAAGTTTTCACCTTCAGGGTTTCTTTCTGTTGGGGGCTTCACTGGACCGGTGCATACGGCTTGAGTTTCCTTTCTGCTGGTCATTTCTTCGTGTCCCTTCACTTTGATGGGTGTTTCCATATCATGAATTGACTCTATCTATTCCCCCATGGCATTAGTGCATGGCTGGGTTTGTTCATGACTGGAATTGTCAGCAGGGACCAACTGATCGGGGGTACAGTTCTATTCTTCAGTGTTCCCGGGTTGTTCCTTGCCTTCAGTAAACACTCCAATGCTTCCCAAAACCCTTGCTGCTTCCTCCTCATAGTCTTGCAAAGGAGGGTCTTGAGGACTAAGAGGAGGTGTGCAAGATGGTTGGGCTTCCTCTGCTTGGATTGGAATGCGTCGCTGGGATTTTACTCTCGTCGAGCGTCCACACTTAGCTAATTCTAGGGGTTTAGTGGTACTCTTTTGTTTCAATATTTTCTTTGTGCCTGCAGTTCTTGGCCCTTGCTGCTCTTTTTCCTCATTTTCCGGGGGTGGAGCCAAGGTAGGATTTATGATACTATTCCATGTTAGTAGTTGCTCTGTCAATCTATTTGTGATGATTAACTTAAATAACCCATGATAGCTGACTACACTATGTGGGTCCTTGACTGTCCTTACCCGTCAAGCAAAATCGTGTAACACGAAATTTAGATAAAATAGTAAATCAGTTGAAATTATTTACTTTAAAATGGCGAGGATTGTCAGTTGTCGAGGCTTTACCATGTCATGTCGGCCGTTGCAGGAAATATATATTTGGATGATGACTGCCAGCTATTGCCATGGTTGCTGCAACGCCGAAGGATGAATTCCTTTCCTAGTTCATACTAGTTACTCCCCTGGGTCCTCGAATGCTTCAATTGCACTGTATAAAAGGAGGAATTTGTTTGTCCATTTCGCCCCTTCTGTCGAAATTTGGGTGACTTCAGCCAGGGCTTCTTCAGAAACCACCATGCTTATGTCTTTGACCACTGTACTACCGTTCTGCATATTTTGCAGAAATTCCAGCGTTAGCTCTTCATGGAATCCTTATAATCTGTTTAAATACTACAGCTAGGCAGTGTGTTCAAGGATTTCACAGGCTTGATCTAACACCATCATTGCTGGAGGCTCACTTCGAATTGCTCTTCTACCCATAATTGTTGCACTTGAGTATGGTTCTTTTGTATGCAACTATGTTTTACTCCTGTAATGCAACACAATAGTAATGTATATCACAACAACTATCAAGGAAATTTTAAGTCCTTAATCCTGTTAGCCGTACTTAACACAACATCGTATGTTCACATGCCCACCATAATGGTTTCGATTCTTCGACCAATCAGAATTTTCTGCTAATTATTACACATTCTTGCACATCATGCAATTCATACTCCGGAGGTAATCCAAATGATTGTCAAATAGTTATCCATAACTGGAATGCATGCCATCCATATGCAAGACATCCCCCCTAATGAGAAAAGGGTGTCCCCTTCCTTTCAACACGCAAAAAACAGGTAAATAAACCAATGTGAAATAAATGCCGACAACTAATCTAAAATTCATAGCACATAAATCAGTAATGAATTTAAGCGATATCCACTGTCAGATGTGAATTGGCAAAATCAAATAAAAACAACAATATTAAGTCATTATGTCAAATATTTTTACCGTAAGCAGAATTAATCACAATAGCATAATCGACAGTTTATGTTTAATGACTACCATTTAATGCTCGGACGTATGGAATATGATAAATATAGATTAAAATTGCCATGCTATGCGGATTGTAAAAGTGATACCAAATGGAAATTTTCATTAGAAATAAAGTCATAGGTCACAAGAGGTAGATGTCATATCGAAATATAATATAATACTTCAATACCACAGCAGAGCCACTGCTGCGAGCAAGCATTCATAGACTCGACAATGTTGCTTTTTAACACTCCCAAAATAGCGAGAGTCTTTTCTACATTTAATTTTTCTTTCTTTTGTCACAAAGAGACCACTATGCTGGCATGGTGACCAAACACCATAGTGCCACTCACCAGGGTGTAACAAAAATGATTAGGCTGGCTCATGATGAGACCCCGTTTTTTTCTAACAAATTAATTATCAAGAAGGTAATTTCCTTGGTTTGGTATCCAAATTGGAATGTCAACTGTTACATCTTGATGATCATGGTAGGTTGGCTCATGATGAGACCCCCTATCCTCTTTGGATAATGTTTGAAGGATTTTGCTATTTTATTTTACTTCTGGAATCTTTCTTGTAGGAAAACGGAGGCTCATTTTCTCTTTAAGAGTCAGGGATGGTGTAAGAAGTAAGAAGATGCAAATGGAAGTGCTATACTCTTATCCCCTTAACATTATATCAATGAGTTTTATCCATTTGGAAGTATAAACATAATCCATCATGGATCAAATATAATGAATAATTTCATGATGTGTCCAAAAGAAAAATATTTTTAGACAGCCATTGTAATTATACACCAGTAAGGATAACCAACAAAAGGCTTTTAGACATCATGATGACATTGTTATTACCATTTAGATTTAGAAAAGGCACAAATCAATGCAAATGGTGCTTGTTTACAATACAAAAGAAGAAGAAAATAGCATAATGAGCAAAAGAAAAATGAGAGAAATTCACAATTTAGCTCTTAAAAAGTGCGCTCAATCGGAAAAAAAAATAAAATAAATAAATAAATAAAAGGTGTTGTTCAATTGATTCAATGGTAATCGTTCAATAATTTGCACAACAAAATCATTCAAAACAAAATTTTTGTTCAATCAATTGAACGAAAGTCATTCAGTTGTTCGAACATCGAAATCAAAATAAAAACAAAATGTGATGTTCAATCAACTGAAGATAAATTGTTCAATTATTTCAGCAGTGAAAATAAACAAGAATGAAAAGTGTTGCTCAATCAAGTGAATGAAAATTGTTCAATAGTTTGAACAACAATAAAAAAATAAGGAAAAAATATGATTTTCAATCAAGTGAATGGAAGTCATTCAATAGTTTGAACAACAAAAACAAATAAGGAAAAAAATGCATTGTTCAATCAATTGAACGATAGTCATTCAATAGTTTGAACAACAACAAAAAAATAAGAAAGAATAGTGATGTTCAATTAAGTGAACAAAAATCGTTCAATAATTTCAATAGAAAAACAAATAATAAAAAAATGTGTTGTTCAATCAATTGAACGACAATCATTCAATAGTTTGAACAACGAAAATCAAATAAGAAAGAATGCACTGTTCAATCAATCGAATGAAAGTTGTTCAATAGTTTGAACAACACAAACAAATAAGGAAGAATAGTGTTGTTCAATCAAGTGAATGACAGTCGTTCAATAGTTTGAATGGTGAAAACCAATGGAAGGAAAATGTGTTGTTCAATCAATTGAATGGAAAATGTTCATTTGTTTGAACATCATAAAAAAAAAGGAACATGTGTATTTCAATCAATTGAATGACAAATGCTAGAATGCTTGAGCAGCGAAAACACAAAGGAAAATGTGATGTTCAATAAGTTGAATGGAAAACGTTCAATTGTTTGGACAGCGAAAAATCAAAAGAAAAATGTGTTTTTCAATCAATTGAATGACAAATGTTTAATTGTTTGAACAACAAAAATAACAAAGGAAAATGTGTTTCTCAATCAATTGAACGCCAAATGTTCAATTGTTTGAACAATGAAAAATGAAAAGAAAGATGTGACGTTCAATCAATTGAACGACAAATGTTCAATTGTTTGAATAGCGAAAAACAAAAGAAAAATGTGTTGTTCAAACAATTGAATGACAAATGTTCAGTTCTTTGAACAACAAAATGCGACAAAATAAAACTCCAATGTTCAATCAATTGAACGACAATCGTTCAAATGTTTGAGCAACGAATTACAGAAAAGAAATAGATGTGTTGTTCAATCAATTGAACAACAAACACTAAATTGTTTGAACAACGAAAACAAAGAAGAAAAAAATGGAAGTTAAAAAAAAATATCATATTTACATGGTAATGCTTACAAAGGTATGTACATTATTTACAATTTTTCAAGCAATTTCAAATCTTTAAAGAAAAATATGTTGGGTTATCATTCCTTGCACCTAGAATTTGCATGGAGGGGTCCTCGTGTACCTGCTCACAGAAAGACTCCTTGGTGAGTGGTTGATGATAGAGGCGCACTCGATGCCCGTTTACCTTAAAGGAATGGCCAATTCCGTCTATGGTAGTCAAGGTAAGAGTACCATCGTTATGTACTTATTGAATCTCATAAGGGCTGAGCCATCATCTTTACAACTTTCTTGGGAAGTCCTAGAACCTAGAATCGTACAGAAGTACCAAATCCCCTTTTTGTAACATTTTCTTCTTGATAAGGTCGTCATGCCATTTTTCCCTTTGTTGTCGTATTATTGCAGTTCGTTGCAAAGAAAGAAATTGAGCCTCATCTAGTTCATTACTCTACTGAAGATGCTTGGTTTGTGCTTTTGTTAAATCCATACCCACTTCCCGGGGGATCCTTAGAGTCTTTATTTTGAATTCGATTAGAAAAGTTGGTTCTTTATCGAACACAAGCTGGTAGGGAGAGTATCAAGTATTATTCCTCCAAGTCGTACGATAGGCCCACAAGGCCTTTGGTAATCTAGCAGCTCAATCTCGTCGGTGCCTGAGACTCTCTTGGTTAGAATTGCTTCTATAACCTTGTTGGTGCTTTTGACGAACACATTCACCTGCGGGTGATATGGAAAAGTGATCATGTGCATCGTATGATGGTTTCTAAGAGTGGCACTAATCTTGTTCCCAATGAATTTCTTTCCCCCATCTGTGATCACTTCTTGCAGTAGTCCATACGGCACAAATAACCCAAAAAGGAAGTTAATCACTGCTTGCTCCATGGCTCTTGGTAAATCTATTGTTTCCACCCATTTTGTCACATAATCTGTGGCTATGAGTATGTAGGCCTTTTGATTAGATGACGAATGGAATGGACCTAGGAAGTCTAATGCCCAATGCTCGAAGGGTTCTATGACAAATTGTGATTGTAGAGGCATTTCATCAGATTGGTCAAGCTGAACCATCCTTTGGCAACTGTCACAGGCCTAGGCATATTTTTTAGCATCCTTAAAAATAGCGTGCCAATAATAGCCCATTTGTAATACCTTATGTCCTATCATCTTGTCTACAAAATATCACCCATAGGGTTCATCATGGAAATCCTTTACAATTTCATGGATCTAATCCTTGCGAATACATCTACTTATACACATGTTGGCTACTGTATGAAAAAGATACTTGCCTATCCAAGAGAACCATGCACTATGCTGAACAATTAGTTTTATTTCTCTTGTTATTAAATCTTTAGGTAGGTTCCCCACTGCCAGATAATTTTCCACATCTCTTTACCATAGCATCTTAACTACCACAACAAACAGGTGTTCATTCGGCAGTTGGTCATCTACCGCTAGTGGATCATTAACCTTCAGGATTCGAGATAGAAAATCAGCAACTGGATTTTCCTTTCATGGATGATCTTTGATAGTAATGTCAAAAGCCTGCAAAAGTAATAGCCATTGTGTTACTCGACCATTTATGGTTGGTTTATTAGCTATATATCTAATGGCAAAGTGATCAGTATACACAAACACTTGGTAGCCAATTATATAATGTCTAAATTTGTTTATTGTATAAATAACTGTGAAGAATTCTTTTTCGGTCACTGTGTAATTGAGTTTTGCAGGAGTAATATTTTTGCTAATGTAATATATAGCATAAGGTTTCTTGTTCTCCTCCTCACTGAAAACAATGCCTATAGCTACATCTGATGTGTCCATGGAGATGTGGAAAGGTAGCTCCCAGTTTGGTCGATCAAATACTAGTGTTGTTGAGACTAGTTTCTTTAATCTTGTAAAATCTATGTCACACTTGTTAGACCAAAAGAAATCAACATTTCCAGTTAGAGCATATAAGGGTTTTAAAATCTACGAAAAATTCTTGATAAATCTGCGAGAATAACTTGCATATCCTTGGAAACTACATACCTCTGTTTGGGTGCAAGGGGTAGGCAGTGAAAGAATTACTTGTATTTTTGTTGGATCTACCTGTATTTTTCCCACAGAGATGTAATGTCCCAGGATCATGCCCTCGGCCATCATCATGTGACATTTGACATTGCTTAAACATACCCTGGTAGCGATGCATCATTCTAATACCTTTTCTAGAGTTTGCAATGCTTGATCAAAATCATCCCCATATGGAGTAAGGTCATCTCCAGGACTTCATTTATTAGATTAGAAAAGATTCTTAGTATAGCTCTCTGAAATGTGGTTGGGGCATTGCAGAAGCCAAATGGTAATACCCTTTATGCGAATGTGCCCCAGGGACAGGTGAAGGTTGTTTTTTCCTAGCCTTTAGGGGCAAACTGAATTTAATTCTATCCATTGAAGCTGTCTCAAAAGGAGAAGAACTGCTTCCATGCCAACGTATCAAGAACCTGATCAATGAATGGGAGGGGAAGTGATCTTTCTGTGTTGCCTTGTTTAACTCTCAATAGTCTACACAAATACGCCACTTCCCATTTTTCTTAGGGACAAACACCAATTGAGAGACCCATTTACTGTCTGAAAAAGGATAAATGAAATTTACATCCAGTAGTTTCTACAATTCCTCTTTCATGATATCTGTGAGCTGAGGGTTAAACCTCTGTTGAGGCTACAGGATGGGTCGCGCATCCTTCTCTGTATAAATTTGGTGTGCACATAGATGTGGGTCTATCCATTTCATATCAGGATAATCCCAGGCAAAAGCCCCTTTATTTTTCTGCAATACATGGATACGATTTTTCTATTGTTCGCTATCTAGATCAACATTGATATTTAGAACTTTCCCTGGTTTGATCTCCACTGGTTTGTTGTTATGAACAAAAATTGTCTAAATATATTGGTCGTCTGTATCCTTCAGGGGATCTTCCATGGCTTAGTTATCAAGGATTTATTTCAACATCTAAAAATGTGCATTACTCACATTAGCTGGCTGATTTACAAAATTGTTGATAATGTCATGTTCAGTTTGATCTTTAAATTCCAGTGCTTCCGCTAGTCTGAGTGGTGAATGGATGCTCTCTTCCAGGTAGGGTGGTGGATGCTTACATACTTTTACAATGGGAAAGCTTGGCCTCATAGGAGTGTATAGCACCAGATTTTTTATAGAATATCCCTTCATAATAGTCATGTTTCCTTCTCGGCGACCAATATATGCATGAGTTATTGCAAGCCAAGGTCAACCCAGAATCAAAGGATGCCTGTAAGACCTAGTTAGTAGGTTTATGACCAAGAAATCTACTGGATATTTCCATGAGTCAACAGAAACTATAATATCTTGTAAGTTCCCTTCCTCTCTCACCACTGATTAGTCAATAAGTTATAATAAATTGGTGGTTAGTTCTTAAGGTTGTAATACCAAGTGCTTGACAAGTTACTATTGTTAATATGTTAATGGCAGCTCCTAGATTAGCTAGTGTATTTGGAAAAGAGTAGCCATATATCTTAACTGTTACTATGAGGTTTCCATGATCTTCATACTTTATTGGATTTTCCTCTCCTAAGAGTAGATCAGATAAGGTTCCTGCAACATTCATAGTGGGTGACGTTTTTACCTACCATAATTCTTTGATGGTTTTGGTATAGATGGGAATGTCTTGAATAGCTTGGAGGAGAGAAATCTTAATACACAAACTTTTTAGTTCCCATACAAGATCGAAATCAGGGTAGGTGATCAGTTTAGGTATCGTTAGCCTTCCCAGGAATGGAGGAGAAGTGACTATAAGTTTTTCAGGGTCACCATGTTGATTTGTTTCTTCCCCTTGCTTTGATTCAATATTATTTACTAGTGGTGGAACATGTACAGGTGATGGAATATGCATAGGTTGAGTTACACTTTCAATTGAAGGTTGGTCCCTGTTTTCTTCAAGGGTGATGGCAAGTCGTGACCTCAATCTGAGCTCATTACATTTTTTCTACCCAATACCATATTTTAGATTTTCAGTCATCTGTATCAACTGGACTAGTCTGTTATTAGGATTCATGTTCGGCTGAGCTGGAAACTATGGCTACGGAAGAGGTTGAGAATTATGTTGTAATGTATAAGGAGTTGACAATGCAGGATGAGGCTAAGGGCCTGTCCCCATAGGTACATTAATATCCCCAGAGGTTGCTACTAGTTTGTAGACCAACTCAGATTTTGAGAGGTGGAGGTAGGCCAGTGCGATTGATATGGATTGCCGTTCCAAACAAGAGTAAACGAGAATTTGGCTAGCCATTTCCTGGAAAAGATTGTGTTGGCCAAGATGTCATGGCGAATGGTGGGCTTTGCTAATTTGGGTAGGGTGATTGGCCTTTCCATGCTACCCCAAGGTTCTAATGTTGATTAAACTGTGAGGAAGGAAATAAATTGGATGTGTCTTGTGGCATACCTATAGGTTTAGCT
This sequence comes from Pinus tabuliformis, assembly GCA_031772625.1. Taxonomy (NCBI): domain Eukaryota; kingdom Viridiplantae; phylum Streptophyta; class Pinopsida; order Pinales; family Pinaceae; genus Pinus; species Pinus tabuliformis. The sequence goes on from CM062816.1 coordinate 1,786,456,761, forward strand.
TGCCATTGTCGACGTTGGTTCATCAAATATACCAGTTCTGTTTCCTTCTCTACTTCTTGGAATATTGCTTTCAGCCCAGGTAATAATGGACACTATTTAGTGTCATGATCTTTAGTATAGATGGCACACATCTAAACCATGTCTAATATGAATTCCTGTTGGTTGTGCTTCTTCCGACAACATGGGTAGAAGATGGCCAAATTTTGTTCTGCTAAAGCTTGTTTTTGTTTAGCCTATAGGACGTCCAGGTGTGTTGTAAGGGTGCCTAGGATTTCTGTCTTATAATCTTCCAGGAGGTTGATAATCTCCATCTGTGTTACACCTCCACTATGTGGTTTTCTTCCTATACTCATTGGATCTCAGCTAGATTCTCCTGTACGTGTGCTTCCCTGCGAACACTTGATACACAGAAGAATAATTTCATCATAATCTTCCTAAGAAATATCCCATTTTCCCATTAACTTTAGAGTTTCTACCCATTCCTCTTTCATTCCTTTAATCAATATAGCTCTTAGGACTTCTATTCGTAGGGCAGTGTGTGGAGATCTATGCAAATTATAATTAAATCGTTCTACATATTCTTTTAGTGTTTCATTATCTTGTGTAGTCATCTCATCTTTCAGCTCCCTAGTTTTACAAAAGTCCCGATATCTTTTAAGGAAGGAGGTTTTCATTTCATCCCAAGAATTGATGGTTCACCCACCTAGACCCATAAACTATCTCAAAGCTGCCCCTTTCAGAGTGCAAGGGAATAATTTCAGCTTTTAGGGGTCAGTGGTATAGTCATACCCTCTTTAGAGGACATCAAAATCAAACAAGAAAGCATTATTATCCTTTGTGATCATCCTATGGAAGGTTGGGATGCTCTGTAGAGGAATAACCTTCATACGGGCATTATCCACCTGGTCAACAATGGGGTACTCTAATCTCGAGGTTTGACCTTGGGGTGCCCGATCTGCCATTTGATCAAAGATATGCCAATAATATTCAAGAATTTCAAGGGGTGCTTCTTGAATAAGCAGAGACTTAGCATTTAGAGTTGGCTTTACAACACTTCCTAGGTCTAGAATCTCAAGAGATCCTTGTTCAGATAAATATGGTTCTGCTTTAGTAACCCCACTTGTTTCTCGTTTTCCTTCTCGTAAGTTATAGGATTTTTCATCTTGTAGGCTTATTGTAGCTTGAAAACTCTGTTTCGATCCTCCTACATGGCTTTGAATCTCAGCATGAGCTGCAGATGGTGAGCCTTCTCCTTGCGGGATAACCGTAGAACTTTTCCAGGTATAGCCTAGAATCCTACTAATGCTTGAGACTCTACTCTTTTTATGATCTCATCTATAAAGGTCGGTCTCCTAAGGTTCACCAATCCTTTGTTTTTTGTGGGGTTTTTTGGAGAATTCTGGTCCTTTTTTATCTTTTTATCTCTAGTCATTCATAAAAACAAATTCCCATTTAATCTCTAAGGTTTTGTTGTAAAGCAAGAAGGTAAGCAAGCACTTTACTTGCTAGGTACGCAGGTTCTTAGCTTCCATTTTTAAAACCTAGTTCTCCTATAGCAAAGAAATAAAATCAATCACTTTAAACACTCTCCCCGACAACGATGCCAAAATGTTGGCTCACTAAGATGTCCTTTTACAGGCAATCTTAATCCCTACATTACTTGTCAACCCAATGTAAGTCTTTATATTTCAAGAGTGCAAACACAGTATGTACAATGAAGCTAGAGGTTATCTAATGATGAATCATTGAAAGCACTAAAGGCTAATTCTTCAATTCAATTCACACAACTTTGAGAAGAACTATCTATGAAAGAAATGTTCACAACACACCATGTAATTCTATGCAACTTGTTCCAAACCCAACTAAAACTGAATGCAAACAAGAATTACACTTACAATCATTCAAATAAGCTTGAGTCTAATCACACATAAGAAAGTAAAGAAAATATGACTATCGAATAACGTTATAAATATATAACAACCCAAATCAATCTGCATTACTCAATTGAGCAACAACAGTAAGTGAACAACAAGCAACAATCGGTAATTGCACAACAATCAATAAGTGAGCAACAACAACTATAAAGGATTCCTAAATGATAAACATTCTATTTTGCAATTTGTATAAGTTAATCAGTCTTGTCTTTCAAGATATATGATAACATCTATTCAAATGAACAGTAGTCAAACGCGCATTCACTTATTCCAATCAAAGCACTTCTTAAGTTTATCTCACAACTTCAATATGAATCTAATTGAACTGTAATATAAACAAATATCAAAAATCTTTAAGATAAATGAAATAACTAAACATTAAATCAATTGCAAAGACTGAATATAAATCTATAACACAAAGGAGCAGTGGAACTTCTTGTGACTGGGCCCAGAGTGGCCACGAGCCTCTGCTTAATAAAAACACATAATACGTAGAGTATCGAATGCAACCTTCTTTCATTAACTTGAAAGTAAAAGTTGAGAGAGTCACTGAATTAACATCATTTATGCTTCAAAAAGAATAATTACAAATTAAAAGTCTTTACTTGTATCTAGTTTCCTTTCGGCCCTATATAACATAAAAGAGAAACTTGGATAAAAGGAATCCTCAGGATTTCTCAATATAAAATCTGATCATATGATAAAACAAGAGCATTTGAACTAATCTTCTGCTTCCTTGTCTTCCCCCAACATCATGGCTTTTCTCGTTTATGGCCTCATGTTGTACCGCCAACTAAACAACATTTTCCCTATTGCATCTTTGCATACAAATATGGCAAAGAATCAATTTTTCATACTAAATTTTGCTATTCTATAACCAAATAGTTTCTTCCAAATTTAACTAATATTTTCCTCATTTTAATCTATAAACGAAGATAATATTATAAGGATGAATGATAAATGAAGCATTTAATAAAGGGAAATCATACATTTTTCCTGTCCCAACAACTACCATAACAAATTTACACATAAATATATCATGTATATTTGTAAAATTTTAAGCATGTCATGGACACACTCTTTTCCTAGCAATGATAACTTTTTTTATTTATTATATAAACTATGTTTTAAATGTAAATATTCACAATTTATTTTCTATGCATGTGCAATTCATTTATACTTTTGTATAATTTGCTTATACCTCCATTCTAACAATAAACTATTTGTACTTTCTTAGATATGTTATCTAATAGTGAAAATGTAGAGTAAAATGCATGAAGGTGCCTCCTCTATGTACAGAATAGAGACAAAATAAATGCAGGACAAGTACTTTATAAAAAAATGAAAAAACCATTCTACCCCACCGACTTCCCCTCCCATCTTGTGTGCTTCCTCAAATCTACAAGCCAACTGACCTCACCTTTTTCAAACCCAAGAAAACCACCATGTGAATGATGAGCATGTTCAATTTTAACAAAGGATGGATAAACTTTCTCCCATGCATGTTTTCACAATATGCAAAGAATCCTACCGAGGCATGAAATCACGACTTCTACATGGTAATATTTCCTATTTTCGTTGTGCTTGGTCTAGCCCTCCATGTCATTTTTTTCATTTGAACAACATAGACCACAACACAAAACCACTTGTCCTTTCTAATTTAACACAAGTTGAGGAAACACTCATTGCACATGTCAACCCTATTCTACATGTTACTCATGCTCATGGTGAGAAATACAAATAAAATGATCATACAATAAATGTCCTCAAAGACATCACTAATATTGCTAACTACTTACCTCATATGGTTTCTGAATTAGACATTCTCATTGTCAAAGGACAGAATACTCTTAAAAAGGCTTATGAATTCCTTGTTTGTAAATCATGAGTAATGGTTATGCTTGAATAGAAACTAATAAATTATCCCTATTACAAGGATGTTCAGCTAAACCCGTATGCAATTAATGCTTTTCTAGAGCAACCTACAAATATATATTTTCTTCTTCATAGTGTAACCAACTCTTCAGCTGAATCTGATGAACTTATAATTCATTTTGATTATGACCCTAATGTAATCATCACTGCATTAGATCTCCAACCTTCATATTTCGTTCCAACTCTCCTAAATTCATATACTAAACTTGGGCAAATGTAAAAATGCATTGAAAACAACTTACGAATCATTGTTTTAGATGTTCAATAATCTCTTCGTGAATTTCCCGATTCCAAATACCGAGAACACTTTATGAATTTTGGATCAGGTCTTAGAAGTACATGCTCTTAGTGGATCAGGTGACAGTGTGAACTAATTTATCTGATTGCATAAATAGGAAGCCCGACATTTTTCTTCACCCCAAAAAAAATTCAGCTAATACTCAGTGGCCTGAATTACACATGGTCATGTCTGTCAGTGTTCGGTCAAATTTGAGCAATCTCTACTAATGGAGAATTCAAAACATAATAAAGTACCGACATATTATAGCCCAATATATGCATTGTATATTTACAATTTTCCTTGAAGAGGTTCTACAAAAGGGCTTCCACACAGTTGATTATTGGTGCAGGTTTTCATGTAACCATTTTCTCCTCCACTATTTTTACATTGTTAATATCCTTATTCTAGAACTTTTGATATTTTTATTGTTTTTCAAATATGAATTGCAACATACAGGATTCACACACATACATGGCTTCATTTGGCTACAATATGCACCAAATTTTGACACTCTTGATTAGAACAATGAAACATATGTCATTGATGCTAAGAATTATTTTGATCGGGTTGTAATTTCTTAGAATCTGTGTTATGAACAATATCGCAATCCTATGCTTCATCAATCAACAATCCATGATCCATGTCTTCTTGACACAACATCGATGTTCACATCAACTCTGTCTAAATACTATGAAGAGATTTTCAATTGTGTTCAATGACACACAAAGTGTCATGAATATTCCTGCCTTCATAAAAAGGACAATGCCTTGAGGAGACAATATGGAGTACATATAATACAAACTTCCCTAAAATTCATTCGTTGAGAGATCTTGATATATCTTATCCCATGCTTTACATTGTATTTACGCTATAGCTTGTTCACTTTCTCTCAACTATTTTACCACTTCAACATAGCACTTAGAAATAAACTCAACCTAACAAATGTTTTATCAGCTCATTACAGTAGTTATAATATTGCAGTTACTTTCTTGTTACTCCAATGCATTCTCTTTTGTGATATCTCTTTAGCACATTTACTATACTTTCCCTCAAAACATTTGACATAATTTCCCCCATATATATTGCTTCAAAGAAGGGAATGTTTATTCTCTTCACATGTCAAACATATGACTTTGACGCTTATTTCATGTATCCATTTTCAAAGCATTGTTTGAAAAGTTCTTATGGTAGCATTTGGATGACATTAAAACATATTTGTTTGCTCCACAATAAAACATGTTGTAGTTTTGTGTTATAAAGTAGGTCATAAATTAAAATGAGAGTAAGTTGCACTGAAGAATACAACTTAGTACAAATCACATTTATAAATGCATATGTAGATCAGACTCGTATTTATATGGTAGGTCACACTAATCATTCTGAAGGATGTTGCATAATTGAGCTATGATTCACTTGTCATGTTGCAATTGGCTAAGTCACAAATCGCATAATCAAGGGCAATGATCTCGTTGTGAAATGTGTGGGCGATTATCGACTAATGCCAATCCCATTTTCCATTGTGAATTTTTCATAATTTGATTTTTTCATGTTCATCTGGTGGCTTACCATGGTTTTCTAACATGGATACAGTTCTCTTTCTCATCTTGGCAATCAATCTTTTCTATACGTGCTTTTCTATACCAACGCATCATTCTATGTTGCCTTAGTATTGATATCGGTTGCATACTTGTCCAAAATCAATGTATCTCTATGCCATGGGATGCTTCATATCGTGATATGCCTCATCCTTCGCCTGTGTCTTGTGTTGAACATAGACCTTTTGTGCTTATCTCTTGAGAAAGCACCAAAAGGAATCTACCACCCTTTTCCTTTGACAATACTTCATTGTTTACCTCATATGAAAACCAGAAATATTTATATGGGAAATCTTTGGTTTCATTTCTACAGCCAAAAGAAAGGAATAGGAGTTGCATGGTTTTCAGGCTCCAAGGTTTACTAACTCTTTTGAGTTCTTAGAATATACACATTTCAAATTTAAATTGTTGACAAACACATCTTATATGAAATAAGAGTGAGTTTGCGTACATAAAATATAATAATACATTTTATGCACATATTTGAATAGTGTAATCTATATTTTTGATATATTTTATTTTGACTATTAAATTAAATTTACTATATTTTATTTTGGTTATGAAAACTTTAAAAAGAATTTTTTTACTATATTTGATTTTGGCTGTGAAAAGTTTTGAATAATGTTTGTTTGATCAAATATCTTCTTAAATTAGAAATGATATTTTAATGTAAATCTTTATTTTCAAGTTGACAAGTTTCAATGTTATAAGAGAGGTTAAGATGTTAAAAGTTAAAGAGAAGATAATACATTAATTAAAGAAATGTTGACTAGATTAGTTTAATAGGATGTTATGAAAGAAATATTTTCGAAAATTTAGTGCAAGATTTCACCCCTTCATTGCTTACTCTCGAATGGAATGAAGGTGTGTATTTGTCACCTGTAGGAGAATGGGTAGTGTGGGGCAATGAAGGTGTGTATTCTAGATAAAAATTACATGATTTCGAAAGATATAATTGATGTTATATATATTTGGTTGCTTTTACATTCACATGTGTTTGTTCCTTCCACATATTCAATAATACTTGCGACATTTTTTTTATTTCAACTAAAATGTTTTTCAAAAATATAAAATCATGGCAACCATCATATGGGAGGAGGTCACCTGCAACACAATAAAATTATGGTTTGAGATGACGTCAATGGATGTAAATAAATGTTTGAATTAATCAGAATAGGATGAAAATAGGGAGAGCGCCACATTGAAGGACTCACGAATAATTAAACCAAATTTCCTAAAAACCAAATTGATGATCACGCCGTATTTCTTTGCAACTAAAAATTTCCCAAAAATTCCAATGTGATACGCAAACCCCATAAACTGAAAATCAAAGTGATAATGATGAAAGAAAACAAGCGTTTAGATTTTGTAATTTCCTTTTTATTCTGATTATTGCCATATTTTGATTTTTATGACGAATATTTATCAGATGATGAGACAACTCTAGCCACAAAATAATTCATCTTTACGGTGACAGTGAGTACTAAAAATCATATTAATGATTCCCACTGGCCTAAGAAATCAAAATATTTCAGTAGTTAGGGATGTTTATCATTTTTTTTCAAAGATCCTATATATCAAGTTATTTCCAACTATATTAATGCTTCTTACTGGCATATGGAATCACAATATGTGGGTTATGGATGTTTATCATTATTTTTAGAGGATGGTAAATTAATTTAAATAACTAGATAGTTAAAAGAAATAATTATTACATTAAATATGTATTTTTAATAATATTATATTTTTAAAAATTATATTAAAACATATATATATATATATATATATATATATATATATATATTATTAAGAAATACTTTGACATGTATCTGCCACTTTTTAAGTGTCTTAAATTCCCACATATCAAAAAAAAAATATGGTTATAATTTCCAAATATTATATAGATAATGAATTTCTTTCAAGCACATGCCATGAATAAGTACAAGTTGTTACATAATAGCAATCAAACACATGCCATGGATAAATGCAAGTTGTTACATAATAGAAATATTAATATTTGCTATATCTTATTATACTAAAATATAAAACTCAAAATATGTTTGGATGGTAGAGAATTCACAATATCATAGAAAAATGAATTGACATCTCCTTCCATCTTTAGGCCATGTAAATTTCCACAGATAAAAAAGAAGAAAAAAATAGGCTAATAGAGAAATATTAAACAAATAGTAAATATGACTGATCATGACGCAAGCTGTTATATAATAGAAATCCTAATACTCGGGAGGAGTTCGCAATTCAAACATCTTATTGGAACAAAAGTAAATTTGAAAAGAATGAAAACTCAACTCTCAACAACTATAACAAGTAGATTATGACTATAAATATTTAATAGATTTATGAAAGTTGGGGGAACGCAAATTCTTGACTCAGTTGCAACCCAGATTCTTGCTCGAGAGATTACTTCCAATATGGATTGCCCATCCACTAAATCCTAGTTTTTCGTGCCCGTCCTAGTCCCAATACACCACCATTGAGTTTGAGGAAACAACTCCAATGTATCAATGGATAGTGACATCTTGGTCGGGTTCACGTTGGATGTTACATTTGAATCCTCCTTAACAATTTCCCTACGTTTCCTCTCAACTTAATCTCCAATTCTAATCAACATACATATGAAATGTTAGTATGGTTGGTTTCACGGATTCATTACAGTGTAGAAGCATATCCTCTATTGGTTGGTTTCACTAATTTTGATTGGGTTGGTGATCCTCATGATCAGAATTCTACCGCAGGTTATGTCTTCACTCTTGGTTTTGGACCTATTACATGGGATTGCAAGAAACAAAGTGTCATTTCTCTTTCTTCAGTAGAAGCAGAGTATCGTGGCATCATAGAAGCTAGTAAGGAAACCCTATGGCTTTGTTATATCTTGTCAGAGTTTGGCTTTCAGCAGCAACATTTGACTACACTTTGGTGTGATAATCAAAGTGCCATTCAACTATGCAAAGATCTATTCCAACATTAGCGCAACAAATACATTGAACTACACATGCACTTCATCAGAAAGCTCATTCATGGCCATGTTCATGAAGTGAAATATTGTTCAACTGATGATCAAGTTGCAGACATCTTTATAAAGGCTCTTACAAAGGTGAAGTTTACTAAACTTCGATTTATGGTTGGATTTCAGGAAGTTGTCACTAAGAGGGGTTAGGCTCTAATGCCTCCTTCCTTCTCCTACTATGTCATATTTTTACATCCTTCAATCCTATCCCAATTTTTTCTTAAGGGGGGATGTTAAGGTATTCTGACACATAGGAAATAGTTAAGTATAACTTGGTCTAGTGTAGAGTTAGGTAAATTCTGTTTCTCTACTATGTACTTTTCTAACTTACAATCTGATAGTCACGATATGTTCTAGACATTAAGTGATCCGATGGTTTATTGTCTCCTCGGTATTACCGACACGTGATCCAGGGCTTAACACCCAATTCGTCCATGATCTCTATTTAAAGAGCATGGAGAGTCATTTGTAGTGTGACCGTTCATGAGAGAATCTTATGTAAATTTTATTTCTTTTATTAGTAAATTGCCTGTAGTGGCTGTGTTGGCTCAGGCAGTTGATTGTTTCCCTCTTTCAAGTTTTTAACCACGTCAAGAATACTAGTGTATTGATATGTGATCTGTTTGTGAGCGGTGTCCTTTGGTCTTATGCCTGAGGAACTTACCCTGTAAATTCCTACAATATGACCACCTACCTTTAGATATCCCCTTGGGGTGTAATAAAAAATCATTAACTAAGAAAAACCATTAATTAATTGTATATGCGATTCAGAGTGGATTAATGTAAATTTATCACTTAGTTTGACATTAACCACTACAATACATGGTTACGTACATATTGTAAATCTTTTATGATTATGCTAATTAGTTCTTGCTTGAATGTGTGGCATTCCAAATGGATTGAATTACTAAAATCAGTATTTCAAGCTTTTCCATTTTTTGCCAATCGAATTTAGGTGATGAAGAACCCATATATCATATAGTGTTTCACCCCACTATGATGTGGAAATCACACAAGGATTATAAATTAGAATAGTTTAAATTATAAGAATTCTACGGATAATAACCACATATTAAATTCTCACATCATCCCAAGTAAGAAATTAGAACATTTACAATATCAATAATTATTCAAGTATTTGTGACATGATAATAAAAAATTTGGTTCAAATGATAACTTATGGAACAACCAAAACTCTCATGAATATTATTATTGATCCAAAAGGGATTACTTTATTATCTATTTTGTTAGTACTTTGTGAGTTAAAAATTAAAATGACTTGTACGAACCATTTAAGGTACTACATATTTTAGTTATTCGAGTTCTAAAACTTTGAAACCTAATGGAGATTAAAAAAAAATGGGAAAATTATGTAGTTTATCATGCTTTTCTACACATCAAGAGATTTCCAATGACGTGAATATTACCCTTCTGAATACTTGTATAAAGAATTTATGCACCTAACAAATTGAGTTTTCCATTTTTACCACCATGGTGCCAAGTGATTCCATGTCAATTCAAATTATATATATATATGCATAGCTAATCAGATATTGAATTTCAAAAAGAGTGTAGAGGGTCTATGACCCTAACCTTAATCGAGGGTTGGGACATGAAAAAATGATATCTCCAACCCTAGATGACTATAAAGACTTCCTAAATAATAGAATATTACTAAATGAATTCTTTATATTATTGTTTTATCAATTTGATGTTCATTAGTTGAGAAGACAAAAGGAGTGGGATATTGTGAGCATAATAAAGGAAGTCAAAGTCATAGTGGCAACAATACAGTCTACATTTTCCATAGAAACTCCATATTGAGTTCATAATTTAATTTTTAACCTTTCATAACGAGAAAATGAATGTATAATCCCCAACTTCTATTTATATTTTCCTATGTTGGATTTATCAAGGTATATTGGATGTCACAGAGTGTTTAGTTTTAAATTATTTCTATTGCATTCACAATTTCTTTTGATACCTCAAGGTTTACAAAAATAATATTAAGTAAATATTGCATAGTATAGTTTTTATTTTAGAAACTTGTAATATTTCTTGTGATGAATTATTCTAACACAAAATCTAAAATACTCTCCAATTCACGTTGGAAATCAAACCATTTTTCTTTCAGGTTTTTATGGGATATTGTGGGATCCATAAATTAGATTAAACATAAAAGTACTAAAATGTTAGGCATGGTGATCTAGTATAACAAGAAGACAATAGATACCTTAAAAGATATATTATGAATGATATAAGAATATTCTAATATACTTTCTTACATGGTAATCTACATTATAGTTCTACAGAGAAATTTTAGAGCTTTGAAGTAGTTTGGTATTGTTAAGTTGAACTCTAGCTATAATATGATATTAAGAGATGAACTAGAATTAGAACTAGAAAAGAGGAAATAAGGTTCAAATGAAAAAGGTACCATATTCGAATATCATCTCTTCTCAATATTTATTGGGAGTGGAAGCACAAGTGGAAATTCAGCTTTTTGAAAGTGAGATTCTTGTTATTAAATTGAATCGATCATTATAACATTAATAAGAAGACTATTTCAATGTTCATCACAACTCATACGAGTGAACTTATATAGAACTTATGTCATTCAAGTTGCATGACAATGCCAAATTTGATGGAAAATCCACATACAAAGTTTAGGATATAGGTGATCCCCAAATAGCTAAGTGGAAGGGGTTTAAAACCCTCATTCAGACCCATTTTATGTTGTCTTATGAAGAGAACCAACAACCTCAACTCTCAACTCCCGTAACAAGTAGACCGACTATAAATATTTCACCGATTTATGAAAGTTGGGGGACCAATGCAGATTCTTGCCGAGAGATTTCTTGCAATATAGATTTTCCGTCAGCTAAAAACGAGTTTTCCGTGCCCGTCCAAGTCCAGGCCCACCACCGTCGGGTTTCAACATAAATATCTCCAACGTGTAGGTCGATAGTGAGGTATTGCCCGGGTCCACATTAATGTGGAGGAAACGACACGATAAGAGGAAAGAATTTTCCTCTTTCTTTCATTTCCTTTTCCTTCGATCAACGGATCTGACAATTAAATGAGGCAAGGCCTAACCAGCCATATATAGGGTATTAAATGCCCTTGAAGATGCACGGGACATAACCGGTTAACACACGAATTGCGAAATTTGCCACTAAATAAAAAATGGCAATTCGTGTGTTAACGGGCTATGTCCCGTGCATCTTCAAGGGCATTTAATACCCTATATATGGCTCGTTAGGCCTTGCCATTAAATGAGACTGATGAAGTGGAGATGACAATGTACATGAAATCAACGTCAATATATAATGGTTTTAGCGCTCCAAGGTTTATTAACTTTTCCGGTTGTTAGAATTCCAAGCTTATAATCTATACCCATTTCAAAGTTAAATTGCTGGTATACTCATTTAATTGTGTACTTAAAAATAATAATACATTTCACGTACATATTTTTGGAATAAGAAATAATTTGCGTACTTAAAAATAATAAATACATTTGACGCATATATTGTATTTTATAGTGTCAAAATATTTTTTTCACTATTAGTTTTAACATTATATATATGTAAGTAAGTTTTCATATTTCTTGATAGGTGTTTTCGACCTCCCATGTAAAATTTCTGTGTGAATCCTTAATATCACATAGATGATTGGTATTTTAAAAATATATTAATAACCAATATTTTTTTAAAGTGAATTTCCGTTATATTCAAAATTGGTCATTACATCAAAAAGTTTTATTTACTAATCAATTTCTCACTCGGGATACTTGACCATCACCACAAAAAACACTTTCAAGAGAGAAAAAATATAATTGTAAGCAAAATGAGACCAAACAATCCAAAAGGTAGTTATGGACCTTTCCTCGCATACAAAACCAAGAGAAATTATTGTCCAAAACTACATATAAGAAGATCATTAGAAAAATATCCAAAGGGTTCATAATTTGAAGTATCAATCTACATAGGCTCCTTGCAGCTCTGTTTATCTACTGCTATTTGTTATGGAATAGACATATTCTACTCAATCTTGTCAAGTCAGTGGTCCATTCTCCCCAGATGGATGAAAATGTGATCCAAAAGATGCATTATGTCCTCTTGATGTTATTATTTATCCACCAAAGTTCACCTAGTAATGGATTTCATTTGCCAATACAAGTCTATAGTTTGAATATGACTGAATAGACCTATAGTATTCCCATTGTTCGAGATCCAATCATCCCACTCATTTAAGACCTCAATGTTAGATAGGGTGGCTCTATGCATGAGGGTTATAGCCTTCACTCCAGTGAAGTTTCAACTCCCAATAGTGACTTAATAATCCCTCCTCTCTTCGATGCATACCGTATTATCCCCTCAGGTGTCGATCCTGATGAGATACCTCTCCTCTCTTAACGTGTGCCCCCTAAAGTGGCATTTTACTGGGTAGTTGTTGTCTCTTCAACACCAATTCATCTAGAGATTGATAATCATTGACCTAGTGAGGGCCGGAGAGCACATACCACAAAACATACTCCCCCACTTGAAGGCCTATGTCAAACTAGAAATCTCGCTACATGTAAGGCCCCGAGGCCCCCACTACAAAGGAAACATTATTGAAATCCACAAGGTAATTTCTATAGCACAAAAAATTCCACCTTAGCACAATAACGACCACCAACCTAATGGTTTGTGACAACTTGAAAGAGGAAAGAGACCACTAATCATTCTTATAAAATACTAAGTGGGAAGGGATGCATAGTTAGATACCATAACCAAATCCAAAGGAAACCCTAGCAAAAAAAATATGGAAAGAACAATGTCGAGTCACCCTTGCCTTAACTAAATTCACCCGAAAGAGTTCTCTCTCCCACTACTATTAAAATGTTGAATGGAATTGAAACCAAAAACAACATACCAATCATAATTGAACAAGTAATATATCCTAACAAGGGTTGAGACTACCTAGGTCCAGTGCTCTGCCTACTTAGATGTCAAAGCAAACACACAACAAAATAAATTTTTAGAATTTAACTAGAATATCCAAGTGAATTCTTGGAGCGTCAACTTCCCTCCAACATAAAAAGAAGAAAAAATGCGAAAGGAGGAGAAAATACAACCTTGCCAGACACAAGAGAAGTCCACAATGACAATGAAGCTAGGATAAAGGGTACCACCCATCATTTCATTGCTCCATTAAAACCCACAAACTCAACTTGCCTTATGTGATTACTAATAGGCATAGAAGGTGAAGAGGTCCAAACCTTCCTACTAGTAGATCTCACTCAGACAAATCCATCTCCTTCCAAGTTGACCAAAATCTCTTTGCCATGCATCAGAACCAAAATGTAACTAGAGGAAGGGGTGTTATATTACAGGCTTAATACGAAAGCGAAATAAAAAAATGATACGATTTCCAACTCACAACTACAAATCCCTCTACTATAGGCCTCTCCTACACACCTTCCTTCTATTCTAAAATTTCCAACAAGATCTCACTTGGGAACATGAATGATGCTAAAACCAGAGAGCAAAAATGATCAGGGGTAATCCTCTAACTGACTTTTCCTTTGGAAGATCTATATAGACTATCTAAAGCTTGAATTTTTCCTTCCCCCATTCTCCTTCCATCAATTTAACGTAGTAATTGTATTTATTGCAACCTCTAACCTTGCACAATCTTACTAGATTAACATTCCATCCAAAGTCTGCGAACTCCACTCCATATTCCTTGCCATTAATACACACATAGTATCCATTGATTTCATGTGGAATAGAAATTAATTTCCAAAAAGTGTAGGTTCCATGTCCCACAACATGTTTTCAAGCTGGGGAGGCAACATCACAACACTTTTTCCCCCCTCCCTTGTCATTCTTGTCACCCTATGCAAGGATTGATAACCAAACATCATTTCCATGGTAAAAAAGTATTTTTATAGTGTTATGGAAATGCATACTTAGAAAGAAGGAGAATGTAGTTCATTTAATGATCAATATAAATATACCATACAAATAAAGTAAAGTATTTTTTATATTAAAAAAAAACAAACAAAACTTCTTAAATAACTATTCCAACATCAAATATTTGATACATTTTGAAAATTGATAAATCCATAATTAAGATATTTGAAATTAACATAAATTTAATTTCATTGTAATTTTTTTATGCTCAATGTGAATTTATCGCACAAATAGAAATATTACTTATTTTTTATATTGAAACAATAATAATAATAAATAAGGATTTCAGATTTGTAATTTTGATACTTTGAAAGACAATAAATCCATTAATAAATTCACATACATTAATTTTATTATGATATTTAGAATTTTCAAATTTAAGTAATAAACATATGCATGATATAACATGTGCTTCCCTGTAAGAGGTCATGAATTCCAATTAATAGAGGCATAGAGTATACACATCTCTCTAGACATCACTCAAATAACTTCTTGTAGGGGTTTCTTGTCCCACAAATTAAGGGGTCCCATACATCAATTTGGTGTTTGTGCTCTTAAATTACATTATTGTACAACTTCAATGAGTCTAATGGTTAAAAACATGTGTTTCTCATATGTCGTAACTACTTAAAAAAACTAGAGTATATATAACTTAGTACACTTTAACATGAAAATAACTAGTACCTAGTCCCTTATTCCACAACAAAAATATCTCATACACCAATTTAATTTCTAATCTAATTTAATAATAAATTTTAACTACCAAAAAATTTGTATAATCAAAATTAATATTCAATATGCTCTTAAGAAGGGTGCATGTTAACCAATATGTGCTTCCAAAATACAAAGTCATGAAAACCACCCACATCATATGAGAGAACGTTGCCTAAAACCATAAAATTGTTGTTTGATAAAGAAGGTTCTCCCTATTGGATTTATAAATTGCACAATGGATGTAAATAAAAAGCTAAATTAATTAGAATAAAGAGAAAGTGGCATCGAAGGACACTTGGATAATCAAGCCATATTTCCTCCAACTAAAAATCAAAATGATGATAAAATCCTAAACCAAATTTCCTAAAACTAAAAACCAAAATGATGATAAACTCTATAAACTAGAAATCAAAGTGGCAATGTAAAAAAAAATCCAATGAATAAAGCGAGTAATAAGTTTCAATTTTTTCAATCTCCTTTTTATTCTAATTATTTGAGTATTTTTAGTTTTATGAAAAATATAAAATGCTATAAACTGGAAATCAAAGTGGCAATGAAAAAAAATCCAAGGAATAAAGTGTGTAATAAGTTTCAATTTTGTCAATCTCCTTTTTATTGTAATTATTTCCATATTTTTAGTTTTATGAAAAATATTTCCCACATGAAAAAATAAACATGAAATAAGGCAAGATACACAATAATTCATCTTTAAAGTGACAAATGTAACCATTTTATTTCTAATTTTATTAAAGCTTCCCACTAGCCTATGTAAATTGTTATGGATGTTAATCAATATTTCTAGAGAATGGTATATCAGTTTTAAATAAATAAAATAAAGAGAATGGTATATCGGTTTAAATAAATAAACTAAAATATATTATCCACTTAACTACTTTATAAATCATATTAATGCTTCTCACGAAACATTTTAGTTGTTATGTATGTTTCTTGGTATATTATTTTAAATAAATAAATATTTAAAAGAAATAATTATTATATCAAATATATATTTATATAATATTATATTTTTAATGTGACTTCTTCTAGAAAAATTATTTATACATTATGATATGGATCACAAAAGCTTCAATTAAAATATCACTACCCTGCACTATCATTAAAGTTCATATCTTTGAACGAGCACGCTTGCAAGTTTCTAAGATGAAGACAGATCTTGCTTTCCTAAAGAGGTGTAGGGATTTGCTGACCCAAATATTCAATGTGTCTTCTTCCAAAAAGACTCTTCATGCATTTTAAAAATCATATTACAATTTATATTTATTGAATTGAGAAATATCTTGGCTCTTTTCGACTACTTCCAGGGTGTTATAACTTCTCAGACATAAAAAATAATGTAAAAAAAATTATGATTTCCAAACATTAAATAGGTAGTAAATATTATTCACACACATGCAATATATAAATGTAAGTTGTTACATAATGACATTCATAATATTTTCTATTTGACTACCAAAATACCATGAATTCAGGCTTATTTTATTTTATTAATATAAAATTCAAAATAATACATAAAAATATGTATTGTCATTTCTCTTCCACTTTCGGGGCGTCATAAAGTTCCAAACATAAAGAAAAAAAATTAAAAAATAAAATGTTTGTGATGTCCAAATATTAAATACACAATAAATATCATTCATGTAAATGCAAGTTGTTACATAATGGAAATCTTAACAGTTAGGAGAGTGGTTATAAATTGTAGAGTTCACAATTAAAACTACTTATTCAAACAAAAGTAAATTATATAGTAAATATTTGGAAGAGAAAACTCCAAAACTCTTATAACAAGTAGACTATGATCATAAATATTGCACCCATTTATGAAATGCCTACTTCTCAATGCCCATGTAGATTCTTGTCAAAAGATTCCTTCGAATGTGGATTTCGCATGCAGAAGTTGTTGATTCCTTATAGGATTATAATCTCCTCCCCGGCTATAGTTGTTTTTATGCTTTGAGTGCTATCATTTCATTGGTATTTCACATTCTTTTATTTCTCCACAAAGGCATTATTGTCACAAGTGATCAACTTGATTGTTGTATCTCGATGACTAAGTATACCATTATGGGCACTAAGATGACATTTATTGGAGATAATGCTCCATCTTATTTGAGCATCAGTGTGGGTGTGTTTAAAATCCCATCAGTTGCAAATGTATTTTCGTATACCCTCACTTTAGGTTCCTTCTACTTTAGGGATCCCATGCACATGATCCCTTTTGTCACCATTGGATCCCATCTATATTGTGATCCATGCGTGGCTGTTTCTCCTTTGGAGGTAGACCTATTTGGCAAGTGTATGCCTTTAAGTCTAGTTGAGATTGCTTACCAAAAACCCCATTTGGCTTATGGCATTTCTAAGTTAGGTAACACTTTTGGTGAACAACTCAGTGAATATATTGTGTTTGTTTAGGCTACTTCCCATCCATTTTCTCAATTCTCACTGCTTTATTAACATTTATGTTCCTACTAATGAAGAAATCATGAAAGTCATGTTGTTTTATGATTGTACTTAGGGAGAACTACATCATTGGTCATATTTTCTTCCTCTATTGGATACTTTAGATTAGACACCTAAAATATTGACTTCCTCTTGCCTTGTTGAGTGGTCGTAGTATCCCATCATGTTGCATGATGATTTCTTAGAGGGGGACTTGGTGGGAACTTGGTCAACTTTTCGAACACTATACCCATAAACATTTTTATGAAACCAAGTTTCATGGAAAATATCATGATTGAAACTAACAGTACTCCCTAATAAATTAAAATTTACATCGCCCTTTTCAAGGACTTGTTCTTGGGCTAGAATGTACTGCAAATATCTAAGGGGTGTCCCTTATGTGAAGTCAAAATTATACCTCACACCAATTTGGATAGGAGCCCCATATGGTATCTAGGCTCGACTGCCATCATATTGGTTTCTCTCCTAGCTATCAAATGAGGAGATGTTAGAGTGTGGACAAGAATGAAATGCATGGACAATGGTAATAAGGTGACCCTAAGATTTTCAAACTTGATAACGAGATATAGTAAAGTAACAAAAACAAGTTGTTACGTAATAGAAATCATAACTTTTAATGGTGTGGATAGGGAAGTTCATTTTATGTTGAGTACCAAAATATCATGAGTAAAATTATAAATTTTTTTTTATAAAAAATACAAAATTAAAAATAAGTATAGATTATAAAAAATTTATTATTTAAATTTATCATTTTGACTCATTTTTATAAAGGTTTAAACAAATTATTAAAATATTAATTTTAGAAAATTTTCAAAACATATAGCAAATAAATTACAACTTTTCATTTATAAAAAATTCTTAAATAAATATTTCAATTTTATTGACACCTAATCATAGGGATTTGGTGAACAACTGTAATTAATGTATATAGATAATAGAGGAAATGGAGAGTCATCGGGAGATGAATTGAACAATCACTCCCTATTGTATATAATAATGAACAACCCAAATGAATAATACAAATACATTTGAGGAGTTACGTCCTGGTCTGACATGGTATCAAAGCTAGTACCATTTTTGGCTTCTCTAATTTGTAGCTCCCATTATGGCTATTTTGCCCATTTTTCCCATTCTACCAAGTCTGCTCCCTAAGCAAGTCTGATGGTGCTCTTTTAGGCGTGCAACTCTTCAGCCGATTATTTCTGCTCCTGCCCTTTAGTTTATTTTCATTAGTTGGGGGACTATTTACGTTACATATAAATGGAACATTTTCTTCGAAATCTTTTAATCATTTTGAAAAACCAATTCCATCTGACCAGGCTCCACCACCCAAAGCTCGGACCTTGAAAGAAGATTCTAAAACCGACTGCCTGGATGTTTCACACGCCTTCTGTGAGGCATCAACATGAGAATGTCTTACTAAAGAAAGTCTCTTAGACCTATAATTTACTGCAGTGCTTCATGGTTCTCAGCCCGATTTCCCCACGTAGTGAGAAGCGAGACTTTCCTAAGATATCGAACAACATTTTGCGGCCCTCTCAACCGCCATTATTCTCTGTTGCAGTTTCTCCCTTACTCCTATTGCGTAGCGAAACCCTCCTTTCACACTCCCTCCATACGTGCATTCTCGTCCATATAGATTTTTGCTAAATGTGTCGAGGAAGGGGGAAGCATGGATGAGATAGGAGCGATGTTAACTCCTCATGCTGTTGTAGCCACACTATTTTTCGATGGAGCCTTGGATGTCAAATCTTTTGGTGCGGACATTGGCTTCGTTATTAGAGATGGTATACCACACTGATCCACATACCACACTCCATTTTACTATTTATCATTGTGTTCAATAATACTTGTAACACTTCCCATTAACGCAGTCTCAATCCACTCCTCTCCTACTCTCGTTTTTTAATACATGTGTTTTTTTATTATATATAACTGCATTTTAATATTGTGTTTCCATACCATATATACCTCCCCGTTCAAGATCCTCTGCCATATATACCTCTCCCATATACACCTCTGATATTTACATATCAGAATAATATTTTTACATTTTTGTTTACACAACAAGTGCAAATGTTTTCCAGTAGAGGAGTAATTTTTTTATACACAGTACACATTTAAATGCATTCATTGATATCTATAGTTGGAGTGGTTCTCACCAGGAAGGAGAATTATCCAGAATGGTCGCGGAAAATCAAACACACTCTCATTTTTAATGAGCTATGGAAAGGAGTGTGTGCTGGAAACGAAGACAAAGAGTTGGAACAACCTACCTTAGACACAAAATTTGCCATTTGGGAAAATAAGAACAACAAGGCTTATGCATTGATTGCAGCATTAGTAAATGAAGAGGTGAGTGCCCATATTTTTCCATTTTCAAATTCTTTCGAAGCCTTACAAAAACTGAAGGAACTCTATGACTCACACTTTGCACTTGAAGTTGGTCAACTCATGATTAAATTGTTCACCCTTGAATTACAAAATGATGATCCTCTTACTCTTGCATCAAAAGTAAAATCTATTATGCATGATATCAAAGTCACTAATGTTGAACTGGATATTCCTCTCATAGCTTTTCTCAAGGCACTTTATCCCACTTACTCAAATTATCTTAATTCATTGCAAGAAAACGGAAACCTCAAAGATATTACCTTTGACTCCCTTTCAAAAAAAATTGGTAAAAGAGAGAAAGATTTTGGGAAGAAGAAAACTCCTCAATCTTCTAAAGAGGTTGTGTGCCTTGCACATAGAGAAAATAACCTTGCTTAAAATTCTTCCAGAGGAAGAGGTTGTCGAAGAGGAAGAGGAAGAAATTTCAGAGGCGTGGGGGCAAACACTCTCAAGGAGAAAAGTCAGATTTGCACTACATACGCTTCAAAAGAGATGGATCACATGATGCATCCACATGAAAGTTGCCTTGGCACAAAATTGAGTAGGAAAGAAACCAACCCAAAGGTAAAACTAATGGCAAAGAGAAAGGTAAAGCACCTGAATCTACTCACTATGTTGTGGCACATTTTAATATTGGAGTAAATGAAGACTTATTTAATTCTTCATTTGCTTCTTGGAAAAATGATTGGTTGCTTGATTTAGGAGCAACTTGCCACATGAGTTTTAGAAGATATTTTTTTGAAGAATTTACTAACAATGTTGATGGAGCAGCATACTTTGTAGACAAATTAAAACTCAAGCCATCAGGGGTTGGCATAATTACTATTAGGCTTAAATTGCCTGTTCTTCTAGACTTTCTTCTGAATCATGTTTTGTATCTCCCACAACTGAGGAGAATCTTGTTGTCCTTGGTCCACATCTTCCATCAAGGACACTCCATTCACATGTTTGATGGAAAGATTGAGGTGAGAAAGGCATGATACCACTCACTTGTCATGATGGGGATAGAAGAAGAAAGGCTTCTCAAGCTGCAGGGTACCTCTGCTCATGCACAACATTTCTCATACAATTCTCATTATGAAGAAGGTACATTTCCATCAAGTTTATTGTGGCATGCTAGATTTGGACACTTGAACTATGATAACCTCCACTTGTTGAAGAAAAATTGTGTTACTGGTTTACCCATAATTCCTAGGAAACTTAAGCAATGTGATGCTTGCATTCTAGGAAAGAATATCAAACAATATTCTCATGATTCACATTCCAAAGCACATAGAAAACTTGAATTCATTCATTTAGATTTATGTGGTCCAATGCATGTTCCTTCTGCAAATGGAAATTAATATATGATGACATTTATTGATGACTACACCAAAATGTGTTGGGTTCATTTGTTGAAGAACAAATCCAATGCTTTTCAAACATTCAAGAACTTTCATACATGGATTGAAAATGATGCACAATCTCATATTGGCTCTATTCGCACTGTTAATGGAAAAGAATACACTTCAAATGAATTTGAAAACTATCTTCGCCAACATGGGATCAAACATCAAACAATTGTGGCTTATAATCCCCAATAGAACATAGTAGATGAAAGAATGAATAAGAAAATCTTAAATATGGTCCGCTCCATGATGTTTTTCAAAAATGTAAAATTGATGTTTTGGGTTGATGTAGGGTTGATGCAGTTCTATGTGTTGTATATGTAAAGAATAGATGTCCATCTAATGGCATTAGAAAGAAGACTCCCAATGAAATGTGGCATGTGCACATTCCTTCAGTAAAGCATCTCAAGTTCTTTGGTTCCACATGTTATGCCTTGATACCAAAGGTAAATAGAAAAAAATTTGTGTAAGAAGTCGTAAGTGTATCTTCCTGGGGTATTCAAACACCTCTAAAGCACACTGTCTCTATGATGAAGTCAATGAAAAGTTTGTTGTATCTAGAGATGTAACCTTTATTGAATGATAAAAAACTGAAAATTTTGCTGACTAACAACTTGATACATTGGATAGATTCGCAAATGCAAAATCATTTCAAGAATTTGATAATGAAGTTCCACATCTTAAAGGGAGGATTCCTATACTAGATCAACCTGTGGAATCATCTCCTGAAGCACTCTCTCCCCCACATGAAACTCCAACAACGGATGATACTTTGAGTGATGTGATTGATAGAATTGGGAGACTCAATATTGATTTAGTCCCAACATAATCAATGGAGCAGCCTGGACCATCTCAGAAAGGTCCCCCAAAGTGGCTGGCAAAGACACTTGAAGGTGTTCATCCTGAAGAGGTTGGAAAGGCAGGAACTGGAAATTCAACCCGACAAAATGGAGGTGATGTAGATGACTCTGATTCACTTGTTGATATGGATCTTTCTTATGATTGTGAATTGAATTTGTCTATAAATTTTCAACCAACTTCCTTCAAAGAAGCTACTAGCCATGATGAATGGAAAGAAGTAATGCAAAAGGAGTATGATGCCCAAATAAAGAATGGCACTTGGAAGCTGGTTTATCCTTCATTGGGAACCAAACCAATTTGCTGCAAGTGGGTCTACAAGAACAAGTGTAAAGTTGATGGCTCACTTGAAAAGCAAAAATCCAGGCTTATGGCAAAAGGTTTTGCACAGAAGGAAGGGGTCGATTATGAGGAGACTTTCCCCCCCGTAGCAAAATGGGCTACCATCTGGACACTCTTTGCCCTAGCAGCTCAGAATGGTTGGAAAGTCCATCAAATGGATGTAAAAACTGCCTTCTTGAATGGAGACCTAAAAGAGAACGTTTTTATGTCCCAGCCTAAAGGATTCACCATGAAAGGACATGAACATAAAGTATGCAAACTTTTGAAATGCCTGTATGGCCTCAAACAAGCACCAAGAGCTTCGTATGAAAAACTAACTGAGTATCTTCTGAAACTCAATTTCAAACATTATGATCTTCATGATGCAACATTCTTTGTCAAGAAGTTTGACAAAACAGTTGTATATCTTGTGGTATATGTAGATGATCTTTTGATGACAGGGAACAATGAGAGCTACATTGCATCCATACACAAGGAATTGAGGAAAGGTTTTGAAATGACTGATTTGGGCTATGTTCATTACTATCTTGGTATTGAAGTAACTCAACATCCAAAGTCCATATTCCTTTCTCAAAAGAAGTACATTGGAGATCTGTTGCATAGGTTTGGCATGACTAAATTCAATCCTCTGACTACTCCAATGGAACAAAACTTAAAGCTCGCATCCATTGAAGGAAAAGAATTTGAGGATGCAACAAAGTATAAACAACTTGTAGGAAGTCTCAACTACCTAACTACTACTAGACCACACCTTTCGTTTGTTGCTGGAATCCTCTCCAGGTTTATGAAAAAGCCTTGTGAGGGACATTGGTCTGTTGCAAAATAAGTTCTAAAGTACTTGAAGGGAAATCAAGACTTTCGAATCAAGTATACAGAGGTGGGTGACTTCAGCTTGATTGGATACTTTGATTCAGACTTCGATGGAGATAAAGAAACTGGGGTATCTGCTTTATCTTATGTTATGAGTCTTGGGTCAGGAGTTGTCTCCTGGAGATCACGCAAATAATCAGTTCCGGAAGATTCCACAACAAAGGCGGAATATGTGGCAACAGCTGAGGCAACAAAAGAAATTGTGTGCTGAGGAAAATTCTTGAATATTTGCAGGTAAAACAAGTATAATCGACTCCAGTCATGATTGACAATACCTCAGCGATAAAGTTGGCCAAGAACCCAAAGTTCCATGATTGAACGAAGCACATTAATACAAAATATCATCTGATTTGATGTCAAGTTGAGGCCAAAACAATCAATCTTCACCATTGTTCCACTAATCCATCTTCACCAAAGCGCTTGGAAGAGAAAAGCTTGAAAGATTCAGCACGATGCTTAGGCTCACCAACATCCCTTCAGATTGGGGGGGGGAGGAATGTTGACACCTAATCATAGGGATTGGGTGAACAACTGTAATTAATGTAAATAAATAATAGAGGAAATGGAGAGCCATTAGAAGATGAACTGAATAGTCACTCCCTATTGTATATAATAACGAACAACCTAAATGAATAATACAAATAAATTTGAGGAGTTACCTCCTCGTCTGGCAAGTTTCATCAATTGATACTTTTTGAAAAGTAATAAATCTAAAATTAGGATATTTGAAATTAACATAAATTTAATTTTATTGTAAATTTTTTTTTACTCTTAATGTGAATCTATCACACAAATAGAAATACTACCTTTTTTTTCCTATGTTGAAACAATAATAAATAAGGATTTCAACTTTATAAATTTGATATTTTTGAAACAACATAAATCCATAAATAAAATATTTAAAAGAAAAAGTTATATGAATTTAAATTTGTATACATTAATTTCATCGTTATATTTCAATTTTCAAGTTTAAATAATAAACATATTTAGTGTATAAAATGTGTTTTTTGTACAAGGTTATAAATCCAAATTTAGAGTGTTATAAACTATGTACATCCCAATAGACTTCACTCAAATAACTTCTTCTAGCAATCCCTTGTCCCACAAATTAAAAGATTTCGTACATCAATTTGGTTGTGTTACCTTAACATTACATTATTGTACAACTTGAATGAGTGTAATAGTTAAGAGCATGTGCTTTGTCATATGTCGTAATTCTTAAATGAATTAGAGCATATACCACTTAGTACACTTTAATATACAAATGAAAAGTGACAATTTCTTATACCACAACAAAAATACCTCACACACCAATTTAATTTCTAAACTAATATATTAACTTTTTCTTAAGTGCCGTTAAAGTTGTATAATCAAAATTAATATTAAATATGCCCACAACAAGCTTCCATAATATAAAATCATGGAAACCACCCACATCATATGAGAGGAATGTAAACCAAAATGTGCTTCCATAATGTAAAATCATGGCAACCACCCACATCATATGAGAGGACTTAGCCTAAAACCATAAAATTGTGTTTGAAGTAGAGGGTTTTCCTTCTTTGGATTGATCAATGTTGTTAGTGGATGTAAATAAAACTCTGAATTAATAAAAATAGAGAGAGAGATGCATCCAAGGAATCTGTAACCAATTTTTTTCCAACTAAAAACCAAACTGATTATCAAATTATATTTCTTTGAAACTTAAATTTTCAAATTGAAAATGAAACTCATAATCAAACATATAAATTCCATTGATGATGAACCCTACTTCTTTGAAATTTAAAAATTCCTAGTTGAAAATCAAAGTGATAACCAATCCTTATAAACCCAAAATCTAGATAATGAAAAGAAAAAAAAAAATCCAATGAATAACCTAAATTGAATTTCGATTTTGTCAAATTTTTTTATTATTTTGATTATTTCTATTTTCAATTTTATGAATAATATTTATTCCATGACAAGATAAACATGAAATAAGCCATGTTATTCGAGCCTTATTAATGCTTCCGACTGACCTATGAAATCTCGATATTTTAGTTGATATGGATTTTTATCATTATTTCTAGAGGATAGTATATTAGTTTAAATAAAAATAAATAAAAACAAATTATGCACCTCACTAATTTATTTCCAATCATATTAATGCTTCCAATAAAATATGGAATCACAATATTTGAGTGATTATGGATATTTGATAGCATGTTAGTTTAAATAAATAAAATTTCTAAACGCAAAATTATTATATCAAATATATATTTTTAATAATATTATATTTTTAAAAATCATATTAAAGTTTATATTTATTTTATTGTTAAATGCCTTGAACGCTACTTCTTGGTTACTAGGGTGTTAGACATAATAAAAAAAAATTAGTGATTTCGAATTATCAAATAGATAGAAAATATCATTTACCCATATGCCATTTATAAATGTAAGCTATTACATAATAACATTTCTAATATTTGCTATTTGACTACCAAAATAATACATTGTTTAAGTATATTTTATTTTATTAATATAAAACTGAAAATATATGTACATTGTGGAGGGTTTACAATGTTAATACATAAAAAGATGCATTGACATTTCTCTTCCACTATTGAGCGTCATAAAATTTCCAAGTGAACAAAAAAATAAAAAAATGGTTATGATGTCCAATATATTAAATAGAAAGCAAATGTCATTCATGTAAATACAAGTAATTGAGAAAATAAACTCAAATTGTAAAGAGCTCACAATTCAAACATTTTATTCCAATAAAAATAAATATTTCACTTCAAAATTCTGGTAACAAGTAAACTGTGAATCTAAATATTTCACTAATTTATGAAGTATTTAATAAAAATACACGCTGTTACATAATGACAATCAAGCACATGCCATAAATAAACACAAGCTATTACATAATGGATAAATAAAAGCTATTATATAATGGCAATCAAGCACATGCCATGGATAAATGCAAGATGCTACATAATAGCAATCATAATATTGTGTCATAAGTAGAAAAATACAGTGACATTTATAAAAAATATATGTCAAAATTAAATTTCCACCTATAAAATATATATATAATTTAATAATATATATAATTTAATAAGAAAATATTAAATAAATAGTAAATATGACTCACCCAGAGGCAAGTTGTTATAGAATAGAAATCCTATTACTCGGGCGGAGTTCACAATTCAAACATCTTATTGGAACACAAGTAAATTCGAAAAAACTCAAAACTCAACCCTCGATTCGTGTAACAAGTAGATTACAATTATAAATATTTAACGGATTCTTGGCCGAGAGATTGTTTCCAATATGGATTGCCCGTCCGCTAAAACCTAGTTTTTCGTGCGCGTCCAAGTCCCAATCCACCACCGTCGGGTTTGAGTGGAAACAGCTCCAACGTATCCGTGGAGAGTGACTCTTGGCCGGGTCAACATTGGATATTACCCTGCGTGGACCCTGGATATTGGCCGGGTCGGGGTCAACGATTTCCCTGCGTTGCCTCTCGACTTGATCTCCAATTCCAATCTACATACATATATTGTAAAGGAAATGTTAGTATGGTTCTGACATTCTCTGCATGTGATCTCAACGGAAAACCAATGTAATTGTACTTACATTGAAAGGGGACGCGATGCTTGCCTGTCTTGGGATGGAGTGCGTTGTGCCCCTCAAATTAGCTGAAAGAAAGTTGCAAAAGTATTAGATGAAAAGAAAGAAAGAAATAATAATGAAATTCAATGATTCTATGACGTACCCTCCTCTCCACCCAGCGAGAGCGGTGATTGTAATGCCCGTTTGCGCTGCTCTCGCTCTCTAGCGTTGAAGTTTTGAAACCAGTAGAACACGTTTTTCCCTTCCACTCTTCCGTAGTTCTTCAGAAGGGAAGTGATTCTCTCTATGTCTTCCGCCGTTGGCGAATGCAAGCCATTTCTGTAAATACCTTCCAGTATTTCCTTTTGCTGCGCTGTTGGTTTCCATCTTGTACTCACGCTTTCACTGCTGCTGTTCTCTGCAATCAGGCATTTTAAAACACAGGGCAGGCGAAATAAGTAAAACATGAAATGCGACAAATTCTATATGAAAAACAGGAAACGCATTTAGATCGTCGACAAAATATAAATGAAGAGAGAAATTAAAACAATACCTGCAATGTTTTGTTCCATAACTTTTCCTCTTTCTCTCGATTCCCTTGTCCTTCGACCAGCGGATCGGGCAATGAAATGAAACCGATGAAATGGAGATGAGAATGTATGTGAAACGAACATCAATATATAATGCTTTTAGGGCTCCAAGGTTTATTAACTTTTTCACTTCTTAAAATTCCAACGTTATAAACTGTACACATTTCAAAGTTAAATGGTTGATTTACTCATTCAATGTGAAATAAAAGTCACTTTACATATTTATAGATAAAAATACATTTGGATTTTCTCTAAATATGACTGGAATTTCCATAACTTTCTGGGCAAGTCCGTTAGACTATGCTTATTTGAATAGTCTAATTTATAGTTTCAAAAAATATTTTGACTATTAAATTAAATTTATTATATTTTATTTTGATGATGAAAAGTTTGAAATGATGTTTGTTTTATGGGAATCATATTTTTTTTATTAAATATCTTTTTAATATAAAAATGATATTTTGTTATAAATTTTTATTTTCAGATTAATAAATTTTAATATTATAAGAGAAGTTAAGTTGGAAAAAGTTAAAGATAACAATATATTGATTAAAGAAATATTGACTAGATTTGTTTAATAAAATATTATGAAAAAAATAATTTAGAAATTTTGGCGCAATATTTCAAATCCAAAATTTATAATTTATTTTTTAATACTATATTGAAAAGATCCAAAAAGTTAAAGAGAACATAATACATTGATTAAAACAATATTGACTAAATTTGCTTAATAACATGTTAAGAAAAACATAATTTGGAAAATTCAGTGTAGGATTTCAAGCCTAAAAATTATAATTTGCTTTAAAATAATATTTTAAAATAAAATTAAAACGCGAAAAAAAATGTTTTTTTTTTTTTAAAATTAAGAAAATTACTTTTTAATTAATTAATATTTTTACATATTATTAAAGTGACATTTTTGAAAATTATAGTTCACTAAAGGATAGATGAACACCTACCATCTAATGTAAAAATTAACACAACCACTCATCATGTTTGTTTTATGTAGGCCAAAATATTGTTTATTGTCTAAAGTCAAACGCCTTTTTAAAATGATAAAGATCTTTATTCATCATTTTCAAATTGCTATTTTCCGATGTTATGGAACAAGTAAAACAATATACTCACTCGTTTTCTTGCTTAGATGTTATGATAATAGATGATAAGAAAACTTTAATAAGAGATTAAATATAAAATTTATAATTTAGTTATTAAATGATTTTTCAACTAAAATGAATTTTTTTTTTTTTCCAATTAAAACATCTAAGACATATTAGCAAATCCTAAGCATGGTCTTGTAATAAATAGATTAACACCTCAACTTGGTTAAAAAACATGTCAAATTAAACCTTAAAATATTGATCGTGCAAGAATTCAACCTATTGGGGTCATTGATGGTGGGGAATTCAACCTCCTAACTATTGGAAATGAAAGTGTAAACTTATACATTTTTCTATTGCATCATGAAATATTCCATGCACTAATACATACCCCCACCTTAAAGAGTTTTATGAAATGTAAAAATGGATACCTTCACCTCCAAAAAGGTATATTCAATGTAGAAATGGACACATTGAACCTCAAAAATGTAGTGCAAAAATTTTCACATTCACTCTTGAGGAGGGATGATGGGGAAGGTTAACGTGTGTAGTTCTTCACCTTTCCACCTCCTACTTGCCAATGAAATGAAATTGTGGATTTTTCACCTTTAGGACAATGGGTAGTGTGGGGGTTGAGGGGCACATGAAGGTGTATATTCTAGATAATAATTAAATTATTTGTAAATGTACAATGGATGTTATAAATATTAGGTTTTTTTTCCCTTCACATGTCTTTGTTCTGTTTACATATTCAATAATACTTGTGACATTTTCTATTTTCGATATAGCTGATTGCATTTGGGACTAGACTGTTCCTTAGAATGGAAACAATAGAAATGGGTTCTCAAATATTCAACAAACAAGGACATTCCTACCTTCCCAATGAAGTCTTATCCAGTGGTTTCTCTTACCACCATTATTCCTCCAGAAAACCACTATAGTTTTGTTTGTTCTGAGAATTTATTTGACAGTGACTGCTTTCGTTTCATAGAGTGGTGTTGATTTTGTTGAATAGAGTCCTTATGGAGCTCCCATTTACTTCAATTGTTTTATTGGAGGCCCCCTTCTCTACAGGTACAAAAAATATGGTTCCCCCTCTTTCATCCCTTTCTAACTCCTTATTTATTATTGGTTCCTATGTTTTCACATTAAACCCTACTCCCCTTGGCAATTCTTTGAAGTAGCTGACAAGTCTCTCTTTTCATCTCTCCTCTCGTATTTTCTCAATTTACCTCACTATCGTCTCTAAGAATCCTTCTCCTCCCCTTCCAAAGGAAAGTAGGGTACCTAGGTCCCAGACTTCCCAACTACAATGGAGCGATGTGTGTCGGGATGACAAGACTATCAGAGCGATGGGTTGTTAAAATTGTGTGATAAAAAATGGAAAATTATGCATTCAGTCCAACAAGTTACAATGTTGAACGAAGGTTTCTCTCTGTAACATAAGGTAGGAAAATGGGTTACACGAGATGCAACCTAATGCATGAGTTCATAAGAGAATGTTATGGTTAAAATGTATTAAAAGGATATGTATCAAAATTTGAGGAAGGAGTCAATGCTAAAGGATTGGGTAAGAGTGACACTCATAACCAAATTTTAATAATAATATGATCATCACCAAGGTGTGCATAAGAATGATCAACATATAGAGAAACTGGACATGTCCACAAGCCATAGATTGTATATCCATGACATGAAATGCTAGTGGATGACCACAATACGTACACGATGGATGCATGCAACAAACTTGATTTAAAACTATGATAGTGCATGTTTCCCACATGCAACTGGCACTGGTGAGTGTAGGTTTCCTTTACTGCAAGTGTGATGACACTTGGAAATGAGGAAAAACAAAATAGGATTTCTAAGCTTCCTTCTCTAGAAGCTTCAGGAGTTCATTCATCGATTTTATGTTCAATATGATCTCAAATTATTACTAATGAGGCTTTATCCCTTATTTCATGGAACTTACCTCCTTTCAAAGTGGATCTAGCCTTAGTATGGTGGATATAAAGCTTCCTCATTTTCCTTATAAAATTAGTACTTGGTATAGTGTTTAGGTTAGTTTTTCAAGACTCTAATTCTTCCCTTATGTTTTCTATTTGAGCTTGGAGGTCCATAATCCATCGTTGCGCATTTTTGAGATTGAAGGCTTTATCATTATGGCAAATAAAGGATGAGAAGGTTGGGAGAAATTTGCAACATCAAGGCTGGAACAGGGTTGCAATCCTTATCTTTTATCATTAATGAAAAGTAGATTTTTTTTGGTTGTTTCTAGGTTAAGCCATTGAACCTAGCGAAATCGCTTGTATTCACAAAAGGGATTTATCCATAAATATCTTCGTGACTCCATTAGGGAATGAGATGTTCTTCGATGTTTTTATTTTCTTGGGCTCTTAGGAACTTCATAGGAATCCATTTTGTCTTGTTCAAGATATAATTTGACTTTAGAAAAGTGCATTTTTACTAGCTTAATTAAGGTTGTTTCCTAATTTTTTGAGCAAATCTTTCCCATCGCATTTGTCTTTCAGTGACGGTGTGACTTAGTGTAGTTTTCCTTCTTATTATGTGTGATGCAGTGCAATTTTTCTTCCTGTAAATTGCAATGAATCAATGATACTGTGACTCAGTGTCTTTTTCCTTTGTATTATGTTTGACTAAGTGCATTTCCTTTCTTGTAAACTATGATGAATCAGTGACAATGCATTATAATGCAATTTTTTATATCCATTACATGCAAACCATTGCACTGGTGTCTATAGATTTCATGTAATGATACCCAAAAGACAGAAAAATTAGGGATTTTGTGTCTTTCTTTAAAATTTGTCTTGTTTTTTATAGTTTTTTTTAGTGTTTGTTCTCTTTGTTTTTCTGTAAATCCAACATTTACTTTAAGTATTAAATTTTTATTGCCTTTTGGTATGAAATTTCTTCTTTTATTTATAATTAGAGTTTTTACAATTTTGATTAATTATTGATTTCATGTAGGTTATTTGAAGAGGGTCATAAAACTCACCTTTTCCCTCATATGGATGAAGCCTCAAAATTTTATGAAAACATTACTTATTCTCATCAACAACTTACAACTAGTTACTGTAAGTTTTCCCCCAATCATCCATCAGTTGATGAAGTGATTGATCTAATCCCATCTTCATTTAATCTTTCTCTCCTTCTGCGTGAACCGCATGAGTACATTTCCAACCAACCATTGGTTGAGAAAGTGTTCGACTCGATTCCATCTCTAGTTGCTTATACTCTCCCATTAGAGAGTGTCGTTAATGTCACTCATGTTCTTCTTATTACTTCATATGCCATTTATCAAGGGAGAATTTCCCCCATTCTCATGGAACCCCCTCTCGGTAATCAGGCCATTTCCTCTGATTGGAATCAATTGAGAGACCATCATCTCCCTTTTTAGTTTGACATAGGCCCTCGAGTCCGAGATTTTGTGTTGGGGTGGGTGCTTTGTGGACGTTGTTAGGTCAACGATTTCCAATATTTGAATCAATTAGTGCTAGAGAGAAATCACGTAGTATAATGCCACATCAAAGGGAGCGAGTGAAGAGAGGGGTTGCATATTATCAGGACTAGGCCCAGTTCTGTACCCCAATGTGTGAATGGATTCTCATATATCTACTATGAGTTGACACATCACCCTGTTTAGGAGGAAATTATCCAAGTCAAGGCTACATCCACATGTATAAATCTCCCCTCTCTAACAAAGAGGTATTGGTTGAGTGGGATGATTGGATCCTATACAACGGGCATACCAAGGGTTAGTGTAATTAGTGCATGCAAAATATAAACTTGTATTGGAAAACAAAATTCACTTTAGGGTGTATATTGGTGGATAGGCAGGGCCATTGGCATGACATCTTTCATTCTTTTGATAGCATTTCCATCCATCCAAGGAGAAGGGTTCATAGGCTTGACAAGACTATGTAATAGATGGGTATTCCTAAGAAGATCATAGTAGCTAAAGAGAGCTCCAAGGAGCCTATGTAGATTGATACTTAAGACTCTATCCCCTCTGAATAGTTTTCTAATGATCTTGTTCTATTTAGTTTCAACAACAATGTGTCTTGGTTTTGTATCCTAGGGAAGGTCAACAATTACCTTCTAAATTGTCTTGTCTCATTTTACTTATAACTATATGTGTCCTCTCTCAGGAAAGTTTTCAATAATATAATAATTTTATGTTATTACATAACCATACTAAGATTTTATCTACAATATATAGATTGGAATTGGAGATCAAGTCGAGAAGAAACATAGGGTAATGGTTAAGGAGGATTTAGATGTATCTAATGTTGACCTAGGCAATAGTTCATAATCTAGCGAGACATTGGAGTTTTTTCCATTAAAACTTGATTGTGGCGGATTTGAAATTGGACAGTCATGTAAAGCTCATTTTGTTGATAGGTGATGGAAAAAATCTCTAGGAAAGAATCTGCAGTAGGGCACCTTCATAAATCAGTGAAATATTATATATTTTTGAAATTTTCAAGGTATATTTTGTTGTAAACTTCATTTAGAATTTAAGATAAATATGTTGCAATAAATTTTATATTGATAAAATAAAACATTGTTATACTCACCATATGATTGTACTCATGAAACTTATAATAAAAGTCAATATCCATAATGGAAAATATTATAATTGTGACTAAATAACAACTTGTATCTATCAATAACATATGACTTAATAATATTTACCATGTATGCAATATTTAATATTATAATTATGACTATGTAGCAACTTACATTTACCAATAACATGTACCTTAATGATATTTACTATCTATATAATATTTGGAAATTTGAATCATTTTTATTTTTTAATATATATTTTATTTTTATCTTTTTATTATATATATATTTAAAAATTTATGACATTCACTCAATCGAAAAACTATATCAATAAATGTCTGTGAAATAAATATAAACTTATATATATAATATTATTTAAATATTTTATTTATTTAATCTAATATGCCATAAATAATAAACCCCTCTAACAATTCAAATATTGTGATTCGATACGAGTGGGAACAATAATAAATAGCCATAACAACTGAAATATTGTGATTCTACAGGCTAGTAGGAAGCATCAATATTATTGGAAATAAAAAAATTCATACTAGTTGTTACCGTAAAAACGTATTGTTGTGTGGTCAGACTTATTTCATGAATTTTTGTGTGGTCAGACTTATTTATGTTTATCTCGTCAAAGTGAGAAATTCTTTTCATAAAACTGAAAATTTGTGATTCCACAGGCTAGTGGAAGCATCAAAATCATTGGAAATAAAAGAAAATCATATTCGTTATTAGGGTAAAAACGAGTTGTTGTTTGGTCAGACTTATTTCGTGAATTGTTGTGTGGTCAGATTTATTTCATGTTTATCTAGTCAAGTGAGAAGTATTTTTCATAAAACTGAAAAATGAGGATTATTTTATTCAGTTTTTCAAGGTTTACTCACTTTTTCAATTGAAAACGTTCTTAGAATTCCAAGATATAATGTACAATAAAATTTTAAAGTTAAATTGGTGATAATTAATGTGAAATAAGATTTAGTTTATTTACTAAAAAAATAATAATACAATTTATTCATGGATTTGAATGTGTAATTTATAGTTTCAATATTTTTTTATTATAAATTAGATTTTTTATATTTTATTTTGGTTATGGAAAATTTGGAATGGTCTTTGCTTTAGTTTGTGTGAATTAAATTTATTTTTTAATTAAAATAGATTTATTATTATAAATTTGTATTCGAATGGTAAAGTTTGAATGTTACAAGAAAGGTTAAAATGGAAAACGTTAAAGAGAATATCATGCATTGTTTAAGATAATTTTGACTAAATTTGTTTAATAAGATATTATTAAAAATGATTTGGAAAATTCAGTGTAAGGTTTTAAATTTCAAATTTCAAATTTTGTTTTAAATTTACAATTTCCTTTTAAATTTATAATTCTGTTTTAAATATTATAATGAAAAAGGTAAAGAAAAAATCATGCATTCATTAAAAACCGTTGACTAAATTTATTTAATAAGATGTTACAAAACAAATATTTTAAAAATTTAGTATAAGGTTTCAAATTTCAAATTTAGTTTTAAATAAATTTTTAAATAAAATATTTTTTTAATTGAAAAATGACATATTATTAAAATGATATTTAAAAAAGCTATATTTCTGTAAATTATAGATGAACACCTCCATTTTATTATGAAGGGGAAAAATATGAGAGCAAGCATAGAGACAATGTAAAAATAAACATGCCAGGTCTCAAAAAAATTTAAATGATGTTTGTTTCCATTTAGGTTAATTTACTATTATTGCAGAAAGTAAAATAATTCTTTATAATGATGAAGATATTTTATCATCATTTTTCATTTTCAAATTGCTATTTTCGCATATTATGAAAAAGGTAAAGAAATGCTTACTACTTTTTCTAGTTATATGTTACTAGAATAGATTATATAGAAATGTGGATGACATTTTTGAAATCTAAAATTTATAATTTAGTTATTAAAATAATTTTTAAATAAAACAACTATTTTGTTATTAAAATATTTTTTAAAACAAAATGATTACTTTTTTCAATTCAAAAATTGAAGGCATATTATTTAATCGTCCACTTAAGAAGGGATGGTTTTGCAATGCATATATGAACACCTCTTTATTAAAAAAAAAACAATGTTAAATGCATTATAAAAGTAGACACCATAAATATTGAAATACGGGTAGTAATGGAATTTAACCTATTGGGATCATTGGTGGGCGGGGAATTCAATCTGCCTAAGCATTGGTGATAAAGGTGTGAGGGTATACAATTTTTTGTTGCATCATGAAAAATGCTCGTCCCGCCTTCAAGGGATTTGTGAAATGAAAACATGGACACCTTCACCCCAAAAAATTATGTTCAATATAGAAATGGAGACATTGAACCATAAAAATGTTGTGTACAAATGTGCACCTTCACTCTTGAGGAGGATGGATGTTAGGGTGTGCATTGGTTCGCCCCTTCACCAACTAATCTCATGTGGAATCAAGGAGTGGAACTTCTATAACTTAAGGAGAACGGGTAGTGTGGGGATTGAGGTCACATGAAGGTATATATTCTGGATAATAATTACATGATTTCCAAATATATAATGGATGTCATAAATATTGGGTTCTTTTTCCTTTCACATGTGTTTGTTCCTTTTACATATTCAATAATACTGTTAACATTTTTTTATTTACAATATAGTTGATCAGATTACCTAAATATTGTTAAGTACAAAGACAGAATTTCCATGAATATTATGTGCATGAATGGTTATGTTTTTGAAAACATTCACATGAATAGAATGTTAGAGATCAATGCTCATCCATACTCCTGGAAATATTTCAAGGTTCATCAATAATTATAGGTGTTTATTATTCAATGCAAATTGTAATTTTACGAACACGCCAATGTTGAATAGTTATTTATGAGAAGGAAGGCACCGATATTTTTTGTTACACATGTAACACCTATTGTGTCTCCTAAATTGTTGAGTCATTAAAAACTATAATTTATGTAGACAACTAATTGCTAATAAATGGAATTTTACATTGGGGACCACCTAACAGGCACCCAAATTGACATCTCTTTAGAATTTGTCCAACATGCTTTTGAGTACCTTTTCCATTTTCATACCACCTGTTAGATTCCATAACCATCTCAAAAAGGAATCGAGTCATAAGATATTTTTGGATTATGAAATCATCTTACTTAGGTATGGGTGTTGTCACACGTACAAACATTTGGGACTAGATTGCCCATTCACATGGAAGTAGTAGAAATGGATTCTCAAATCTTTAGCATAAAATGACCTACCTACATTCCCAATGAAGTCTTCTCCTGTGGTTTCTCCAAGAAATATTATTCCTCTAGAAACCATTCCAATTCTATTTGTTTCGAGAATGATTTTGGCTACGACTATTATTGTTCATATATTATTTTATATTCATTTGAAAGAAGGTGTTCTTGTGGAGATCCCGTTTACTTCTAAGGTTTTTATTGGAGGGACCTCCCTTTACAGGTAAGAAACCTATGGTTATCTCTCTTTCTTCACTTTCTAACTCCTTATTTATTATAATGCCCCATAATAATAAGAATAATAAAAATAAAAATAATATAATATAATATTAAAATATAAGAAAATAAATAATAAACAATAGAAAAAGGATAATAATAATAGTAAATAGATGATAAATAATTAATAAATATAATAATAACAAATAAATAAAATAGTAAATAATAATACTAGAGTTCTAAATAAGTATACAGAAAAGTAATCTATAAAATAGTAACAAAAAGTAAAATAAAATAAGGAGTTAACTAAGAGAACAATTAAAGTCGTAAAAATAAGTAAAGTTGTAAAAAAAAATCAAATAAGAAATAAATAAATTAAGAGAAAATTTAACTTAAGTAAAACCTAAAAAGACAAAAAAATTGCATGTTGACCCATGGAATGTCTGCATGTGGTTCTCTTCCCAACGTTTGGTCTATTTAAAAGATGGTGGTGAAGATGATAGGCCATTCCTTCCCTCATTCTCTAGTGATAAAATTTTTGTGAGACACAGGATACTCTGGGAGTAGTAGTACATTGATTAAGTGCTCGGGAGTGGCCAGTTGTAGAAAGATTATGTGCAGCTAAGCCTATAGTTGGGTGGAGATTCATCCCCAAATCTTTGTTGCAGTTACGAGTATTAAAATAGTGTTCAACTCTAAAATCACAAGGAATATCATCACCACGGGTAAGTTGTCCCTACCTATATCTATGAAATTCTATGTTAAATAGTTGATTAATTGTGTGTTGATTTTAAATCACATAATTGATGTAACTATTTGTATATTTAAAAATTGAAGTTGTTAAATCTATTCCCAGTTCTTATGTTTTCACATTAAACCTACTCCTCTTTGTGATTTGTTGAAGTAGCTAGTCAGTCTCTCTATCCCTATCTCCTCTCCTATTCTCTGCTTTTACCCTATTATCCTATTTGAGACTTATGCTCCTCCCCTTTCCCTTCCCCTACTCTCTCTTAGTGACGCTATGGGAATATTTTTCTCCTCCGCTCCAATCATTTATACCTAAAACCTTCATTTAAAATATAAATATTACCAATCCTCGAAGGAAGATCCTTCAAATGATTTTTTTCTGGTATCCACATTAGGGTCAAGTCTAGGCTCATTTCGAGACCCAAATAAAAAGGTTGCATACCATGACTAAAAATAATATCTTTCTATTTCTCAACTTCAAGACAATGCAAATATTTTTTCATGTATGAAAAATTATATATATGGGGCCCTTAGACCATTATCCCACTTCAAGATATCTCTATGATAATTTTGTCTTTAAATTGTCAAGGTCTAGCCAATGTAGCAAAAAAATCGCCATAAAGAATCTCGTTGAGCCACATTCCCCATAAGTTCCTTGTCTATGTGCAATAATGATGGTTGGTGAGAATGACATTATCCTTTTAAAGGATTCATTTCACCATTAGGAATTTATGTTATCTAATTCCCTTGTTGGATAAGGAGATTTAGTCTTAGGATGGAAAATAAATTCCTTAAATCTCACATCGACTTGGTTAATCAATTCTAGATTAGCTTTGGACCTATAATTATAAGGACCTAGACATGACCATTCCAACTTTAAATCTCTATGGACTATGTTTGAATAGGGCAGTTCTACAGGAAAAAACCTCTAAAATTCCCCATATGCACTTTAACAAAATCATGATTTGAGGATAATTGAGCTTTACTAAGGCGTCGTGTGAAGTTTTGGGCTGAATATCCCATTTGGATCCCCTAATGAAATTCTTCTTAAACTCATTGGAGGAGGTGGGCCCAATCTATATAGAACACCATACACTTCTTCCTACTTGGAGAAATAATAAGGTAGGTGAATCTATAATTTCTAAGTGACTAGATCACTTCATTATCTAAAACTCTTTCCTCGCTGGGACACATTTGAGATATCATTAGTACTATTAAATCTAAACACTCTTGTAAGGTAAGGGGATATTTCTTAATGGATATCAAATCCAAATCTACCATATATTGTGTGAAAAGTGAAAATTATTTCTCAATACCTAATGCAAATACATGTCAGTAATCTAATCAAGAAAGACAAGAGAAGCACACTTTAAACCCTTGATAATCGATGAAGTTTGTAGGCCCTATGGAAATATTTGGAGACCTTACTTCATTATAAAGTTACTGCTCCAAGCTTCCAGATCCAATCCCCTACACACATGCACCTCCAAATAATACAATGTTTTTTTCCTTCGTAGAAGGTAGGTTAGCATGCACTAACAATAATAAAATGATCACATACATTTATACAAGAACATTAGATATGAAGGAGAGAATCCACAAATACTATCATTAATAAAAATGACAAAGGTACATTATACCTTGGTGCAATAATGGACATATACTTCATTCTTGGCATGACCATTCCCTAAACTTAATATAATATTGGGCTCACCTCACATGTAACACAAGTTCTAGTAGAAATCCACCAACATTACCAAGTTATATTTTCTATATCCCTCTTCCTCTAAACAAATTCTCTCTATATTGGTTTTTTTAAACATAGGAGGATGTATCTATACACCCATGGTCATGTTTAGGAAATTCTTTAATAATTGGCCCTGAGGCAACTTAGGTATAAGTGGTTCAAGATTATCTCCTCAAGAGTAACTTATTATAAAAATCAAACCTCCATTACTCCCATGGCAAAGGAAAGTAGAGTATGAAGGTTTTAATCTACCCAACTGGAATGAAGTGATGGGTGCGAGAATGATAATTCTATGGGATCTGTGGGTTAATAAAATTGCACAGTCAAGAAGGTAAAATGAAGAATTGAAGCCAAAATGTTGGAAGGTTGAATGAGGGTCTCTCTATCTAGCATATCATGGAAAAAAGGAGCTATAAAATATGCCCCCTAATGCATGAGGTCAAAATAGAGATTGATGTAAAAAATGCATTACAAAAGGTTGTATCAAAATGTAATGGAAGGAGTCGATACTAAAGGATAGATTTGAAGTCACACTGACAACCAAGTATCAATCATAATTTGATCATCCCCAAGATGAGCATACCCATTCTCAGCATAAAGAGAAACTGAACATGGCCACAAATCGTACACTGTAGATCCATGATATGAAATGTTAGTACATGGCCATTATACATACATAGTGGATCCATGTAACAAAATAAAATATCATAGCCACCAGCAAATAGAATGGGGATTTATGTCAAAATATGCATAAATACGACTATAGACACATAGAAGAGAGGTTTCACAAAGTAGTCCTCAAAATACATAACAATGATAACGCCAAAAAATCTTGGGGAGGGTGTCATATAAGAGTGATATGTCCCTATTCGAATATCTTCTACTCAACCCCAATGGTATGAATATATTGCATGTGAATAAATGAGTAGATGTATAGCATGGTACAAATTGTCTGATTATCTTTTAGTGAGGCATAATATGATGCGAGGGAATCCACTAATGATGAAAATGAACCCCAAGGTACCTAGAAAAATAAAAAAATTGTGAATAAATGTGTTGATGTTAAACACTCATCGATTCATCCAATCAGGAGTTAATGAGGTAAACTCAAATTTGACTGTGAAGAAGCTTTGCACTGAGGTCTACAAGCTCTAAGGTGTTGTTGGTTCTAAGATCAAACACTTGGATAATGAGTTGAATTCAATACGAAAATATCTATCGAAGGAGGTACTAAATGTATTCCCCATTAACTGAGATGGAATAGATCAAGAGATGATGTAAATGGATGAAGTTATGAGGTACATCTAATACAGGGATGGCTAAGACAAAATGTTAACAAGGACTATAGTTGGCCAACTGGGGTTTAAACCTCACTTGAAAATGTAATAACAAGACACAATAGTGACTTGGAAGGATTTTCTAATGAGCACCTTGTCATATCGTATGAAAATGCTGGAGGCATTGAAGCACACTCTATAATGATTAAAGGAGAAACCATGCAGAGTAGTGGAATGACTCATATGTATGGTACAACTCATAAGGAGGCTAAAATCTAGTTGCAAGGCAATGATACAAATAAATTCCATGTTCAAGGATGATATGACTAACACTTTAGTTTACCAACCACAAAAAAGAAGACAACTAAACTTCATTGCATCTCGTTTGTTTAGTTTTAATGAACCCCAAAAGGATATTAAAGGATACTTGATAAAGTGTCTTCTTGGTGCTTCAATGAGCTTAAAGAAGATGTAGTAGTGTGCTAGATACATGATATATTTTTCATGAGGAATGAGCGCAAAAAATAGGTAAAAGGATTCTTGATACCCTTTAGTGTTTAACAAGCATGATAAGGATACAAAGGAAACTTGTTCTAGAGAAATGAGTGCTATAAAGGGCAGCAACTTGTTTTGAGTTGACAAAAAATCACCCAAGCAAAGAAAATAAAATATGTTGGCAAGGAGAACCACTCATTTTATGGTTCCTCCAAGAAGGATAAACACACCAAGCAAAGGCTAGCAAGAAGCTTAAGTGCAGTTTGATAGAAGTGATGAAAATGAGACCAACGAAAATTTACATGCATAAAATTCATTACAAGGTAAAAAGTAGTGATGGAATCCTCCGCGGGTAATGACAAAATATGAAAAGGAAGAGTATATGAGGTAAAATTCAAAGTCATGGTGGGTCAAAAGGAGGGATTATGGAGAGATAAAAAAATGCAACATGGACACCAGCATGACAAAGAGGTGCTAAACCAGGGTATCCTTGTGAAGGAAAACTCTATCACACAATTTAGGGCATGGAAATATAGAATGTTCAATGTTGTAACCTAATAACATCAGACATAATGTTTTATGAAGTATGTAAATGATGGTTAATGATGTAATAAAAATGGAAACGAAAGACACACCCCTAAAATCTAGGTTTAATAAAAATGCACCTAGGACACATTATAGTATGTAACCTCAAGAATATGCTAGCATGATGACAAAAGCATTCCAAAATGTTGTAGAAAAATATAAATTAGTGAAAAATGTGATGAAAATAGGATCGCAATCATGAATAAGAATATTTGGAGACGGTAAATTGCCAATATAGGGAATAAATCCTGACATGTGGACTCCTCAGGCACACTTCTTGGTAAAGGGAGATATTTTATGGTAGGAAGTAGAGGAAATTTATTTCCTTATAAGATATTGAAGGTGAGGTTCCCTAACAGTGGTGGTTGATCGAAAGATTATGTTAGAGGAGAGCATATATGAGCATGTGGCTGGACACTATGGGCCACATGCAAAAAAGGTTAATAGTATGATACCCATCAAATAGGTAAATAACTTCGCACTTCACACCATCCTATTTACCCTTACATAGATATTAGGCTCCATAAGGCCTAATTTAGCCTCTAAGGCTTAGACATATATAACTATACGATGTTTGAAACCTACCATCTTCAACTGGTATGAGGGTTTGTTAGGCAACATGAAGGACCAAATCACCCATTTCCAAATGGGCAAGCCAAAATTCATTGAGTATGTAATCATTCTAGTATACCTGTTTTTGGATTAGGTTCCTATGCTAATACCAAGGGTATGATACCCGTATGATGTGCCCACAGATCCATGCAAGATGTGATGGAAAATCTCATTAGTAGAATAGATGGTGGACATGGTCAATAATGGTTTAATGAAATTCTTTTTTCAGATTGTAACAAGATCAAATTTTATTCATTAATCATTATGCTTATGAAGAAACCACCTTCCTAAACAATCTAGATCTTTTCGTAGCCCATGGATGCATTGGGGTGCACTTGGTAACTATTTTTTGAATTTTTGTGATATTTAAATGTTTTTTGGTTTTTGGAATACACAATTTTTTTGGTTTTCTCATGGATACATATTCACTAATACATTATTGGTTTAATATGTAGATGTGGGACTAACCAAACCCTGAGTAAGTTACCATTACAACATCGAGTAACAAATAGAACATGGGTTCGGCATGAAGCATCTTAAGAGGAGGGTGAGGAGCATGATGATCTACAAACGTTTCCATGCAATGTGGAGGTATTGGCACTAGGGATACAACCTTTTTCTATTAAAGAGAGCCTTCTAAACCTATAGAGGCACATTTTTCATGCTATCTCTACTCACTACAAAGACCTCATATTCAAACTCATTCTTTTGTGGGATGGGATCTAATTATGGTCTATGATCAGGATCATGACAAATTGGGAGCAGGCAAGCTATAGTCCCTCTGGAATGGTTCCTATCTTGTTAAGCGTATTCCTAATAGAGGGGTCTACACGTTAGTGAACCATGATGGAAACCCTTTATTGGAGCCACGTAATGGGATTTATTTTACGAATAGCTATGTATAAGTGTTATAGCTTCATGGTGCTTCTAGATCTTGTTTTAGGTTTGGGTGTGGTGTGTTTTTCCATTTTTTTATTTTGTGTGTGTCTACATTACTTTGAGTGTTTTCTTATGCATTGTGCTTGATTGGAATATTTCATGTGCCTTTAGGACATATGTAGGCTTTAGAGGAAATTCCAATCTTAGTAAGCAAAACCTAGCTTCCATTTCTTAGGTTCTCCTTTCACCCACCAATGAGCTTGTGAGTTTAGGTGGAATTTTTCCTAGCCATGTGACCAACTGTGTGGCTAAATATAGTGTCATAATTGAGTTCTTGTCCAAGGCCACTTCCCTTGGAATTCATCACTTGGTTGTTAAAATTCACTCACAAATCATAGTATCTTAGTTGAACCTTCTCTATTTTTGAGGAGTCTTGTATTGTTTCATCATTATTTGAGGGTACATCTTTTGGAATGAAATTTGTGTACCATTTCCTACATTCATATTCCTAGAGACTTTAACACATTGGTAGATTCATTGGCCAAATACGTCCTGGATTGGCATTTGTCTCGTTCATTTTATAAACCTTGCATATAATATAATAATAATTAAAATCAAAGAAAACATCATATGAATAACATGAAAAATTGAACGGCAACATAACATTCATGTATATACCAAATATCCAAAAAGTTTTTTACAACATAAATATTATGGGTACATCAATCAAAATTGATGTTTGAGGGCTAGGCTTGTAAGTAACTACTTATGTCAAAATATTGTCCAAGGAATACTACACTAAGAATATAATCCTAGTCATGTTGGAAATAGTATAATATGATCCATACTAGATGTTGAAGGAAGCCTTGACGACGAGCAAGGATAAATGTAATGGCATTCCTCTATCGATTTGGATGGGTATGATCGTCAGAAAAATGATATATCTATAGTTTCAATTCCTCGACTTTGTGTGTGAAATCACATGTCCCATCATGTTACTTTCCCTCCTCCTTATTAGATGATTTGTGCCCAACCTACACTGTAGTTGTTCCTCGGTAGTGAAATGGTGACTGAACCAAGGATTGGGTTGGTCCCATGTTAATATATCAAACTAATCACATATTAGTGACTGTGTATCCTTGAAAAACCCAAAAAATTACATATTCCAAAAAAACCCAAAAATATTTAAATATAACAAAAATCGAAAAAGCAGTTACTAAGTGCACCCTAAGGCATATCAAAGGGCTGGACAAGATCAAGTCATTTATGAAGGTAGTTCCTACATAAGCATAATCATTAATGAAT
Source organism: Pinus tabuliformis (assembly GCA_031772625.1). Lineage (NCBI taxonomy): Eukaryota > Viridiplantae > Streptophyta > Pinopsida > Pinales > Pinaceae > Pinus > Pinus tabuliformis. The sequence goes on from CM062816.1 coordinate 1,786,501,536, forward strand.
TTAATATGATCACTACAACATCTAACAAACCTATGATCAAACCACTACTCGACATGTCCACCGTGTACTCTATGATGAGGCTCATCAATGGGTAAATTATGTGGACCCTAATGCCACCCTCCAGCTTATTAAAGTCAACTTTTCTCACATTTATTTACATGTTTTGTTATATTTTTCTTAGTGAGAAGGGTAAAGATGATATGTCATGTCTTCTGGCCTAATGTTCATTAATTGGAAGTTTTGGAGAAATTTTGACTAATTAAAGTGCAGGAACTCGAAGTAGACAAGCAAGAGGAATTTTAGGAGATTGGATCTTCGTCCCTAACTCCTTTCTCACTTGAAGATTCACTCACAAGCAGCCAATCCATTCAGGTCATTGGCACCCAACCTAGTGATAGTTGAAGACCAGGTTATATCGAGTTGGGAACTAAGCCTCCCTAAATTTAAATAAGTTGCTAGTATCTTCAGTTGTATAAATAAAAAGGCCTAGATCCTCATTAGTACTCAAATTTTGTAGTTGTAGCGAAGAGGCATTTTTGAGCTAAGACATTGTGACTAATGACTCTCATGTATTTTTGATATTTTAATGAAAATGATAAGCGTTACCTTGATCCACCACTATCTTGACTCAGAGGGTTGAAGCTCTTGGGTTAGGGCCCAACCCTAGTAGAACATGGTCCTGTTTTTCTACCTGTATGCTTAGATTACATTCATAGTTTGTAGTTGAAGTGATTTTGGTTTTTTTAATCTGAAAGTATTTGCATGATTAATTAGTTTGCTTGGATTTGTGGGTAGATAGATGAGTGGTATCATAGTGACAGTAAACACTTCAAAAAATCTTGTGATAGTGGCCTTCACGTCATCTCCTTTATGGGATCATGATTTGAGGGTTCCATTCAAACAACCCAAAAGCAAATTTCTTATTTGATTACTCTATAATCTAGGGTTTCTTGTTGAATAGATCATTGTCTTTGAATTTCTCATATGTATTTGAAATTGTCATTTTTATCTCTTGAGTTTGATATGTTTTAAAATCACTTCCATTCATAAAATTATCCATTACATATTAATAATTTTGTTTTCCTCCATTCAACTCATCTTTTCCATGTATAGATGAATTTTTGCATAAATGAAGAAATTAGTGTATGTTGTTGTAGGAGATGTTAATTTGCAGGGATACCTCATCTCATTTGCCACATCTGAGTCCTGTCCACCTATGCTACCAAGGTCCACCAAACCCTAAATCTAAATACTTGTTTTGTAAGAAAAGTGGTCATTTCCATTCAGCAACTCCGACCGTCTTGAAGCATTTTACTGAGCCTTGGATAGTATGCACCTCCTCCAAGCCATATTTCCCTATCCTACACATTTACCACACTTCATTCTACCTTTCCTACCATCTTCTAAGCTTTCAGCTTGTTTCCTATGGTAAAATAGGGCATCCTATAATAGAACTATGACATCCTGAAGTACTACTCGAATCCCTGTAGCTGCCTATTTTAAGCCTGGATTGAGCAGAAATCATCATCTGAGCCTAGATTATGCCTCCACTTGGATTCCATACCCTTAAAGTAGTGCGACCATTTCCTCCATACTTGTCTTCCCTGCCAAAGAGCAAATGAAAATTAGCATTTGCATTCATAAAACTAAACATCAAAAAAGGCTATTTCTGCAAATTCTAAATCAACACATGTGTGCAGCAGCATAGTAATTCCTAGATCAAATTCCATGCTTAGCTAATAGTCATTAAATTTTATAAACATGGTTAAGCTAGGTTTCTTTTTCAAAAAAAATGTGTAGATGTTTAGCTAGATCATTTCATGTCACTTTATAACACCTTCCAATTCAGTCTTTCATTTCCTAGAGTAGGCAGCATTCCCTTTTTGCATTAAGGAAAATTTTCCCTTTTCCATTTAGTAGTGAGACTCCTTCTAGTCAATACAAGACTGGTTTGAAAAACCCTACTGGTTTATCGCCTTGGTTGAAAATTGACAAGAGTAGACCATTGAATATACTATATGTACAACATTGTCACCGCCAAGTTTGTACGAACCCTGAGTTGATGAAGTAAAGTTGGTAGCCTTAGGATTTAAAACATTATTGTTGCAATATTGGTGCTCATCACATTCTGGCGCTGTTTTGGGGAGGTGTCTAAGTAGATGTGATTCATTCTTTCTTGTTTTCTTTCTTTCTAATTTTGCAAATAGTTCCATTTATAAAATAGTTGTAATATTTTTATTTCCTTACAATTCTACAAGTAGTTCCATTTAGCAAGGAGTTGTAATTTTTTTTCTTTCTTTCCATTATGCAAGTAATTCTTAAAAGAACCCTAAAAAAAGAAGACTTATTTAATGTCTCGTAGGAGTAGAGACAACTTAGGGAAAAATTTTGAAATACTCCCACCACATCGAGCAACCAACCTTCCCTCTTCTTCGGTGGCTGTGAGCTAGAGGACCCATTAGGTGAACAACCAAAGATCTTTGAAGAGCCATTTGGGGAAGAAGAAGAGACCATTCCACTAACCTACACCATGGCTAAAAATAGAAATGGGGTTGGAGGCAGAGAAGGAGATGATAATAGAGCTGAGGGTAATTTTCCCATCAGATAAACTAATGGAGATGCTAGGATGAAAAACATCAGTCCCTATTCCCTTCCTCACTTCCATGGCCTGACCTCAAAGGACTCGGATAACATTTTGTTCGAGTTTGTTGTCATATTAAGAATTTATGATTACACCTCTAATTACCAGAAGTTGAAATTGTTCCCATCCACCCTCAAAGATGCAGCCTTGCGCTGGTTCATGGGTTTACCTCGAGACAACATCACGACCTGAGCTCAAATGAAAGATGCCTTCAACAATAAGTATAAGGACTGTTGTAGGTCGAAATATACCAAATATTAAATGTTTAGAATGACCTCGGGATATGATGAACCTTTGGAAGATTATGAGGAAAGGTCCCAACTCAACTGCAAAAGGGTCAAGTGCACCCTTAATCTTAAATCGCTTAAGCTAGTACGTCATAGAGGGATGAGGGAAGATCTCTTAGAAACACTAAACCTTATGTTAGGAGGAGACATATATCAATTACCCTATGACTATATCAAGACAGTTTCAGAAATCATTGTAAGGCAGGTAGAGATAAAGATAGGGCTAGTCAAGCTTTGGTGAGTTCATCCTCCTCCAACACATACATAAAAAGTGAAATTGGGAACATGGTGGAATAGTTAGAGAGTGACATGATGCATACCCTTTCTCTGCAAATGGACAACATGTAGATCAAGAGGAAGGAGGAGCAAGTAGAAAGATCCTTAGCTGTCTTTTGCCCTAGATGCACTAGGAGGAACTATAGCAACGAATTCCCATTGAATATTATAGAAATATGCTTGGTTTGTGAGGCAAACCATTCCATAGAAAAGTGTGCTTCTTCGTTTGGATTAAAATTCATTTATCAGGGAACTGAAGGGGTGATTGAATAAATCTGCTATATCAACCAAAGAAGGCCTTAAGGACCTCAACAATACCAGCAAGGCATTCAAGTGTCATCTTATTCATATTAAAACCCTAACAAGAATGCATTCATTCCCCCTTGGTTCCCTCCTTTTCATCCTTCATAGTCCACACCTTCTCCCTTGTCATTTTCACCTCAATACCATTCCCAGCATGCCAACTGTTATGAAACCAGCTCAAGAAAAGATAGAAAAGATAGATCAACGCCTTAGAATTCAGCCGCTTCGAGGGGGAAACCTCCTTTACATTACATAAATGAACAATTCTTGGATGATTCAAATGAAAAAACCTCCTTTCTATATATGTGAGTCTAATGAGTCACAATATAATCTAGCCGACCTAACAATAATAATATAAAGCCACAAAAATAACAATAGAGGGATTCTATGGGGCACAAAAGTAACAATATGGGGGTAATAGGGGCACAACAATATAAATAAGGGGTATAACTACAATAGTAATGGGGTAATCACTAGTGGTATAGGGGCCTAACATGCCCCTCTCCTTCAAAAAGCATTGTCCTCAATGCTTGAGTAGTTCTTGATTCTTCTGTATAAAATTCTTGTCCTCCCATGTGGAATCTTCAGCGGGTAAGTTCTTCCACTTGATGAGATACTCTGAAATTGATCGATTTCGTAGCTGTCGTGTTCTTGTTTCTGTGACTGCTCCAGGTTCCAATATGATTTTTCCTTCCTTTTCAATATCTGGAAATATTGTTTGAATTGGGATCTTTTGCAAGTTTTGAATAAGTGGCCATACTTCTTTGTCCTTCTTCCATTCATCCCTTGCTTCGTTTATCCAATCTGGCTGTATAATAGAAATAGCACAAAACATTGCTTCCACATCCTCATCCTTGAAGAGTCTTCCCATTCGGTAAGGTCACCATTTTTTAAGTGCATGTAGTATTGCCAATGTTTCCTTCTCATAAATAGCTTGCTTTAGATGTCGTAGTAAAAATACCCAATCGCTTACATCAAAACATTTTACACTATGATGTTGATCTACCTGTTGTTTCATTCGATTTTGCATCGAAGTGGCGCTATCCTTTAAAATTTGGAGAACTTATTGTTGATGCTCGATGTGATCTTTCACTGCTTGAACCTTTTTCTTCTTGATATGTCCTTCTATATTTAGATTTTGAGGACTGGTAATTTCTTCCAATCCTTTACAAGATATGGTCGGATTCATTTCTTGACGCTCGATGTGATATTTCACTTCTTGAACATTTTTCTTCTTGATATGTCCTTCTGTCTCGCTAATTTGAGGAGTGGTAATTCCGACCAGTGAATTACAAGATATGGTTGGATTCATTTCTTCTTTCTTGATGTGATCTTTCACTTCTTGCACCCTTTTCTTCTTGATATTTCCTTCTATCTTGAGAGTTTGAGGAGTGGTCATTCTTGCCAATATTTTACAAGATATGTTCTGATTCATTTCTTCTTTCTTTGGGGTCGGGTCCTAGCATATATCATCTTCTTTTGATATTTCTTGATCCTTTTCTTCCTCCTCTTCATACTCTATGTAAAATAATTTCTTCTCAACACACTTATGACCTTTAGTGCATTTTTTATCACAATTGTAACAAAGCCCTTTTTCTTTTTTTTCTTCCAATTGTTGTGGTGTAACCTTTGTAGGTTGTGGAAGGCTAGGAGGAACAACACGTCCATCTTTATAGTTGTTGTATAGACGATGACCTGTTTGGAGCAGCAAAACCCTAGAATCCAAAGCTCTGATACCAAATGTTATGAAACCAGCTCAAGAAAAGATAGAAAAGATAGATCAATGCCTTAGAATTCAACCTCTTCGAGGGGGCAACCTCCTTTACATTACATAAATGAAAAATTCTTGGATGATTCAAATGACAAAACCTCCTTTCTATATATAAGAGTCTAATGAGTCACAATATAATCTAGCCGACCTAACAATAATAATATAAAGCCACAAAAATAACAATAGAGGGATTCTATGGGGCACATAAGTAACAATATGGGGGTGATAGGGGCACAACAATATAAATAAGGGGTATAACTACAATAATAATGGGGTAATCACTAGTAGTATAGGGGTCTAACACCAACCAACCATTTCAACCGTATTCTCCTCCAAAACGTTATTGGATGCACCATCCCAAGGGTGGACGCCCCCATAAAACTAATCTTTATCATTAATGCCTCCACCTCCATCTCAACCAAAGCTCCTACACCCTGCTCCACCTAAGCAACCTTAGATGCATTCTTAACGAAATCCAAACCCAAACAACATACATGCACAATAGGTCTATAGTGGAAAAGCGTCTTACGCTGCCTATGCTGTGGAAATTCAAGAAATCAACCTTACGTTTTGAACAGCACTTCCAGATAATCAACTTCCATATCCACCTAAGGAGCTTGAAGAGGAAAAGGAAGAGAGTGGCTCTCAACCAAATCCATGTCCTTTTTTTGAGAGATTAATCCATCATGTCTAACACACCCCAGAAGAGTCTAAAATTTTGGGTGAATTGCAAAACTTGTGTGTTAAAATCCCACTTCTCTTAGAAGCTATCAAGGATGTCCCCATCTACAACAAGTTAATCAAGGAGAAATGTTTGAAACATCCTGGGAGGAAAAAGAAAGAAACCCCTACCACTAATGTCATTGGACAACTATCCGATTTAATGTTGGGGTGGGTGATTTTCCTAAACTATCTATATCTTAGAAGTCCTATGGTAGATGTGAACATCGATGGCTTCATTGTCCCCCATACCTTGATTGATCTTGGGGCTAGCATCAATTTGATTACTAAGGAGACTATGCTTAAACTCAATCTCCAAGTATCATTAAGAAAGACCACAATAGTCTTGCAGCTTATAGATAAGTCAACAATAGCTCCTAAGGGGGTTGTTGAGGATGTGTTGGTATCCATTGATTCCTGGGAATACCCTGCTAACTTCTTAGTTATCCAACCTAATACCAAGTTCAATGGTTATCCTATCATCCTTGGAAGGCCATGGTTAGCCACTCCTGATGCTTACATAGCTTGCAAGGTTAAGAATATGACCATTGAAAATGGGCATTTATCCAAATGATTGGTCTTGTACCCTCCTCCTCAACCATCAATGGAGCATGACTTACCTTTATGGGTAAAAGAGGTGGAGGAAGATGTGGTCTTCTCTTCCCCGATCTATACCCTAGATACCACTATAGGAGGGGCACAACATGATGAAGATGACCTAACTGAGCAAATCCTCCAGAATCAGTCGCCCAACACCATGTTCGTTGAGGATTTAGTTAAGAAATATGAAGATAACGCTTGGAATGATTTTTTCTAGCTAAATCAAGTCCTACTAATGTCAAGATGATATAATTTGGCCCAGAAGGAACATTGGAAATCAACCCCTCTCTCTGGACACGAGGAAGTGGAGTTATGTGACATGCTAAGAAAGCATCAGGATGCCTTTGCCTGGAGTTACAAGGAAATGAAGGGAGTGCACCCTTCGGTGTGTACTCATAGCATTTCCATCAAGGAAGGATGCAAACAAGTGCACCAACCTCAGAGGAAAGTGAATTGAGCCCTCAATGACATAGTCAAAGAATCACTGTAGAAGCTATTAGATGTAGGGTTCATTTACCCCATCTCAGATAGTGATTGGGTGTCTCCTCTAGTTTTGGTTCCAAATAAAAATGGGAAGTGGAGGTTCTGTGTGAATTATAGAGAGCTAAACAAAGCCACAAAAAAGGAGCCTTCCCTCTAGCTTTCATTGACCAAGTATTAGATAGTCTGATAGGAAATAAGTTCTTCTCTTTCCGGGATGGATTTAGTCATTACAGTTAGATCCAGATCAACCCAAAGGACTAGGATAAAACCATATTCACCTCTCCCTAGGGTACCGTTTCTTATAGGGTCCTTCCTCTTGGTTTATGCAATGCCCATGCCACTTTTCAGAAGTAAGTCATGATCATATTTATAGAGCTAGTCCATGACTATGTGGAATTTTATATGGATGATTTCACCCCCTATGGGTGTGATTTCTTGGAGGCTCTCTCTAACTTTGGAAAAGTATTAAAAAAATGCATTGAAATGAACTTATCCCTTAGTCCTGACAAGTGTGAGTTCTTGATGACTACAGGGAATATCCTAGGTCACTCAATATCCGATTAATTATTGCAAGTGGACCCAAATAAGATAGCTATCATAAAGAGGGTCCCTACACCTCATAACTAGAGGGGTGTCAGAAGTTTTTTAGGTTTATTTGGATACTATAGGAAATTCATAAAAGACTTTAGCAAGGTAGCGTCACCTTCTTTTGGAGTATTGGCCAAGGACTCTGAATCGTTGTGGGTAGAAAGCAACCAAGAGGCCATAGAATCACTAAAGAACAAGTTGACTATTGCACCTATACTTTGAGGCCCAAATTGGGATCTTCCTTTACACATCCATGTTGATGACTCTAACAAAGCTATAGGAGTAGATCTGGACTAGATAGATGACAAGCTACCTTATGCCATTTACTTCATCAGCAAAAATATGTCCCAAGTTGAATTGAACTACACTAAGACTCAAAAAGAGCTCCTAGCAGTTGTCGATTCCTTGAATAAATTTAGACATTACATCACTAGTTACTAGACCTTTGTACAAACCGACCATGCTACTATTAAATATTTGATGAACAAACCTGATGTGAATTTCTAAATTATTAGATGCTTTCTTTTGTTACAACAGTTTAATCTAACTCTCATTGATAATCCTGGTAGAGAAAATGTAGTTGCATATTTTTTGTCTAGATTGGTTTTGCCTACAGGTGACGAAGGAATGGTTGATGACCAACAGCTAGATGAGAATTTATTCACCATTTTAGTTCTCCCTCTATGGTTTGTTGACATAGAAAGCGTAGATGCACAATTCCCTCCAAATCTGTCCTTTATGGGAAAGAGCAGAATTATAAGGAAAAGCGCCCCATTCACTTCGATTGCAGGAAATATCTTCATGATGGGCCTAGATCAATTTCTGGGAGCATGTGTCAGGTAGGAGGAAGCTTTCGACGTCCTTCTAGGCTGTCATGATGGGCATTGTGGAGGTCACTTTGCACCCAAAAGGATGACCTTTAATATACTAAAAGTTTGCTACTATTGACCCACTCTCCACCAAGATTTAAGAAGGTATACTAACCAATGTGACTGGTGCGAAAGAATGGGGAAACCTACTCTCAGTGATGAAATCTCCTTGTAACATTAAGTAAATTTTGAGCCATTTGACAAGTGGGGCATGGATTTCATTGGACCCATTAATGCATCATCAGGATAGAAAAATTACATCATTGTGTGCACTAACTACGTGACAAAGTGGGATGAAACCAAGGCTCTCAAGGTAGCCACAAAAGAAAAAGTGGTTGAGTTCTTGAGGGAGAATGTGTTTTACATGTTTGGATACGTTATAGAGCTAGTCACTGATCAGGGCACTCAATTCACCTCACTCATGATTTAGAATATATTAAGCCAACATAAGATCAAGGACAAGAGATCCACTCCTTACCACCCTCAAGCCAATCGAGAAGTAGAAGTTACCAACATAGGATTGGAAAACATTCTGGCAAAGGTGGTGAGAAACAACAAGGAGGATTGGGTTGAAAGACTATTGGAGGCTGCTTGGGCCTATAATACAACTTCAAAGACAGCCATTGGATTCACACCTTATGATTTAGTGTATGGGAAGAAGATCTTCTCTACATTGGGTTTGACTATAACACTTTAGGAATGGAAGCACAATTATATTTCGATGCTACAAGAGAACAACAAGAGAGACTTCTCTAGCTCAATGGGTTATATGAATTTAGGATACAGGCCCTCCTACACACATAAGTGACTCAAGTACAAAAGAGGTCTAGCATGACAAAAATATCATAGGCAAACTATTACAAGAAGGTGATTGGGATCTACTGTATGACTCCAAAATCAAGGATTTAAAAAGTAAGTTGATGACCAGATGGCTGGGCCCATATGTGATATAAAAGTGCTATGATAATGGGGTTATTCAAATAAGAACCATTGTTAAAGAAGGTATCCCCTTACTTGTCAATGGTTATAGACTGAAAACCTACAAAAAGCCTTTGTCAAAGGAGGAGTTCGTCACTAGTATCAGTAAGACAGTAATTGTCACTCCCCTACACCTGCGGTAGTCTTCCAACCGCTTATAGCCTGGTGTGGCACCACCGAACACTTTCTTTTCACCAATACTAATGTTCATGGACTACGCCTAATTCACTTTTCCTTACTTAGTTTGTGTTTCGCAACCAAGTATTATTAAGCATACCTTTATACTAATGACACCCATACTCATTCATTATCATCAACAATTATAAATAAAGAAGACAATTGCACAGTATAAAGGGAGGGGAAACTCCCAGAACAATGAGTCTGCCCGACAATATATATTAATCAGTCTTTCTTCAATAATACAAGCTTCACAAGTATTCTTGGAAAAACCCAAGTCTATACTTAGCCAATTTTACAATAGAGGCAAACCTGCCTTTTACAACCTTTGTGCACACCTTGCACGATGGGTGGGTGCTCACCTGAGCCACTAAGACACCCCCGTCAAGTCTTGACACAAATCTGCACTTTCGCACAATCACCAGGGCACACCTTGCCCAACGAATTCACCCTTCACCAAGTGCATTTTCCACAAGCGCGACTTTACCAAGAGAGCGCATGAGCTATAAGCTTCACTCTCTTATTTCTGCGCACCTAAACAACTCCTTATCCTTGAGCGAAGTTCAAGTGATCGAATGATGATTTTTGAGCTCCATCGCAATACATATATATATCCATCCTTCGTGCGTGGGTGGGCTACCCAGCCGACTGCCCACACACCCCATACACGCATTGTTTGGGTGCTCTACAAGTCGGCCACACCACATATCCATAGGTCGGTCATCCCTCCACCATAAATGCTCCTCTCATGGGTATAAGTTCATCGCATTCTATTCCAAGTGTCGTAAATCGGTCGCATGACTTCCGTCGCTCCTAACTCGTAGAAATGTCGCTTCCTCGTGCAGCTCGCGCCCGCTCATGCACCACGCGCCCGTCGGTGCACCGCGCACCCACGCCTTCGCCCGCACACTTACCCATCGTGCGTCTCGACTCACTGGCGCGCCCGCGTTCTCCGACCGTTGTGCGACCCAACTCGCCCATGCCCAACCATGTTCGCTCGCCAAACCGCACCTGGCATAACGAAGGCCTTACATCCTCCTCCGCCTGAAATCGTTGTCGTCCTCGACAACATACCATCCTGGCAGCCATATACCAAGAACATCACTATCCATGATGTCAACTCCTCCACATAAGGCAAACATCCCTGCAACATATGTAGAACTCCATATCCACCATGTCTCACCTTAGTGACCAACTATCACCAAACTCTCCATACCAAGGTATACACCTCAACGGTATGTCCTCCATCAGATATCATCTCGATCCATGATCATCGACCCCTCTGCCAAAATATCCACTGTAACATCCCGTGTCGACCTCATCATGTGTCATCACTTCATGTAGACTCCCACTAGATGCTAGCACATATGTGCCAACATGTCAACCCATCAGCAATATCCCTATGTATGTTCCTGTCAAGTGTAAAACTGATAGCCACATCTCTCTATCATGTGTTGCCTCGTCTCGACTAATGCCAACATACCTCTGCACATTAGTACCCCTCATGACTTGGACTAGTTGGGTGATCAGTCCAACCATACACCCAAATCATAAGAATGAACATCCTTATGCCACCACAAGTCTTCCCCTGACTTCTGATACATCTCAGACTCATCAAGAATCTATCTCAATCCCATGCTCAGGTCCATGGAAAACTCCATCTCACCTGCAACATGTCTAAGCCATGGTCTTGTTGCACAAGAGTGTACAACCTCTCCACTAGCTCATACATCTCCATAACATCATCTGCACAACATCCTTTGCTTCGACATTCCCCATACAATGTCCATGAATGACACATCTACACATGTAATTGCTTCATGTCCCTGCATAACTGCCATGCTCCAAATCTCCAACTTGATGTCCATGACTCTAGTTGTCCATGATGCCCAACCCATGCAAACTCCATCCTAACATCTGGTCATCTACATCCAAGTCTGCATCTGTCAGAAGCCTCCTTCCAAGGCCCCTTGCAAAGTTGGTGTGGTTCCTCCCTACCAAGGCCTCCACACCAACCCATCTCCAAGGTTTTCTATAGAGAAAGGAGGGCCAGGAAGTTTCCTCCCTGACTCTCATCCACCCATGTGTCAGATTGATGTTGTGTCCTTAAGTATCTATGCACAGCCTCAATCTCTTCACGTGTACATCCAAGCTCACCTAGCTTGTCCTTTGTCAACTGAAAGTCATATATGCCCATAGCATACCTGTAAAAGTCCACTATCCTAGCAGGATCTCTACCTCCATAATCCTCGTCAACCCCTGCCTCTGAAGTAGTACTCGGACTCCCTTCATTCGCAACTCCATTGTGAAGATCATCAGTAGAAGATGCTCCCATCAAGTGTCTCCATGTCCATGAGGTTGCCTTCTCACTACCTTCATCCTTCTTTCCAGCTCTTGCAACGAAGTCAACCAGCTTCCTTTCCTTCGTTGTTTGAGTCACACTCCCAAGTCCTTTTTGCTCCACATCCTCATTCTTCACATTCAGATCTTTGGGATACAAAACCATAGAAGTCATCCTTGGCCTATACCCCAAGCAACTTCTTCTATTCATCGGTACCATCATGGTTCTTCCTTCAGCTGTGATCAAGAGAATGTCCCGGTCCACCATTGGTATGGCTTGTGCAAGCTCCATAAAGTCCAACCCCAACACCATAGAATGATCATCCATGTCCACAACCCTCAAATCCAACTTTCCAAACCATGATCCTACTTTCACCTAAGTGTTCTTCGACATACCTTCAACGACTCTTATGGTAGAGTTGACTGCTTTGAAAGCACTCCATTCCCTCTCCATCTTTGCTTTCTTCCCAAAAGACTTTGCTGCCTTCCTACTTAAGAAGCTATGAGTAGCCCCCGTATCCACCAAAGCTGCAAATCTCTTGCCCTTCATGGTTACCTGCACAAAACTTAGCTTCAAGGAATCACCTCCCTCTGTTGGCTTTGTCTTGTGCCTTACATCAGCAACCTTCTTCCAGAATTCAGCCTCAGAAGTGTCAATTGGCTCATGCTCCATCTTTACTTTCCTCCTAAGGTACTTCACCTCCTTGCTTGGCTCTTCTAAGCAACTCAATCCTGGTCCAACTTGACATCCTTCAAGCTTGTCCTTCATCGCATCCTGCTCAAGTGCACCAACCAAGTGTCCACTGACCAAGTTCATAGAACTAAACTTCCGAATGTCCTCCGGATTGTCTCGGTAGTGAGTTCCCAACCTGTCAATGTAGTAGAGCTCTTCCTGCTCAATCACGACAACCTTTTTGCCAAGAAGCTTCTTCTTTATCTCTTCCTCAACTTGCTTGATTTTGGCTTCCACCCTGGCACTTTCCTTCCTTAACCGGGCTCTTTCATCAAAGAGCTCTTAAGACCAAGACCACTCTGTTGGATCACCTCATCAAGTTCCTTGAGTTCAACATCTGTCGTACTTTCGCATTGGCTCTTGAGTTCTTCAAGTTCCCTTCTCAGTTCCGAACAGCTCTCCTGAATCTTCATGTTCTCAGCCTTCATCGAAACCCTGTCAGAACTCCATCGACTTATCTATTCCAACACTTTGACCAGAAAGCTTCAACTGCACTATGGCTAGACTTACCTATCGTAGGTTCATCTACCATCACTGCTTTTTCAGCCTTCTCCATGTTCACCAAGTGCCCTGTAACCACGAACCAACTCTTTTTTCACTTGTATGTGAAACAACTTCCTTCACCTGCAAGTATCTGTCATCAACTTCCAAGTTTCCAAGTGTACCCACACCTGCACTTCGTCACGAGAAACCCTGCTCTGATACCACCTTCACTTCGGTGAAGGTGTGTAGCAGCTTCAACCTTCAATACCGTGAATCAGCTGCTCTGATACCACCTGTCATGCCCCTACACCTGATGTAGTCTTCCAATCGCTTATAGCGAGGTGCGGCACCACCGAACACTTTCTTTTCACCAATACTAATGTTCATGGACTACGCCTAATTCACTTTTCCTTACTTAGTTTTTGTTTCGCAACCAAATATTATTAAGCATACCTTTATACTCATTAACACCCATACTCATTCATTATAATCAACAATTATAAATAAAGAAGACAATTGCACAGTATAAAGGGAGGGGCAACTCCCAGAACAATGAGTTTGCCTGACAATATATATTAATAAGTCTTTCTTCAATAATACAAGCTTCACAAGTATTCTTGGAAAAATCCAAGTCTATAATTAGCCAATTTTACAATAGAGGAAAACCTGCCTTTTACAACCTTTGTGCACACCTTGCACGATGGGTGGGTGCTCACCTGAGCCACCAAGACACCCTCGTCAAGTCTTGACACAAATCTGCACTTCCGCACAATCACCCGGGCACACCTTGCCCAATGACTTCACCCTTCACCAAGTGCATTTTCCACAAGTGCGACTTTACCAAGAGAGCGCATGAGCTATGCGCTTGGCTCTCTTATTTCTGCGCACCTAAACAGCTCCTTATCCTTGAGTGAAGTTCAAGTGATCGAATGATGATTTTTGAGCTCCATCGCAATATATATATATATATATATATATATATATATATATATATATATAGCCATCCTTCGTGCGTGGGTGGGCTGCCCAGCCGACTGCCCACACACCCCATACACGCATTGTTTGGGCGCTCTACAAGTCGGCCACACCACATCTCCATAGGTCGGCCACCCCTCCACCGCAAATGCTCCTCGCATGGGTATAAGTTCATCACATTTTATTCCAAGTGTCGTAAATCAGTCGCATGACTTTCGTCGCTCCTAACTCGCAGAAACACCGCTTCCTCGTGCAGCTTGCACCCGCCCATGCACTGCGCGCCCGCCCATGCACCGCGCGCCCGCCCGTGCACCGCGCACCCTCTCGTGCACCACACGCCCGCACCTTCGCCCACACACTTACCTGTCATGCGGCTCGACTCGTCGGCGCGCCCGCATTCTTGGACCGTTGTGCGGCCCGACTCACCCATGCCCAATCGTGTCCGCTCGCCCAACCGTGCCCGTCATAACGAAGGCCTTGCAGTAATGGTGATTGAAAGAATCTTGACTTCCACCTCACCAAATTCTTGAAGACTGTTGAATCTTTTGGAAAAAAGAATCAATAATTGACCTAGGTTAAAACCTCCATGAGGCACTTGAGGACCACTTTTGGGTTAAAAGCCTCCTTAAGGGAGCCCAAGAGTGAAAAAAATAAAAATAAATAAAAGACCCCTATGTGAAAGCCTCCCTTGAGACACCCAGTGAAGTAGAACAGGATGAAAACCTCCTTTGAGGAAACCCAGTTGTCTTTCAAAATAACAAAGAAGTGAAAAAAACACAAAAATGTAATGGTAGGGACCTCAAACCTGTCCACTCATAACAATTCTGGGTTTTGCACATTTTCAAGAAAATAATGGAAACCAAGTTCAGAGGGCAGGAAGCCATGCAAACCCCCAATTTTCATTCATTCATTTCATACCCTCCATGACCACTATGTTTCATTCATCCATACTCATCACCAACCATCAAAAATCCAACTTTCAGGCAATTATGTGACTTCTACAAGATTTCTTGTAGTTACTATAGAAGTTTCCTTAACACAACATGAAGTCCTAAAAATCTATTGTTTTGGGTTGAAAAGGGAGGCCATTGGCTTCACCACAACTCAACCAACACAATTTCATGACCATGTCACCCTCTGTGTCCATCAAGGAATCCACTTAGAATAAATAAAAAATATATATTATATATAAAAGGAAAAAGAAAAAAAGTGAGGAAACAAAGAAATTTCAAAGTGCCATAACACCAGTAGCCTACCTCACCTACCACTCCATCTACCCATTTAAACGCCTTCCACTCCAACTTCAACATCTATTCAACCTCCAACCAAGAGAAAGACAAAAAAGGTTCAAAATGAGTCACCTACAGGGTTTCTTGTAGTACTACAGGAAACCCTGTAGTAGCCTATATTGAAATAGAAGCAGTCTTGAGGATCATCCTTCAGAACCGATGCAGAGGAATAATAATAGCACACCGACAGGAAGTATGGCACCTATTCAAATATCATTATCAACTGAAGAGGCCGACACCTGCACATCACACCAAGAAGACACCCTATCAGTAGAATCAAATCAACAAAACAAGAGTAGAAGAGAAGATGTACTTGAACGAGAAGTAGCACAATAGACCTACCCTCTAGCATGCATCAACAAAGCAAAGGAAGCCAACATGTATTTCACCTCATCTACACTCTCTCCTAAGTACGAACATTGTTACAGCTGTAGGAGTATGAAAAAATTGGTTTTATAAGTTGATGGTGTCCAGTTAACTTGGCCACCCTCAACCCAATAAAAATTTTTTAAGTTCTAGTCATTTGAACACATACAATGTCACATCAAAGGAAATAAATCAGAAAGGTGGTCGAGTTATGTTGTATATGAGTAGGTGATGATTATTAGGAAGTGATGCATGATAACTAATAGTGGTACAGTCCTCCAAATAGAGAAATTACGTACCGAGCCAGTGAGCACATTGCTCAATGAAATTGACAATAAATAGAAAGATCCCCCAACTTTCATGCAAGACATCATTCATTTCGAGATTTTGAGAGTTGGGACAACCTGGAGGAGTCACCAAAGGTGAAATCTAGTCTTGGCCATCCTACAGTGATCACCTATAATAAATATAGGAAGCTATAGGAAACACTGCAGAAATCTAGTCTCGACCATCCTATAATGAACATCTACAGGAAATGGAGGAAAACTAGAGGAAATAATGAGAATTGTCAAAAATTCTATGAGGAGGGGCCTAAAGCCCGTCTATTCAATAATTCTCCTCAACCATGCCTTTGTGGTGAAAGGTAGGTTCCCATATCCTCTGTTCCTTCATTTGTAAAGGGGAAAGGAAAATAAATTGTCAGTTGTTTCTAGTAATTGTTGTTTGCATAGAGATATACACAAGTGTGTGGAGGAATTGTATGGAGTAAAGGGAGAATTTTAGTCATCGTCCTCCTAAACTCTAAACCCTCAGTCACCTTGGAAAGCTCTTAAGTTATAGCCATCAAACTTAATACAATCATATTGATAAAGAGAGAAGATGACAGGTGTTTTCAACATAAGGGAGCCCACCAGAACAACTAGAATATATCTTTATCCTCCTGTGGTAGAGATATTTAGAAGGCATCAATGGTTGGGATTCTTCCAGCTACTCAGAGGATATGATGATGATGTAGCTAAGGAATTTACAATGTCACTCACACCTCAAGCTAAAGTCAGTACCACTACTGTAGCGAGAGGATTGTCACTAACAATTATCCCTGAGATCACTAGTAGAATCACTACAGTTCCTCTAAGTTTACAATGGAGAAAAGAGGATAATGCTAGCAACACTTATGACAAGAAGAAATGTTTCTTGGAATATGAGGAACCAATTGAGCAAAAAAAATGGATTAGAATGGAGAGCATTCCATATCCTTGGGATGAAGTAAGCTATCACATTCTCAAGTATATTTCTTGTGAGGGAAGGCTCAATATAGTCTATGGTTACTAGTTTAGACACCCCCACGAGTTGAGATTTGGAGAAGAGTTACCTCCTCATATAAGACTTAGTGTGCCCTACCTTTTTTGAAATCTATGATAAACATGAGTATCAAGGTACAGGAAGGAAAGCATCATCAGTTGGCACATCATGGATTGATCAAGCTCATACTCGAAGATTCCCTAAGATAATTAAGAATCCCTATTATGTGGTCCACATTTGCATACACGAATAGAGAAGATGTAACTCATGCAATTGAGTATGAAAGATACCCAAATTCTGATGGTGAGGAAGAGGAAGAAGAACCAGGAGAAGAAGAGGAATAAGAACCAGAAGAAGAGGAGGAAGAAGAGCATGAAGAAGAGGAATAAGAACCTGAAGAAGGAGAAGGGGAACATGGAGAAGAAGAATAGGAGAAGAGATAAATGAAACAGTGGAGGAGAATGATAGTAGGGAGGGAGCACAAAAGGATGAATCAAGTTTTGAAATATATAGCAAGGAAGGGGAGGAATCCCCAAGAGTGTATCCTGAACCCACAAAGAAGGAGGTATATGTTGCCTTGAACACTCTAAGTACACAAATAAAATCAACGGGAAATAGGCAAAGGAAGAATCCCCTATACTTTAACACAAGGAGGAATACCAAGATAAAGAATGGCAGCCCACAAACACCTACCAAGACTCATATCATAATTGAAGACTCACCAAGAGGAGAAGAAAATCTAGTCTCCCCAGGAATGAGAGGTGAAGAGGGCACATTAAAACAAGCTTCCCCTAGGTCACCAATCACCTATGTTAGGAGGTTGTCACTAGGTTACCCTCAGAAAAGAAAATTAAATAAGCTTTCACCCCCTTTGAAAAAGGGAAAATCCTCCTATAGGAAACACAGATAGTCCTACATGAAGCTCTATCAGAACTACAGGAAACATAAAAAAAGGAGTAGGAAGGATAGTAGGGACAAAGGGAAGGAAAGAAAGTAGCAACACAAGTACAGGGAGATATAGATACTTCAAAGACAATAAAGGGGGAATCCCAAGAGCTGTGAGAACCTAGCCCACAATCCACTCTCAGCTCCTATTATAGATTCATTGAGGGAGGCAGAGTAATACCACAAAAATTTTCCATCCCTCTATTCTTTGAGCTTGAAAATGAGAGAACAAGGACACATTTCTTGATACAAATTTCTAAATCAAAAAGTGTAGAGGATGTGGGACATATGGAAGAGAAATTTCTAGAGACAGGCATAGAGTTGAGTGAGATAAGAGACAGGGAAAGTGTGATGAAATCTCAAATAGAGGTTGAGAACACATGGCTGAGGAGGCAAGTATAGGAAAATGAGAGCCAATTTGCTTCTATGGAAAGTTTCTCTATGGAGGCTCTCCAGTGGAGGATTCTTACAAAATCATATTCCTTGTACCTCAAAGAACAATAGCTCCACTTTCAGATAAGGACCCTAAAATAATGAGGGACTATGCCTCTCCAAGACTATAGGTAGTTCATTCAACTCTATGACTAAAGCACCCTAAAGGATAGGGCCAAGATATCTTAATCCTACTTACATAGCTTGGCCTTAACAGACTTGAGTGTGTGGGACCCCACTCCAAAGTTGTGGGACTTACAACTGATGTACTTGGCATCATGGATGAGTCATAAGTAGGCTAGGGCTAAGGAAGTAAAAAGAGTATTGGAACGAGAATAAACAAAGCCCTTTTACATAATAGAAAAACAAAGAAATTCCATGGATGTCATTAGCACACTCAACCTCATCGCCAATGATCCTCAGATTGCACCAAGATACTTAGTTAGACAAGAGCAAGAAGTCACTCATTGTGAGGATGAAAGCCAGTAAGCATGAAAAAGGATATGGGGCACCTTACCCTACGACCTAAATATCAGGGAGTATCATTCCCCGGTAAGAATGAGGGATGCACTAGAGAGGACCCCACTATATAAGAAGGCACTGTAAAGACTCAAAATCCACTAGATTGGCTTGAAAATTAGTCTACCATTTCTCTTGGGTATGTTAGAAGGAATAAAGGAATAATAAGAAAGAAATAATGGTAGGAAATAGAGAAGCATGTAGGATTTTATCCACAAGAGGAGGATACAACAACAGAAGCCTAAAATATGAGAGAGGTCACCAAAGCAATGAAATACATGGACATAGATTGAGTTGCTTAGAGGATGAGAAACACTTTCAATAGGAGGATGATGATGAGGTTCATCAATGGGTAAATTATATGGACTTTAATGCCACTAGTAAGTTTATTAAAATTAACTTTTTCACATTTCTTTACATGTTTTCTTATATTTTTCTTAGTGGGAACGGTAAAGATGAAACGTCATGTCTTGTAGTCTAATTTGCATAAATTGTAGGATTTGGAGAAATTTTGGATAATTAAAGTGCAGGAAATAGAAGTAGACAATAAAGAGGAATTTTAGGAGATTGGATCTCCCTCCTTAACTTCTCACTCACTCGAAGATTCCTCCACCAGATCTCACCATCTCAGAGTTACAAGTAGCCAATCCATTGAGGTCATTAGTAGCTAAGCCAGTGATAGTTGAAGACCAATTGATCTCGAGTTGTGAGCCAAGACTCCTTAAATTTAAGGAAGGTGTTCGTAGCTTCAGTTGTATATATGAGAATGCCTAGAGTCTCATTGTGATTCGAATTTTTTTGTTGTAGCCAAGAGGCATTTTCGAGCTAGGACTTGTGACTAATGACTCTTTTGTATTTTTGGTATTTTAATGAAAATGAGAAGAATTTCGTTGATCCAGCACTGAGTTGAGTCAGAGGCCTAAATATCTTGGATTAGGGCCCAACCCTAGTAGTAGAGGTTCATGTTTTTATACATATATGCTTAGATTACATTCATAGATTGTTGTTGAAGTGATTTTGGTTTTATTAATCTGCAAGTATTTGGATGATTAACTAGTTTTGTTCCATTTATGGATAGATAGATCAGTGGTATCATAGTGACAATAAACACTTTAAAAATTAGTTTTATAGTGGTCTTGATCTCATCTCCCTTATGGGATCATGATTTGGAGGTTCTATTAACACATCCCAAAGACAATTTTCTTGTTCGATTACTACATAATATAGGGATTCCTGTTGAATAGAACATTGTCTTTGAATTTCTTGGAAGTTCTTACAATTGACATTTTGACCTCTTGAGTTTTCTATGGTTTAAAAGCACTTCCATTCATAAACATAGCCATTAGCTCTTAATATCTCTGTTTTCCTCCATTCAACTCATCTTTTCCATGTATAGATGAATTTGTGCATAAATGAAGAAACGGGTGTATGTTGATGCAGGAGCTTCTAATTTGCAGGGATACCTCATCTCATTCACCCCATCTGAGTCCTATCCATCTATGATGCCAAGGTCCAACAAAACCTAAATGCAAATTCTTGTTTTGTAAGCAAAGTGGTCATTTCCATTGGGCAAATCCAACCATCTTGAAGCATTTGACTGAGCCTCAGATGGTGTGCACCTCCTCCATGCCCTTCAGATAACTTTCCCACACTTCATTCTACCTTTCGTACCATATTCTAAGCTTTCGGCTTATTTCCTGTAGTAAAATAGGGCATTGTATAATAGAACTAAGATATCCTGTAGTACTACAGTAAACCATGTTGCAACATGTTTTAAGCATTAATTGAGCAGAAATGGTAATCTAAGCCTAGGTTAGGCCTAAACTTGGCTTCCCTACCCTTTAAAAATGCCAAATAGTTTCCTCCATACCTGTCTCCCCTTCCATAGAACAAGTGAAAGTTAGCATTTTCATTCATAAAACTAAACATCAAAAAAGGATTTTTCTGCAATTTCTAAATTAGCACATGCAAGAAATAGTCATAATAATTATTAGATCAAATTCCATGCTCAGTTAGTCCACATCATTAAATGTTATAAAAATGTTAATATAGGTTTATTTTGCAAGAAAAATGTGTGGATGTTTAGCTAGATCCTTTCATGTCACTTTATAGCACCTTCCAATTCAATCTTTCATTTCCTAGAGTAGGCAACATTCCGTTTTTTGCATTAAGGGCAATTTTCCCTTTTCCATTTGGTAGTGAGACTCCCTGTAGTCAATAGAATGCTAGTTTCAAAAACCCTAGTGATCTATCACCCTAGTTGAAAAGCGATAAGAGTAGACCATTGCATCTACTCTATATACAACACTGTCACCTCCAAGTTTGTATGAACTCTGGGTTGATGAAGTAATGTTGGTAGCCCCAGGAGTTGTAGCATTCTTGCTATAATATTGGTGCTCATTAGTCTACTCATGAGCTTGGTTCATCATATCATGCATGGATCCATGAGGATATGATAATGGTATGATAGTGTTAGTATCAGCATATGAACTTGCCAGAAAAACTAAGATACCAGAATGCTTCCATAGTTGAATTGTTTTTCTTTCCTGTCCAAAAACAAGTTAGTTGGTCCTTTGTATTGGCCAACAAAACCTCACACTAGTTGAATATGGGAGGTTGAAAGTACCATATAGCTCTATCCATTTGATCCCTACAGGATAAATTGGGCCTCATGGAGCCTTCTACCTAGGTAATGGTAAATAACATGGTGTGAAGTGTGAGGTCAATTACCTCTCTGATGGATATCTTTCCACAAACCGTAGATGTATTTGGTCCATAATATAAAACCACATACTCATCTATGCATTCTTCTACCATACTTGTCCCACCAACAACCATTGTTGGGGCACCTAGTTGTTATGTGGAATCTACGACTGTGGAAAAAAGTATCTTTCATAGGCATGGTGCACTTACCTAGAACAATAGCAAGACAAAGACACTAATGTTTTCCTTCAATTAAATATAAAATGATATGATGCCTACTAGGAATTCATCATATTCTTCGCTCCTTAATTTTCTTGAATGCTCCAATCCTAGCTCCAAATGATATTACTACAACCTACATAGTCATAGAACATAAGGCAACGATCCATGAAATCTATGAAGAATAAAAGATGCAACCATTTTTCCCTTAAGACTGATCTTGTTCATTATTTCAAGATTGGCGGGTAGCTCGACACTACATGTGGCCAACAAATCATACATGTAGTATGGTGTGGAGTGCTTAAAGCCAACTCTCTTCAACTAAAGTGGGGATATATTGGCTAACATGAATAGATATATTACCAAAGAAAGAGAGGGAAAGTGGAAAAACTTTGGATATAGTTCCATCTTAGTCTCTTTTTCCCTAGAATGGATTCCACTGCTCTAGCCTTAGCAGATTACACTTGCGATCATTGATCTAAGGGTACCACAGATGAGGAGGTGGATCGATCATGTGTCCTAACATGTAGGTCCGTCGAAGATCAAATTCTCACCAGCCTTCGTTGGTTGGATGGGTAGACAATTCATTATGGTTAATGATTATCCATACAAAGGGATAATCACCCTAGAGGGAGAGAGACGGGATGTTATAGGAACATATTTCGACCATTTGAATTGTTTAAAGTTTTACATTTTTTTGTGTTTTTCAAGTTTTTGAGAGTTAAACTATTGATCTCTCATGCAGATATTGGGCCTGTTCGACTGGAAGGTGCTTCATATCTCCATCATGTAGAAGAATAGCCACAAGTACAAGTAGAACCAGTAGATTTTATTGTAGTTGGACAGGATGCACCACGTTATCTAAATGTATCCAGGATCCTAACTGAAGTGGAGCACCACATAGAGGGTTATATTCATAGGATAGATGAGACTATGACTGACCAGGTTCCATTTCGGCTTCATCAACACACCATCGGAGCACCTAGACATATTGGTCAGCTACTGCACAATATAGTTCATGCAATGGTTTGTTATCATGAGAACTTTGATTATTCTACTTAATAAAATAATATACAGTTACAGAACGACATGCAATGGAGCGGGCAGAGCATGGGTCTTATGATCATAAATTTGGCACATATGACACTTCTGGACAGCGAGAATACAGTCTCGAAAAATGGTAGGCCAAAAGTAACCAATGCGTAAAATTTTATGCGCAATAGCATAGCGAGATAAATGACTACCAGATTCCCCCGACTAGAATTTATTCAGGACTTTCTCATCCTCTGCATGCATGAGGCACCTTTGTCAAATCGTATCAATACCATGCCTTTAAAGAGTGTTGCTAACAATGATGTAATTATTGGCTTAGTATCGAATATGCCGCTGCTCAAAGTTAGAGGTATAGAAAATGTGTCCATACGATGGTTCAGATGATGAAAACAAAAACATCAACTCATCTGGGATAGAATCGTTAGACGCTGATTCTAATTCACGGGAAGGAATTTCACATATAATCTTAGCAAAAACTAAGGATTTGTTTGACTTGGATTTGATGAATTCCGGGTCAAACTCTTGTAGGATAATGATCCATTTAGAGTATTTTCCCCCAACAATTGACGTGAAAAAATGTATGTCATAGGGTTGCAATCTGAAACTATCGTATTTTTCCATAGCAAAATGTAATGGAAAAACTTTTTATGGCTTGAATGGATGCCAAAGGTAACTTTCTACATGGGTATACATGATCTCTATATCATTAAGATTCTGACTAAGAGAATAAATGGGGTGTTATTTCCCTACATAGTCTTCTTGGACCAATCCCATTTCTATAATAGAAATGGTAGCAACGATATATAGGAAATAGTCACGTCGGTAATCAGGGAGATATAATATAGATTCCTCAATCATAACATCTTTCAAGGCATCAAACACCTTTTGAGTTTCAGTATCCCAATGGAGGGGAACCCCTTTCTTAATTTGGTGAGTAAATCCTTTGGTCGACTTAGTGTAAGTCAACATGAAAAGTCACAGGA
Organism: Pinus tabuliformis; assembly: GCA_031772625.1. NCBI lineage: Eukaryota > Viridiplantae > Streptophyta > Pinopsida > Pinales > Pinaceae > Pinus > Pinus tabuliformis. The sequence continues at coordinate 1,786,525,571 of CM062816.1, forward strand.
AGTTAGCATTCCTTTTAAGTCATTATAACTAAACAAGTGAAGAAGGTGAAGGCAAGTTGATGATTCCTTGCACTCTCAAAGAATCGATACGAATTCCATGTTTCAAAACAACAAAATTGAGAAGCTGACCAAGACTAACTCAGAACACACACTTATGTGGATTTAGTTGAATATTATAGTGTATATACTTTAGGAAAATTTCCTTGTGATGCATTGGATGATGATTTTCATACTTGGAATGCATAGGGAGATCATTCAAATAGGGATGCACAATATGGTTAATATCATGAAAAGCATAATCCATTTCCTATTGAAATGTGGCCCCAACATTCTTCATATCAAATGGGAGTTTCTGATAAGTGAATGTACCCGAGGGACAAATAAATTTAGTCTAAGGTTGATCGGCTTGGAGAATGTTGATTTTATTATATCCATAGAAACTATCCGAGAACAAGTATATTTCACAATTGGTGTAGTCATCAACAATCTATTCAATGAACAGGGCTGGGTAATTGTCTGTTGGACAAGCATGATTCAAGTCTCAAAAATAGAAGCATAGAATGATTCTCTCGTGTTTCTTCATGGCATGGAAAATATTTGATACCCAAACGGTTAGAGGAATGTATATATGAAACCAACATGAAGATTTTTTAAACTTCACTCTTTATCGAGGTAGCCTTCTTTGCATGGACTGGAAGAAGGCACTGCCGAATTGGTTTAACATCAGGATACATTTTAATCTTGTGCACTGCAATATTTGGGTTGATAACTAGAATTTCTTCATAATTCCAGGCAAACATATCACGAAACCACTAAAAAAGGACTTTATAAGTCTCGATCTTAGATGGAGAGAAATATAAACCAATGTGTAGAAATTGAACATTACTTAGTTTAACAGAGATATCAAGAAGTATCATCGGTTTTATATTTGAGAGATTCTTCTTTAAATTGAGTTCATGGATAGGAATGGAACTCATAAAATATTCGATAAAATTAGGTAGATACACATCACTGAGATTATACTCAATGGAATATGGTAAGGAGGAGTGATGGTGATTTTTGTCCCATGACGTATCTTTTAGCATGATGAAGTCCATGATGATATCATCAGTAGAGAATATGTGAGACAATGGATCAGAAGAGATACCATAATATAATGACCAAACAACAAAATTAATTGAAGAAAAGGCATGAGCTGCACAAGCCGAATAGATAAATTCATAATCTATTTCAATAGGGCTATGCAATATTCAGACACCAAAATTGTGGATGTTGGTTTCATCTAGTATGATCGAATGATCATCTGGAAAAAATAAGATGATATCATATTGATATAAGAAACCAAAGGTGGATCGAGAAGAGCAGGAGGAGGAAGCGAAAAGTTTCCCATGAGCAAGGAATCCTTCAACAATCTAACCCCGACATGTTGATAGGAATGTAGAGTTTTCCCTACAAGCGTGACACCTTCAATAACATGAGAATCAGAGTTGAAAAAGGTGAGTTTTTCAATGGCCACAATGCCGCCCTTATGAGGAAGGGAAAAAATATGGAAATAAGTATAAATGACTGCAGCCATGGCATAAACCCATGTACAACCCAATAGAATATTATAATCAAGGGGTCCATCAATAACTTCCACTTTTACGGATACAACATTGCCCCCTAATTTTACTTTGTAAGGAATTCAGAATACTGCAAGGCTTATATGTTCTCCTATCAAAATCCTTCAATGTGGTAGGTGACTGACTCAGTTGAGGTGAACCGATCACTTTCTAGAAAGGCATAGACATGATGTAGGTCAAGGCTCCCTCGCCCACAATAGAGAGATGAATGTTATTTCCATGAACAACAACCTAAATGATAAAATAAAATTGGACTAGAAGGTGAGGAGTACATTTTTCATGATTGAAAATAACTAGGTTGGAATTCGATGGATCCACACATACGATAGCTGAAAGTAAAGACTTTTTCTAGGTACGAAATTTTTGCAACACCTAGAGGGTGAACATAGATGATGGAGACTAAGCTGAGTCATCAAATAAATTTTAATTTTGAGTAGCCATGGCATGATATTTGAAACCAAGTTTATCAACAACGCCCTTTGGATGCTTAACAGTCAACTCCGTAGGAATCATGGGCGAAGGAGGATCAAACGGAGGTGATTCCAAGCTAGCAAGTTGATTGATAGCCCGACCATTTGGGAGATTCACATTACCATAGTCCTTGTTCCAGGTAGCGACCATAACGTTAGATTTATTCTTCATGGAGGAGAGAACTAAAACTATGTTAGAGGAAGATCGGTCCAAAGCAACCATACAAGTCTCCTAATTTGGAAATAGGTCAGTTAACATTGAGGGAGAAGTGGAAGATTTCAAGAAATGATTCACTTCAACATGGTGAGGACATTCACGAGTAAGGTGGTCCTTGTTGTAGATCAAGCATGGGTAACGAGGTTTTTTTTCTCATCAGATGACTGATTTACTTATTTATCCTATAATGAATACTATTTCTTATTTTTACCTTTTCATTTCTTCATGATTCCTACTTGTTCTTGAGATTTTCCTTTTTTAGATGAAATGACATTTATCTCGGAGGAAGAAGCTACAGGATGATTGGATGAAGAGATTTGGGTAGAAACAATGAGAGCATTACCATATGGTTTGTTCAAAGTCTGTGAATTGACAGAACCAATGATTCCATCAACAACATGAGATTATTTACCAAAAGTGGAAGGAACAACATTAGAAGGTCTCAAACCATCTGGCATATTCTCATAGAGCATGTCATATTAGGTATAGACGAGGTCTAAAAAATGAGTAGTAGAAATTACTTTCTCTTCAGTTATGACTCTTCCTTTAGCTACATTGTGATAGATGGCAACATATATTTAATAATCCATCATTATAGAAATTGATTTGAGACAAAGGTCTTAAACAATTGGCGAGGACACCACCACTCGTGAATGTGATTTGAGATGTGGGTGGATATAGTTTGGTTGAAGTTGGTGAGAATTTTTTTCCAATTTTGTATCGAATGGGAAAATCAGAATGTGCAAGGAAAGTGGTAGCCAAGCAACTAAAATCATGAAAGGAAGCTTTAGGTAACATGACGTACCGTTTAGTTGTGGTACTTGTAAGAGTATGTTGGAAAAGACATAATCATATGGAATAATCATTAACGGAGTTCGAAGAACACCATAGATGATATGTCATGACATGTGTCAATGTGTCTTTTCCAGGATTCCCATTGAATTTTTGGATATTGGATGGAAAATTGGTGGGAATTATTGGCCACCAAGGTGAATGAGCAATGCTATTTTTGGTAAGTCGAGTGAAATCTAGCGATTCAAGATTTGCTAGAAAGGGTAACTTCTAGTTAACATGTGGTAGAGGATAGCCTAGATAAGAAGGAATGGCTTGAGAAATAGGTACTTGCATTCCTGGATAAGGAGGGTTCTGGTAAACAGTCACCTAGGCACCAAAATAAGGAGGATTCTAATAACCATTATATGTGTAACCTTGTTGACCAGCACTAAGATAACCTTAAAAAGGTTGGAATGATTAGTTTTGGATATGTTGGCCTTCAAAAGATACTTGATGAATACCTTGAGAAGGTCCATACAATTTCCCTACGGTATCATCCCAACATAAGGTAGGTTTAATAGGGATTGTGCCATACTATACGCATTCTATCCTATCAGAAATTTAGGAGTGCCTTTCCCAAGTGGTTGAGAGTGTAAGGTACCTTGTATAGGTTGGGTAAGTGGAACATGAGGGGTACCAGATCTCGAAGAAATAACTTCATATGAAACAATAACCTAGGAAGGCTGACTTACATGTATTTAAATTTGTCGAGGTACAGATGAATGGGTAGGAATTTGATATGAAGATGGCACAGGTTTAGGATTCAACAATCGGTCCCAAAATTAACTAGGTTGGATGGGAAAAGTAGTTTTCCAAACATTATAATCCATTCTAGGATAAGGAGGATTATAACAAACTTGAGGCATACCCACAATAGGTTCCCCCCTCCCATAAGAGGTGGGGATGATGGACACAACTGTGATCCAGATGGAGTGTACCCGACACAATGAGAGTTAGGTCATTGACAGTAACCTTGCCCAGTAAAATAAGGGCCAACATGTTGTTCAAAAGTAGGTGTAGGTAGAGGAGAAGGAGCAAACTATGTAATACTCAAAAGAGAAGTACCAGATGGAGTTCCCAAAATGGATGATATGGGAGAGGTCCAAGGACTAGATGTTGCACTAGAGAAGGCACTTGATAAATACTTATAGCCAAGTGGGACAGACAGGCAATCGTAAAGATGTGCCTTTGGTGATGTTGCAACATAGATGAGGAAGCAAAATTTGATTTCTCAACCATAGTGGTGGACATGGGTTGGGAGATCAAATTAGATCGAGTCATGGTTAACAACCCCAATGAATATTACCACAGGAAATTCATGGGTAAGTCCAAAGAATTAGGTAAATGACTGTGTGTCATAGTTTGAAGAGGAGGAAGAGGATCAATCTGATAAAAATGAAGTCCACTCCAATGAATAGAAGTAGATGAGAGAGTTTGGTCTTGTGGGATCTCTTCAATACTCACAAATCTGTATGGAAGAGGTTCACCATCAAAGCCAAAATATATAGTTGGAGGTTTTTTCTAAGACAATGAAAGACAAGGAGAAGGACCTGAAGTAACAGGTGAATATGGTTGATGTTCCTTAGGTTTAACAAGCTCAGGAAGCAAAGTATATAACTTAGGAAATTTAGGCTCAATAACCTCAGGAAATGTTGTTTCAGGGGCTTCAGTTTCAATTGTGTTAGATTCACTGGCAAGAGTAAATTTCATCTCAGACTTAGTACGCAAAGAGAAATATTATTCTGGTTTATTAGATTTAGGAGGAGCACTAGAAGTAGTTCCCAAATTTCAAAATTCGGTAGTTTGTGTTGTGTGTGGAGCATGATTGTTCAGAGGTCTTTGTTTCAGTCGGATGTATACCCCAGGAAGTTTTGTACACCCCTCCACGCAGGGGGGTGCGGGGGGACTTGTCCCCCTCGCGGGGGTCCGGGGGGCCTATCCCCCCCGGCTGGGGGGTCCGGGGGCCAGCGGTTCCCCGGCGGGGGCTCAGGGGCAGCGCCCCCGAAGCCAAAAATAAATGTAAAATTTCCTTGTAAAAGTATAGTAATTTCTAGTCAATCTGGGCCGTTCATTAGGCGAATGATCTGACGGTAGAACTTATGTTTAGTTTAGGGTTTTTCGCCCTAGAAGGCAACCCCTCTCTTTGTATGAGGGCATTGTATTTGAGGCTGTGTGATAGATGTGTATTCTGTGTGAGCGAGAAACAGAGAGTTGAGACTGTGAGAGAAAAACAGAGGATATTACAGCGGATTTGTTGTAGGTTGTATCTCTTCATTTTGCTGGATAATAGAAAGGAAGGGCTGGCTGTTCGGGGTGGACGTAGCCAAAACTGGGTGAACCACGTATATCTGTGTCTCTCTTGTTTTGTGCATTTTCTATGTTTATATTTATGCAATATTTTATTTGTTCCATTGCTCCGTAATATATAATTTTCTAACAACTGGTATCAGAGCCGAAGGTATATTTGGCTGATAAACTCGTAGGAGAGAAGGGTTCTTGGTTCGAGTGGGAGCAATGGCGGAAGATGGTAAGTTTAGGGTCGAGAAATTTAACGGCCAAAACTTCTCACTGTGGAAGATGCAGATGGAAGATTATCTGTATCAGAAAGATCTATACCTACCATTGGGCAGAAAAACAAAGATGCCGACGGGTATGAAAGACGAAGAATGGAACCTTCTCGATAGAAAGGAACTCGGAACAATATGGTTGTGCCTCGTTGCGTCAGTCGCCTTCAACATTTCGAAGGAAACCACGACAGAGGGTTTGATGAAGACGTTGTCGAAACTATATGAAAAACCCTCGGCCTCAAACAAGGTATTTCTTATGAAACGGTTATTTAATATGAATATGTCAGAAGGTGGATCAGTTGCAAACCATTTAAATGATTTTAATACAGTTACAAGTCAATTAAGTTCTGTAGGGGTACACTTTGATGATGAAGTTAGAGCTCTGTTATTCTTGTGCTCATTATGAGAAAGTTGGAATGGTTTGGTAATGGCCATTAGGAACTCTATTTCTGGATCTAGTACTTTAAAGTTTGATGATGTTGTCGGTGCTATCCTTAGTGAGGAAATGCGACAGAAAAGCTCCGGTGAGACATCGAGAAATGCTTTGAATGCAGAGTCTAGAGGAGGAAAAATGGAAAGAGGAAAGAGCTCAGGATATTGCAGTAAATCAAGGAAAGGCAGATCCAAGTCTAGATCGGGGATAGTGTGCTGGAAATGTGGAAAGAAAGGACACCTAAAGAAAGATTGTAGATCTCGGAAGGGAAAAGAGGGAGATGCATAGCAAGAAAACAATCATGAAGCAAATGTGACAGGTGAGGTGTTACAAGATTCTTTGATTCTTTCTTTCGAAAATATTACTAATTCCTGGGTGGTAGATTCAGGGGCTTCATTCCATGCCACACCTGATAAGAAATACTTCCATGACTATGTTCAAGGAGATTTTGGACAAGTTCGTCTGGGTGATGATAAACCCTGTAAAATCGTTGGAATGGGTAAGGTTCTTGTAAAACAGCAGAATGGAAACCGATGGCTATTAAAGGAGGTAAGGCATGTTCCAGATCTAAAGAAAAATCTGATTTCAACAGGGCAGTTAGGCGGTGAAGATTGTGTGACAACTTTCACAGATAAAGCTTGGAAGGTCACTAAAGGAGCCCTGGTAATAGAAAAAGGCGAAAAGGTTGGTACATTGTATTTATGCAATGGTATTTCTAACTCTGTTAATGCTTTAACTTCCAAAGGAGCAAATGCAACATTATGGCATCATAGGCTCGGACACATGAGTGAAAAGGGGATGAAGGTTCTTCACTCAAGGAATTTGTTGCCGGGTTTGAAGAATGTTGATTTGGACTTCTGTGAGAACTGCATTTATGGAAAACAGAAGAGAGTCATATTTCTCAGAGTTGGGAAAGAAAAGAAGAACGAAAAATTAGAGCTTGTGCATACAGACGTATGGGGACCTGCTCAGGTATCATCTCTTGGTGGCTCTCGTTATTATGTTACTTTTATTGATGATGCAACTAGAAAAACTTGGATTTATTGTATCAAGAATAAATCTGATGTATTTGATACTTTCAAGAAATGGAAAGCTTTGGTTGAGATTGAGACAGGAAAGAAATTGAATTGTCTTAGATCAGACAATGGAGGTGAATATTGCAGCAAAGAGTTTGATAGGTACTGTTCAGAGCATGGAATTCGCAGAGAGAAGATAGTTCCAAGAACACCACAAGAAAATGGTGTGTCAGAAAGGATGAACAGAACAATCATGGAGCGTGCAAGGTGCATGAGATTGCATGCAGGATTGCCTTTACAGTTTTGGGCAGATGCTGTAGATACTGTTGTTTATATAATAAACAGAGGGCCTTCAAGTTCCTTGGATGGTGGTGTTCCAGAGGAAGCATGGACAGGTAAAATGGTAAACTACTCTTTTTTAAAGCCTTTTGGTTGCGAGGCCTTTGTCCATATTGATAAGGAAAATAGAACAAAGCTTGAGGCAAAGTCAAAGAAATGTACCTTTATTGGATATGGTGTTAATGATTTTGGTTATCGCTTATATGATTATGAAAATCACAAAATCATTAGGAGCAGAGATGTAATATTCAATGAAAAGGTCTTGTATAAAAATCAGTTGCAGGAAAAGAAGCAAGAAAAAGAAAACAAGGAATACGCATTTCTTGATGAAATCACTGAAAAAGTAAAGGTGCCTGAAAATAATAATAATCAACAACCACAACAACAAAAACCACCACAACAGAAACAGGCACCCCAAACACCCGAAAGTGGTGTTAGAAGATCTACCAGGATAAGTAGACCCCCTAAACGTTACTCTCCTTCATTATATTATTTATTATTGACTGATTCTGGTGAACCTGAATGTTATGAAGAAGCAGTGTAGGTAGAAACCAGGAAGAAGTGGGAGCAAGCCATGAAAGAAGAGATGGACTCCTTAGCACATAACCAGACTTGGGACTTAGTCAGGTTGCCTGCAGGTAAAACAACATTGCAGAATAAATGGGTTTATAGGCTAAAGGAAGAAGATGGAGGAAAATAGAGGTATAAAGCTAGACTTGTGGTGAAGGGGTTTGCACAGAAGAAAGGTATTGATTTTGATGAAATATTTTCTCCTGTTGTTAAAATGACTTCAATCAGAACTATTTTAAGTCTTGTAGCAGCTGAAGATTTGCATCTTGAGCAGTTAGATGTAAAGAAAACCTTTCTCCATGGGGATTTGGAGGAAGAGATATATATGCAGCAGCCACAAGGATATGAGGTGAAAGGGAAGGAGAAACTAGTGTGCAGGTTGAAGAAGAGCTTGTATGGCTAAAACAGGCTCCAAGGCAGTGGTATCTAAAATTTGACAAGTTTATGTCTGAACAATGTTATACTAGATGTCACTCTGATCATTGTGTTTATTTGAGAAAGCAAAATGATGGCAGCTATATTATATTGTTATTGTATGTAGATGACATGCTTGTTGCAGGATCTAACATGCAGGAAATAAATGTGCTCAAAAGAAAATTGGCAAATTCATTTTCAATGAAGGATTTGGGAGCTGCAAAACAAATCCTTGGTATGAGAATAAATAGAGACAAGAAAAATCGTAAATTAACATTGTCTTAGAATGAGTACATACAAAAGGTGTTGAAAAGATTTAACATGCACAATGCAAAACCAATTAGTACACCTTTTACTAGCCATTTCAAACTTAGCAAGGAAATGTGCCCAAAGACCCAGGAAGACATGGATTATATGTCTAAAGTTCCATATGCATCAGCAGTTGGAAGCTTAATGTATGCAATGGTCTACACAAGGCCTGATATTGCACATGCAGTGGGAGTTGTAAGCAGGTACATGAACAATCCAGGAAAGGAACATTGGATGGTAGTGAAATGGATTCTCAGATATTTGAAAGGTACCAAAAATCAAACATTATGCTTTGGTGGTTCAAACATCTGCCTACAAGGATATGTTGATGCAGATATGGCAAGTGACAGAGATAACAGGAGGAGCACTACAGGATATGTATTTACTGTTGGAGGAACAACTATCAGTTGGGTTTCAAAAATCCAAAGTGTTGTTGCACTTTCAATAATAGAAGTAGAGTATGCTACTGCTACAGAGGCTAGTAAAGAAATGATTTGGTTACAAAGGTTTATGGGTGAATTGGGTAAGGAGCATGATATGAGTACGTTATACAGTGATAGCCAAAGTGCCATTCATCTTGCAAAGAACTCAGCATTTCATTCCAAGATTAAACACATACAACTCAAGTACCATTTCATACAATCAGTGTTGGAAGATGGAGAGTTGAAGCTGGAAAAGATACACACTAGCCAGAATCCTGCAGATATGCTAACAAAAGTTGTAACCAGGGAGAAACTGAGAACATGCTCAGTTTCAATTGGTCTTCAAGGATGACGATGAAGATGAGAAACAACCAGGTCCAAAGAGGAGTCATTGTCCAGCAAATGAAGCACCGGTGGAGTTGCTACAATCATTCTCAAAGTGGGAGATTGTTGTGTGTGGAGCATGATTGTTCAGAGGTATTTGTTTCAGTCGGATGTATACCTCAGGAAGTTTTGTACACCCCTCCACGGCGGGGGCTCGGGGGCAGCGCCCCCGAGGCCAAAAATAAATGTAAAATTGCCTTGTAAAAGTATAGTAATTTCTAGTCAATCTAGGCCGTTCATTAGGCGGATGATCTGACGGTAGAACTTATGTTTAGTTTAGGGTTTTTCGCCCTAGAAGGAAACCCCTCTCTTTGTATGAGGGCATTGTATTTGAGAATGTGTGATAGATGTGTATTCTGTGTGAGCGAGAAACAAAGAGCTGAGACTGTGAGAGAAAAACAGAGGATATTACAGCGGATTTGTTGTAGGTTGTATCTATTCATTTTGCTGGATAATAGAAAGGAATGACTGGTTGTTCGGGGCGGACGTAGCCCAAACTAGGTGAACCACGTATATCTGTGTCTCTCTTGTTTTGTGCATTTTCTGTGTTTATATTTCTGCAATATTTTATGTGTTCCATTGCTCCGTAATATATAATTTTCTAACAATTTGTGTATTCTTATGCTTCTGACAATGGCCAATAGTAGCCTCTGGTGGAAGTGGAGGCTTGTTTTTCATTCTACGTGAATGATGGAAAGGGGGGTTTTTTTCTTCCACGTTAGATAATAAATTTTAGAAATAAACACAAAAAATAAATCTAGGAATAAAGGATTATCAAGTAATCATGAACTATAATATATAACCTAGTGAACCAAGGACTTAACGTAGGGTAACCAATCTGCTCGAGTGTTGTCTTCAGTGTATCACAATATACAAGGAGACCGAATTGGTTACCTATGTTGAGGATAGTAACCTATAGGGTACTCCCAAAATATACTCGATGGTACATGGGAGTACAGTTTGTATTTGTGTTTTCTAATGCATAATTGTTTGATGAGATAATTCCCATATAATTTACATGCATGGAGTGGTGTCCAATATACCCAAAGTTATGTGGAGAATGATCCTATACACTCACATACATCAAACATGATTTGACCCCTAGGATAGAATGCTAGAAAACAATGACAACTCCTATATTTAATGGCAGGTGAACACATCTCTAATTTTGAACTCTAAATGTTTGTGTTAATGTTACAAATGCTACTTAGGTTTGTTACAGGTCTATTTGGGCACATCACTCCCAAAATTCATATCATTACTTTTATGGCTCATCAAACACTAATTCAGTTGTTACATGCCCTAGAAAAGTCAACTCATTGAATGCTTCCTTCTATGCAAATTTCCTAGCCTGAAGCCTTCCTAAAATGCCTCCTTGGGACACTAGCATAGCCTAAGCCTTGAGACATTGCACTGTAGAGTAGTCATGCCCACTGTGGTCTGTACTGCAGTGCACTTAGGCCCTCTTTGACCTACGCTGGGTGAGATTAAGAGAAATTTGCATAGGGTTCTAGGAATATTCCTTGATTCTAGATGATTCTAGAAGGATCCCATCTCTTTTCTTCTCCTATGAGCTTGAAAATGGATAGGCTAAGGATCCATTAACCTCTTATCCTCTCATCTCTTGCTCCATGGAAACTAACTCCAAGTTTTGAAGGCCATTCAATACCATTATTTATGACAAAACCACCTCCATTTCCTATAAATTGAGAACTCATCATAGTGATAATGGGGACTAGAATATGAAGTTTGCAAGGAAATTCTGTTGGTTTGAGAATTGAGTTCATGGCAAGCAATGTTATTCTATTGGAATGGTGTGCTTTTGATGTGGCGGGGATTGGACTAAAGCTGGAGGAGTGGCACAGGATGGAACTGTATTTGGTGATACTCTTCCTTCTACATTAATAAAGAGTTTATTCCTTCTCTCATATTATTTTTCATATCTGTGATGATTATGTGTTTCAATGCCTTTGATTCCATTGTTTTATAGTAGATAGATCATCTATGTGTTGATCGTTTCTTGTTTCTATTTCTCTTGATACATGTACCTTTTGAGCGGATTTAGTTCAAGTGGGAGAGACGGGAGAGATTCAAAAGAGATCAAGGAAGCGAGAGACTACAAGTAAGCTCCTCCATCTCATCTATCTTCTATAAGAAAAGTTTAAACTACTTTATTTATGTTGGTCTAGTTGTAGTCACCCACCTAGGGAAACTGTGTTTATCCGTAGATGCAAATTTCATATAACAAATTGGAAACCATACTAGGGAATGAATCCTATTCTTGGTGGCTTACCCTCATCATATTACACCCTAGTAGACCTTTCTTGACTTTATTGGTCTTATTTCAGTTTTTTTGAAGTGTTTTTAGTCAAAATTTTTGCTTGAATGGCTCTTGATTTGACTCTCTGGCACTAGTGCAGTGTTGGTATTGACATAGTTTGCTGGAGAGAAGCCCCAGCCTTAGAGATAGTGCACTGCAGCACACCGTCTCCCACTCTGGCTTGAGTTGATTCCTCTTAGGCTAAAAAACCCACCTTTGGCTTGATTTTTTCCGAAGTTTCTTTTGTTTTTGCTTGCTGAAAGATCAATGGTTCTTGTGTTTCTAAAATCAAGTTGTATTTCTAGTGCTAGCCCTACTTTGGCCTTGCTTGTTTAGTGCTTCTTGAATGATTTCTATATCATTTTCAATTCAATATTAAAGTTAGCTTATAGTCGATTAATCTTTTCTGAAAAGGAAGTGTCGTAAAGTCTTCATTTCTTTCAAAAAGGAACTATTGTAAAGGCTTCGTTTCTTGTGAAAAATATTGACTGATTGTTTGTGCATTAGTTTCGTTTTGTTCATCTAAACATTAAGTGAATTGAAAATAAAAACTTGCATTATGCAATTAGAGTTTTATGTGTTCTTGTAGCAATAGTATCTGGAAATTTCATTAGATGTGCTCTTTGCTCTTTGATTAAATATTCTAATTGTTCTATCCCTTGTAGTTAAGGTTTTCATTCTTCAAAATCAAATGAAAAGAATGTTTCTCATCATAGTTACATTCTAGGAATTGAAGATATACATCACTTGGTTAACCTTGAAAGGAAAATTCTTAAGAGGATCAACTTGAAAGTGATCTCAATTAACCTAATGCGGCATTGTAACTTAACACATAACATTTAGAGGTCTAGGCAAGAGTCATGTTCCGGCGTTGTTAAACATAGCAGCTAGCATTAATTGTCTACAATACATTCTGTGTATGATACCTCATTCCACGTACATAGTTATATCATACCTCTTCCACGTACCTTCATGTTTATAGGGTGGTGTTATAGTACGAAAAGTATAAAGGAATTCTCTTAGTGTGTGGTTTTGCATTAGACAGTGCTAACATGGATTGGGCCTCAATGTACTTTTGGGTATATATGGAAGTACTAAATTAGGTTGCTATCCATCCTTAGGTAACTGAGTTAGCCGCCTTGTACACTGTGATACACCAAACACGTCATTCGTGGAGATTTCCTACACGTATGTTAGGACCTTAGTTTACTGAGGTAGTATATTGCAGTTCTCCATTTCTTGGTAATACTTTTGCCTAGATTATCCCTATTTTGTTTTCTTTTGTTATTTTGATTGAAATAAAATTAACTAACTGTGGATAACATCCTCCATGTCACTCCTTAGTTGATCCTAGTTTGAAACATATGGAAACAACTTCGGAGTCCACTGATCAAGGAATTCCTTTTAATTGGAATCCTAGTCCCTTTCCTCCTTTCATAAATATTGGTGCTCCATATATGGTTACATTATCCCTTCCGAGATTTACCATTGGCTTGTGAGGATGGTTGTTTTCAACCTACTTGATTCAAAATTTCGTGATTTATTCACAATCGAGTACTCCTGCACCTATACAAAATCAATCTCCATTTGATCCTAAAGTTGACCCTTTACCTTCTTCATCAGTTATTTCTTCCTCCCCTTCTTCCTCTTCGCCTAGTGAAAGTATTGAAACTAGTAACCAGGTTCATAAGAAGAAGAAGAAAGGGAAGAAGAAGAATAAGAAGAAGAAAATTCAACGTGGGGGCAACCAAGAAACCATTGTTTCGAATGCAACTTTTGATGAGAAACCGTCTTCACAAACTTTGATATCCTTGCAAAATTTGTACGAGCAACCATCTTCTTTGAAATTGTTCTGGTATTCCTTAGATATTAGAAGAATTGTCTTATCATTCACATCATCCTATGTCATCAACTTCTGGAGATCATGCTAGTGACACAACATCAACTAGTGGTAGTAATGTTCATGGAAATACGGTTAAAATTAAGTTTCCATGTAGTTTATGTGAAGGGAATCACCCCATTCACCTTTGTCCCTATCTAGATGAAGCCCAAAAAGTGTTGGATAAGCATCCTGCCTCTCCGCAATGACTTCCATCGGGTTACAGGAGACTGTCCCTTAATCCTTCACTAGTTGATGAAGTAACTGACCCAAATCAACCGTTCGTCAAACCTACTTTCTGTGAATGTGAATACCACGAGTCTATACCTGACTAATCAGATGACCCGATTTCACCTTCAGTTAATCATACCTTTCCTATATAGAGTGAGTATGATACCTATTATAGACATATTTGGGCATTACAACCCCCATCACATATGTTGATAAACCAAGGGCTCTTAAACCCCTAAAAGTGTTGTTTTACACCCTAAAGGATCATGGTCAACTGATTACATCATTTCCCAGAACTTCCACCTAAAAAACCACTCAGAACTAGCCAAAACTAGACCATACTAACTGCTCCTTGTTCAAGGTGCGATGCATCTCACCTGCTACACATGGGAGGTGCGATGCGTACTAAAAAGGCCTTTTGTAGGGTGCGATGAGCGAGAGTAGACAAATGGCAAAGACATTTTGCTAAGTGGATGCCTAAGTAATCTTCTAGAAACTTTTCATATGACACTTGTATCTCAGAATCGCAGGGATGAGTAAGAGATCAATGAAACCTCCAGGTGGAACCAAGAAATATCAGTGAAATGACACTAATCAAAAACCCAGAATCTGAATCACCCCTCTGCAAATATCTATAAATGGATCCCTCATCTTAGAGATCTAGAGGCTGGAATTTTGTAATTTGTAAGGAAGTGTTGTTGGTTTCTATTTGAGACATTGTATTGTTGGGTTTCTATTTGTGGATGCAATTGTATAGTTAATGTGCTTCTGATTCTACATTGCTTATGGTATTATAGATCTCTATGCTTTGATGGTGTGCTTTTGCTTTGCCTCTATAGATATTCTCTAAAGCGGGACAAGTAGGAGAATTGTAACGAGCTCTATCAAGGGAGAGAGGAAACAAGCAAGGAGCCAAGCGGAAGATGCAAGTTGGTGCTCTCTACTTCTCTCTTATCTATCATACATAAAGGAAATATTTAAGCACTTTAAATTGTTTATTTCTAAGATAGCTACCCGTCTTAGTGGGACTAGCAGATAAAAAAGACACTAGTTTTCCCAGAAACAAAATGGCAACTCCACTGGGGAGTGAATAGTTTGTTTGTTTGTTACTGATGTTTGCTTTATAATCTACAGACGGAGCCTGAGGTTAAGCCAGCTAGCCTTCGAACTGCACTTTCTATGCAAGTGCAAAGTAGATCAACACTACTTTAGTCAATCTCCGGGTTGGTTTATGAAATGAACATCCGACTTGCAAACATCCTTAGTGCCCTGGTGGTAGCTCAATAACATCATAAGATTATACCCCCATACTTTGTTGTTATTGTCTATCATAAGCTCAGCCTAAATCACTGAACTTAGCTGCAAATTTTGAGAAATAAGCAAGCTCAGTTTCATTCCCTGGTCCATCGCACTATCTCTAACTGGCAGTCTGGATGCATCGCACCTACCTTCTGTTACAGGTGAGATGCATCCCTGTTTCCCTTAAGGACAGGTACAATGACTGAATGATACTATTTCATTCTCTGGAATTTGTTTTTTCTTCATTGTTTTCAGCTCTATTCAGTAGTTTTGCTACTTATGATCAATATATCATTGTTGAAGCCTTCTTCCTTTGCATTATTTAGCCTCCATTGATTAGGAATCGTGAAGGTTTTTTTTATCTATTTTTCATCATTTACAGTCCTCCTTTGCAAATAGTAGCTTAATCGAACTGTCGTCTTTTGATTCAAAAGTGTTGCAATTGTCATTGTGAGTTGAAAAGAAGAGTGTTGTGAAGTCTTCCTCTTCTAGATAGTCATTTGTACTTTTACCATTGTATTTGATTTGAATTGTCAATATTTGAAGTGTCGAAAGAAGTTTTCCATTTGAAATTGAAAGTGTTGCCTTAGTCTTCCTTTCGTTTTGAAAATAAATTGTTGAAGTGTCGCTTTGAAGAAAAGTAGTTAAGATCTTTACTTAGTTTTCTTCTTGGCATTCTCACATTAAGGAAACAGAAAAATAAACAGATGCATGTGCATTTGCATTTAGACTGCATGCGGAAAATGATTTAGGAAGAGTTCATTTAGTGTGTGCTCTCTGCTCTTTGTTGAAAGAATCATACTCTTCTTTCCTTAGTAGCTAGGATTTTCATTGCTAAAAGAAAACAAACGACTGTTTATCATTTTAGATTGCATATTTAGGAATTTTACATCTGCATCATGTGGTGAACCTTGAAAGGCAAACTTCTTAACAAATATCAACTCTAAAATAAACCTCAATGAACATAAAAACGCTTTGTAACCTAATGCACAACATATAGAAGTCTAGGCTAGAGACGTATTCCGGTGTCGTAAAGCCTGGTAACTATCATTTTCATCGAAGGTTGGGTGATTCCTCCTGTTTGATACCACTAGTGCCAGTACGGACTTGTGCTCCCTGTGTCGTTGAGTATATATTGGGAGACCACAATAGGTTGATATCCTTTATCCTTAGGAAGCCATGTTTGCTGGCCTATCGATTGCAATGCACTGAACACAACATTCGAGAAGATTGTCTGTCATACGTAAAGTCCTTGGTAATTTCTCTTTAATTTTACCACCAAGGTGTATATTGTAATTTTGTGATTGGTTTGTTAATCCCTCTATCTAGATTTGTAGAGTAGTCACTTTCGTTCCTTTTCGACTCCTTAAAAGAAAAAGTCCATCTGAGCACTTGTCACTTCAGGCTCATTAAAAATCAAAGGTGACTAGAGTCACCTTTAACTTTTTCTCGACTCTTAAAAATTGAAAAAGCAAAGTTGTGTCAAAGTGTCATAAAATTCATTTAATACGGAATAACATTTTCCCCTTTTTAATTTTGAGTTGATCAAGTAATCCACAATCGTGGAAGAAAGTCAATCAAAACCTTGTCGTTCGCAGAGGCTAGCGAGTCAACCGTCTTTGACTCCGGAAATGAAATCATTTCGAGTGAAACGGTCTCATTTAACTGAGTCCACTTCTCTTAGTTTATTTGAAACTTGTGTTTCAACATCATCAGAGACTACAATTACTCTGATCATTTTTGGTACATATTCCTTTACAGAATAAGTTCCGTGGTTACAAGAGGACATTAGAACCAATTCTAGTGTAATGGTAGATGCCTCGATTCCTAAAATAGCTCCATCTAGAGCTGATCTAGAAACTAAATTTCACTCACCTAAACATCTGGGAGTTGAGTTCCAGAATTCAAAAGGTGTCACCCCTCTAGTATTTGTCACTGTAGAAACTATACCTTCTTCGGCCCAAAAAATATTTTACAGACCTAACGGTCTACCTCTTCCACCTGGACTGATTGCTATAGAAGAAGTTGTAGAGGATCTTCCATCCAATACTCCATTGCATTTTGGAGCTGGGATCCACTTATATCCTTCTATTCTTGAAGTTAGTTCTTTCAATCATACTTCATCGCTTGTTCCTGTCGAATCGCTGGGAAATATTTTGGATAGACTGAATATGTCTAAAAAACCATCAACATCTAGGACTGTGTCATCTAATACAGCCATAGCAGAACCTCCTGCTACCACTCCTATGACGTTTGCTGGTATACCATCTATCCCAACTAGTTATCAATCGCTAGAAGGAGTCCACCCAGGGACTGTTTCGATGACATGGTCTGTTTCCATTAGTTCTTTTGGGACCCTATCTGGCATTTCCTATGTTGAAGCTCAGCAAATTGATCCTGCATACCAGTTTCGATTTGGGAAACCCAGTCTTCAAAGACCCATCTATCCTTTGAACACTATATTACCACCATACGAGGGACAGTATGCTTTTTCATTATTCCCTTCTGGAGAACATCCGTATGAAAGCTCACAACAAAATTTAGGTCAAACTGGAATTAAATCCAGTGGTTGGATACCAATACTGCCTCAACAACCAAGGGTTGTATATTCAATACAACCAACCCAACCCGTGTTGAATATTACCACTACGCCTGCCATTATGACTGTGTCGAAAGTACAAGCATAGCCCGTTGTATGTCAACCTCAAATTACTCAGGTTGCAGTACAACAGCCTCTTGTCTCGACGTCTCCATCACACTCTCAGGTTAGTGCTTACTTAACCGTGATGACTCAGGCTCAATCAGGTGTTATCACTCCGCATCTTGGTAAATCATCTGGTGTTGGGAAACATCAAATGGCTCAACAACCCCAATTCCAACAAGTTTATTGAGGACCTGAGAAACAAGGCGCTTTAGGTAATGGGCAACCGCATTGTCAAAACGGTTATCAACAACCATTATATATTGGTTATGTCCATCAACTTTATCAAAGTTACTAGCATTAGATACATTATGCTAGTATGCAAAGACCCACTACTCAGGTGATCCCATCTTATCTTAGGTACACTTCGCCAAACCTGAAACAACAGTTTCCATTTGTAGCAACTCTAGAATTAGTACCAGATTTGAACTGGTTAACGAATGATCCAATTGCTTATGCCCCTTGGTGGCCAACGATTCCTCATAAAATTCCTTCAGATATTCGTAAATTCAATGGAAATCCACATCAAGATCCATCGAATCACGTAATGACCTTTCATTTGTGGTGTTCATCCAACACCCTCAATGATGATTTGATTAGGCTTCACCTTTTTCAACGAACGCTAATTTGTTTGGCAGTGAAATGGTACATCGAATTGACTAGAGCTTCATTCGATAACTTCAGTGTCCTTGCCACTACCTTTTTAACCCACTTTCAATTACCCATAAGGTACGAAACAGGAACATAAATGCTTACCAATTTTAAGAAAACAACAGCCACTCACATATCTGATCATATTCATGACTGGCAACATCATCATCCAATGGTAAATACCCATGTTCCTGATCAGCTTCTAGCTGAGTGGTTTATTAATTCATTATTAACTTCTATTACAGAAGATGTGGTGAAAGGAGGAGTTGTCACTGAAGAGCAAGTCATTACTCGTGCACAATATTTAGACTTGATCTATACTCAGTCTAGCACGCTCTATGAATAAATTCCTGACACTACTAGACCATAATTTTCCATTCCTCCCCCTCCTAAATCAAACAGGGACTCTCACGGCAGTGATGGCGTGATTGGTACCTCAAGTATGCGAACCACAAAGGCTCAAACTGGTAAAGCCCTTGCAGTTTCTAGTAGAAAAGAAAATGAAAAACTTCCTGCCTCGGAGGTCAATGCCATGTCATCTGACAAAGGTAAAGAACCGAAGCAACCAGGGGGAAAGAAGAAAGGAAAAACAAAAAGAAGGAACAGGAAGATTCACCTCTTGAAATATCATCTAAAAATCCTGCTGGGCAAAAGAAACCTAATTAGCCATGTTTCATATGGAATGAGGACCATTATACAAGAGATTGTCTGCATCAACCCGAGGTCAAGAAATTTTCAAAAACTTCAAGAACCTAAGTAGTCTTAACTGATCCGTTTCCAAACCCAGAAACTAATTTGGTTGCTATCAATCATGCTTTCCCATCCCAAGTGCTTATGTTATCCATATCGAAGTAGCAAAATGATGCTTTGATATCGACGAGGAATAAAGGTTACAGGAATCCATAGATGTCGAACAACAAGGCTACAGATCAACCCAGTAGTTCGACAACAACTTCATCACAAGTTGTGCCACCCATCATTAATGAACTAAAAATAAAGCCGCCAAAGGGATTAGTATACAAATCAACATTTAATCCTTGTGCTCAAGCAGCACCGAATTATAATATAGTAGAGGATCTGGCTCAATCGCCATCCACTATGTCGACACTTGAAGTACTGCAGAATTGCCCCTCCCAAAAGCAAGCTTTATTATCGGTAATAGGTGGGATTGACCCAATGGATTCCAATCTTGTGGCCTTTAACCATAAAGGATATGAACCTCAGTTACCGACCCAACTCGTTTTCCTTATACAGGTAAAAGCCCTCAACAAAACTATTCATAGAACAATCATTGATGAGGGCGCATCTACCTATCTAATGTCAATGAGCTGTTGGAAAACTTTAGGCTCACCACCCTTGTCGTGATCATAAATGACATTAAAATCATTCAATGGAAGAACATACATGTCGTATGGATATTAAGTAACTTGCAAGTTGAACTGGGGGGCGAGATAGTAGAAATTGAAGTCGAAGTTATCAATGCAAACCTCGATTACAATATCTGACTAGGAAGGCCTTGGATTTATGCTATGGATGTTGTTGTGTCAACATATATTAGAAAGATTTCATTTCCCTTCCAAGGCAGAATTACAATCGTTGACCAACTAACCTTTCTCCCCAACAGTTCATAAGCTATAGGAAGCATTCCAATGATCCATGGAAGCTCTCATTCACTTCAAAATGTTGGAGTAGGCTCCCTAAAATACCTTGCCTTAATGGGTATTCTTTCCCTCCCGTCTCTAAGTAATCTGGCAGAAGTGGCCAGAGTGGAAACCTGTAATATGGTATCTTCTATATCAGAAAATATTAAGAGGATTTCCGAAAATTTTGTTAGCATGGATCATCGCCAGGTATTTCCTCCAAGTCCCATATAAATTTTGTAGCAATCAATTTTCTTGGCCTTGGCGGCAAACCCAAATCAACGCTCATCAAGTGTCTAGATAGATAGGTCTCTAGAGTATGGTACCCCTTTCGATCCTTCGTCTCGTATACATTCTACAGATGAAGGAATCATTCAGTCAATGATGATAGGAGAGGCACCATGAGAAGATTACCACCATCATTCCCATCTTCAAGCTAATGACGAAGATTATTCCAGTGACCTAGATCATCCTTCAGTTTTTGATTTTCTATCAAATATTGTAATACGGTGGATTCCGAGCGAAACCTATCCAATATTGAAGAAACTATTGCCATAAATATCTCGACTAAAGATAATGTTGTAGAGAATATTCATGTCGGCAAATCTTGCTCTTCTTCAGAACTAGAAATATACTCTGCTCTCTTTTGCGAATTTAGAGATGTCTTTGCATGGTCATATGAAGAAATGCCAGGCATCAACTCGAGCATTGTTGAACACAAAATCAAGATGTATCTAGATGTCAAACCAGTACGACAGCGGCTTCGATAGGTTCACCCAAAGAAAGCCCCTGCCATCAAGGCAGAGGTTGAAGAACTTTTACATGCTAGTTTCATTTACCCTATTCCTCTGATGATTGGGTATCGAATATTGTTCCTATCACAAAAAAGCAAGGAATGATTAGAGTGTGTGTTGATTACAGGGATGTAAATCAAGCTTATCCAAAGGATAACTACCCTACACCCTTCATCGACCAGATAATTGATGAATGCATTGGATGCAAAATATTTTCATTCATGGATGGATTTTCTAGATATAATCAAATAAAAAGTCGCCCACAGGACTAGTCGAAGACTACATTTATATGTCCGTGGGGCACATTCACGTACTGTAAAATACCTTTTGGCTTAAAGAACTCAGGGGCAACTTTTCAGAGGGAAATGAACTACGCCTTCCATGACATCAAACACATTGTTCAACCATATCTCGATGATCTACCGGCTCATTCGCGAAAGCTGACTGATCATCCGCAACATTTGAGAGCTATATTTCTACGTTGCCGACACTACAAGATACGACTCAATCCACACAAGTGTGTGTTTTGTGTTAGCTCTGGTCGTTTACTTGGTTTCATAGATTCTAAGGACATGATTCGACTCGACCCATGTAAGGTTCAAGTAATCATCTACATGCCTCCACCTTCAAATTTGCTTCAAGTTCAGAAACTCCAAGGGAAAGTAATACATGATGCATCAACATGTACATCAAATTTGATGTCCCACTTTGGAAAGCCTACAATGGGCACAGATGTTATTTTTTCCTTGAGAATCTCAAAACTCTTCTTACATTTGTCATTCCAACAATATGTAGCATCATTTTTCAACAAATGTTCCATTGGTGCTGTGATTTGTGCATATCTCTTAATGAACTTTCGGTAGTACCCAGTGTGTCCCAATGTGGCGTTTAGTTGTTTGACACTTTGTGGTGCCTCCAGATTGAGTATGACAACAACCTTCATAGGATCCACCATCAAGCCTTGTTGGCAGACCACATGACCGAGAAAGTTTCTGAAGGGGATGAAGAAAGTACATTTCTTAAGGTTCAACGCAATTTGGTGTCATCGGCACGTATCCAACATCAACCGTAAGCTTGCAATATGTTTCTTGACTAGTGATCCAGGTGGATGTTGGTGGCCACCCACCAACCCATTTGGACCCCCACAACTGTCTCTTTCACTCTTTTCAGTTTCCTTAATTGTAGCACAGTTTACTATTTTTAGCAGTTTTTCGGGTCCTGAACTTCCGGAGCCGTTTTGAGGCCCTAAACGACGTTTTTTTGGGAATCTGGGGGCAACATGGGTCTATAGACCGATGTTGCCCTTCCCAAAGTGGTAGTTCTCGGATAGATCTTTCTAACGAGCTATCGTACGCGTCAAACGGAGATCGTATGCCAAAGTTACGACCCCGGGAAATTGATGTACCAATTTACCCAAACGGGGCCCACAATTTGGCGTTTCATCTTCTAGGGTTAGGTTTCGGGATGTGAAGGGTTTTCCATTGTTTCTCAACAATAAATAGGCCTTCGAGCCTCATTGTAATACAGTTCGGAACAGTTCAGAGGCATGTAGCCGCACATCTCTTCTCAGAGATAGCTACCATCGCCCTAGCTGGTTTCTTTCCATTTCTGGTTGTAAGCAGATTTCAGTATTTTCCATTAATGAAATGAAGCATTATTTCCGCTGCATCTATGTGTTTATGGTTATTGCATCTCTGTATTTATGGTTATCTCTGTAATCTATTGCGTTCCTGTTTAAATCCGGATCAACTAGCCTAAATACAGTCCAATCATCAAAATAAACTTCCAAAATCTTATGGATGAATTCCTTGAATGCGGCCACTACTACACATGAAAATATCACTAGGGCATTATTTAACCCAAAGGGCATAACCATGTACTAAAAACATCCCCATTGTGTTGCAATGGTGGTCTTTCTTCTATATTCTGGCGTGATCTTGTTCTGATGGTACCTTGAGAATCCATCCGTAAATGAGAATGCTTCCTGTCCACCAACATTCTCCAGAACTTCATCTATAAACGACGTCAGGAATGGGTCATGAAAATAGGCATCATTTAGTTTTCGGAGGTCCATACAGATTCGAATTTCGCCTTTATGTTTCTTCTCCTACACTATCATAGGACTCACCCAGTTAGATTCTTTCATCGGTTCAATAATTCCTGCTGCCAACATTTTGTCCAATTCTTTGTGGACATTTTCCTTATACTTCAGATTCAAATGGTACAAATGCTGCTTAACTAGTTTCACGTCAGGTTTCAAAGTTATTTTCATCCCTCCTAGTTCATCGAGGATCCCATTTAACTTTGTTTTTTTGGTCGGGAAAAGTCTTCATATTATCGAAGTAACTCGATGACGTTATCCACTGTGGCATTATGGCAATACTCTCCCAGCATCGCATACTTCGGCTTGTCATCTGTACCAATATTTACCTGCTTCATTTTCAGTGGCGCAGTGATGTTAGGGACCTCGATCATTGGTTCATCAACCTTGAAACTTCCATCTGTTTCCTAAATATTGATGTTTCTAGGGTCATCATTGTCATCTTCTACCTACACATTGTAACATTCTAGGGCTTGGCTCAACTGATGTGACCATTCTGGCTGCACTATTTCTTCTTGTTCGAGTGTTATTTTGAAAATGGTGGCCTTCAAAACTTGCAATGCATCATTGACAGTATCCATCCATTGGTCGTCATATAAGAATGTTAATAAAAATCCTTCACGCAAGATATCCCATTAACCTGTACCATGTCACAGTTTTGTTTCAGTATACTAGTTCGTTAGGATGAAATCCAAGGTATGATAAAATAAGTGTACCCACTCCAGCTGGGGTTCTTCTCCATAGGGCTTGGTCCATTTGGTGAGGTGCATGCGTGGGTCATCACGTCCATCCTATTTCTCAGTTATTCATAGTTCCGACTTCCCAAACCTAATCTACATCATTCGCCTGCAGCCATGCTAGTCTTCAAAGGTTCTTTCTTGTGTTCCCCACCAATGTGCAAGTGTTGTGCGCAATGCCCATATTAATGCATTGAACCTCTGGTGCTCTAGTACCGCGTTCTCAAACTTGGTCAGGAATTCATCCACCACTGTCAACCCATCATACATCGATAGATCTCGATCCTAAACTGATACGCAACACATTGATTTAGTCATCACATTACAGTTTAGAGTTGTTACTCTGTTCAACCGATTATTCCATCGTTCATCTTCTTCACCTGAATCTGAAGTGCAGGTCTCTGCGCGCTCCCACGATATTCTTCCTTCTATAGTCGGATTTACCCAATCTCGATCTTGCGCAGTTATCTTGTAGATATGATCCAAGTGATCATCATTTTCATCGTTGCATATGGGTTTAGTGTAGCGCGCTCCTTCAGCTGGATGTAGCGAAATAACTACACGTAGGGACTTTGTGTGCTTGCACCTTCGATGTCCATGGTTACTCCTTGCAATCTCCCCATGGGCAAGATATTTTGTTGGTTCGCCATCCGTAATTGAATTGGAGACCACTGTAATGTGGGCCTACCCATGTGTTCCCATGTCTATTTAGGTAGCATGTTCGCATCCGACCCCAAGTCCAGAACGACCTGATCCATCTCATAGTCACCAATCTGCGTTGTTAATCACATTTCCTGACCGGTGCGCAGAGCATGTTTTCCCAGTTTCCTGATCACTTAAGTTTCACATGATCCTTCGCACCTAGTTATCAGCTCTTGTAATCCTTTAACTACCTTCTGGTCGCGTATTAGCTTCATGCATGCCTCTAAAAAGGTAGTTAGCATAGAGGGATCCATTTCTGGCTTGGGTTGATCCTTACTACTTGATGTAGAGATTTCCACAAAGCTCTTCTTAGCTTCCATAAATGTCTCCCTCGCACATTGTAATTCGAACTCAGGCTGCTATGAGGGGTCCTGAGAACACATATGTCTCCCTCAGTTTGTTTCCCCTTATCTTCCCTAGTGGTTGTGTCACTTCTGAGCATCATGTTCAAGTTAAGGTCTTCTTTGCACAGTTCAACCTTCATCATTTGGACTTTCTCAGTGGGAGTAGACTGAAGCACCCCTTTCTCATTCATCTGTGCAATTGGCGTGGGGAAATCTACCACTTCATGATCGAACTGGTAACAATATGAGCAACATGTTTTGGTCGGGTTCGTACAGTCATGCACATAGTGCCTAGGTCCTCCATAATTGTACCAGATTAACTATCCACACCCTCGTTTGGGTCCCATTCCTCCTCGTCCCTATCCCCATACTGGGAATCCACCTTGCGTTATTGCTGTGGCTGGATTCTGACCTCGCACCCCAGTTTGCATCTGGTAAGCAGGTGTCTGGTCCATAAGCAACTCATAACTTCAGCAATTTCGTTCATCATGACCCACCAATCTACAAAAATTGCAAAATAACTGCTAGGGGGTTGTGTAAACTTCTGCAATAGGTGACAGTTGTCCATTGTATGCTTTCCTCCCACCTAACAGATAATACACCAAATAGCGGGCACCGCGCTTGGCCCCACCAATGCCTCTGGTCTTAACGAAATTGGTCCCCCTGCCAAATAGTTCGCAAATATCGGACAATGATCCTTATAATGGCCTTGGCATTTACATTTTATGCACCACACCTATTCTCATGCTTATGGTTGGGGCGCCTTATCTTGTTTCAAACTTTGCATCTCTAAGCATAGATTTTGTAGTTGCACATCGATTTGCTAAACTCCTTACCCAAGATCCTGTATTGGAGGCTCATGCAACCTCATCGCTATCTCTAAAGCTTCAGCCTGGGTCGAGATGTTTTGCTATGATAATTTTGTGCTTAGATGTGGTGTCAAGCCACAAACCACGCACGGTGCTGCGCATCCGTCAATGTCATGTTAGCCTCATGAATCATACTCTTTAGTCTCTAATTCAGATCCCATAGGGTTTCACTCGGCAATATCATGATTTCCCTGAACCCAATGATCGACTGCGTCTCTGGTTTTGGTCAGCTAAATTATTTTTTCAATGCATCTTGGATCTTTGCTATTCTTGCATTCGGATGATCACTAGAGTGCATTATATACCACGTCAACACACGATCCTGCAACGTGCTTACCAAAGTAGCCTTTTTTATGGTATCATCCATAACACCTTGGGCTTCATATACTGCCTTTACCACAAACCAGAACTGGTCTGGTTCCTCATTTTCTACGCCTCTAAATATAGGCAACTTGATCACACTCACCATTCCAACCCTCGGTGGTGGTGGAGGTGGGGTAGGTGAAGATGGGGTTGATGTAGGCAAAGTGGGTGATGGTGTGGATGGCAGTGGTAATATTGGAATGCGTTGATTTATCAACCAGACCATGCTCCTTGGAGAGAACCCTACAAGCTCCTCCTCTCTTTCTTGAGACAGTGAAATCAGGGGACTATTTTCCAACCCTTTGCTCCATTGGTAGCCTTTTCCACTCCGTGTTACGCCATACATCAATGGATTCTCATAACCTGTTTTTCACATAACATCATTTTAATCCAAGTATTCAGGGATTTGATATACTTACCCCGCGGTCCCTTGAGAAAACGTCACTCTACCTTGATGTAGCTCAAAGTGGTGTCTATCACAAACTCAGTGATAAACCCTCCTATTATTCGATCCAACCAGTGATCCACCGCCCGTGCATTTTTATCTTCAAACACCTCTAGCTTGTGTACCAACACCGCAGTCCACACAATGGGATAATCAAGTTTGCACCTATCCTGACTGTGAGCTAATCTCGTGGATTTCTGTGTATAAGTAGCGATCCAAACACCTCTCTTCAGATATCTGTGGAGTTTTGTTTTCCTGTACTACGAACTCGTGAAGCTTCTAATCCAACCAGTCTTCAATCTATTTCTTCATATGGTTGCAACGTTTGAACATCAAACATCCCCTAGGCAGATCCCAGTCCCAACAATGGAACCATTTGTTGACTTCATGGGGCCTCACCCAGGTTTGGAAGTGTTTTACCCAAACAAATCCCGCACTACCAACCCTTTTGGCAATAGTCCACGGAGCGTGGACTGAAGTCACACTCGAGGTAGTAGGCGAGAGCGCTAGAACCATGTTTCTGCACCCTATGGATGTCTTGATAAGGACTGTATGGGTCACGAAACAGTTGGCACACTTGCGCTACTCTGCACAACACTCTGGCCTTCGTGAAGCTCAACAATGAAGCACTTCTTATATTTCTTAGTATTAATGTGATTATTATAGATCTAATCTACTCTTAAGGTCTTATTCAAGCATTAAATATTAATAACTAGCGCACACAATCATAATCCATAACATCAGAAACCATGGCAGATACATAAACCAGAATATAATAGAGCCGCAATATTTCAGAACCAACTTAACTTTATTAATGTCTTGAATTCAGTACAATATTTTTCCAGCCCTGCGCACACAGCTGCAGGGGTCTGTGCATAGAGCTGCAGACTCTAGCAGGCCTTCGCGTACATAGCTGCAGAGCCTCTATCTCCTACTGCGACCCAAGACTCAAACTTTATGACCCAGAGTGAGTATTAAAATCAAAAACCCATAATATGTTAGATCTCTCTTCCAAAATCTACTTTCTACCTTTAAAGCCTTGCTCTATTTATACATTCCCATGGGCCGCGGACCATGGGTAGGCCGACTCACTTTCTATTATTTTACATAATTTTCGGATGGACAACCCTTTGACTCGACCTATTACATTTCATGCTCTGTGCACTTCGCGGAACTTTTACAATATCATTACGCTAAATTATGGGCTTTAAACCCCAAAACCATTATGCAGGGCCTCTCCTACCAAACATCCCTTCTTTTATGTTGATGGGATACTCATATTGTCATCATATATGTTTTCATTGAGATCCCTTTTATGCCATGTTGGAAGGATGCTCATCACGCATGAGTTTGTGTCATACTGATTGGAGTCATTTGATTGAGAGTTCCTGTAGCGAACATCTCCTGGAGACACTCTTGCATGAGGGCATATTTTCTTGTATGATAACGACATCACCTCTATGTAAATCACCACTATTGACAACACTTAATGTAGTGGCCCATGCCATCTTGACACTGGGATCCAGAGACATAGTCCCTCCTCAACGAACTCTATTATCAATGGCTTATGTTTTTATGTTGCTGATGATTGTCTTGTTCCTCTTGCTTACAGCATGAAAATGTATTCATTAATCTTCTTTAAAAAAATGAAATTTAACACATCATGAAAGCAAAAGGTCTTGGAAGGAACGTTTGTCACATCTGGACCTGGATCAAGTGGTATTAGAGCAGTCTTTGCATGGATGTGAATTGCAGCGTGAACAATGGAAAGTGTAGTGACAAAGGATGAAAAAGCGATGTACGAGACCATGCTCAAAATTTCAAAAAGGGTAGAGAGAGTGTATGAAACTCTATAGAAAGAGACAAAGAAAAAGGAGTGATTGCAGCTTCAGTTGCAAGCCACAGAAGGGACCCTAGAAAAACTGAAGCACAACAAACAGAATCATCAAACAGAGAACGCTGAATTGAAGATCTGTTTACATAAAGAGAAAGAGTAGAAACATAGTTTGCTAGAATAGTTGCAAGCAAAGTACGAGGCCTTGGAAAAGCTACAGCGTGACCCATGTGAGGTAAAAGATAGTCCTCAGAATTCATGTATGTGTCCTGTTGATGATTTCATTGTTTTTGAAAATCATACCACAGGAATTGGCTCCAAACTGTTGAAGAGAATGGGATATGAAGGAAAAGGCTTAGGTGTGAATGGCCAGGGCATTATTAACCCCATCATGGTAGAAGAATTACCCTCTCGAACATGAATTGGGTATATCAGGAAAGAAGTTAAGGAATGCACTGAGACAGCTAGCGAACTACCAACAATAGACGATGAGCAGCCCTCATCAGTTATTTCCAAATCGATAGAGGAGGTAAAAGATGTTGACTTCCTTTTGGTTTCATCTTCACATATTATGGTTTTTCTTGGAGATTTGGAGATCCC
The DNA here is from genome assembly GCA_031772625.1 of Pinus tabuliformis. NCBI lineage: Eukaryota > Viridiplantae > Streptophyta > Pinopsida > Pinales > Pinaceae > Pinus > Pinus tabuliformis. The sequence goes on from CM062816.1 coordinate 1,786,554,678, forward strand.
AATTATAGGGAAAAACATGAGGCTCTTTACCAGGATGAAGCACAAGAAGGAAGAAGAACATAGTGTTAATAACCAAGGCATAACTCAACCATTGGAAGTCATGTAGAGACCTCAATTGGCAAGCTTGAGATACACTAAGGGAGAATGCTCGAAGGTGTCATATGATTCCGAGACATCGTTTAAATCATCTAGGAAAGAGAATGATGGGAACACATCCTCATCATCCCATGGATGTTTCCATTTTCTCATTCTATTTTTCATTCAGTTTTCAAAGTGGAATGCAGGTGTTAGCATTCATGTTTGAGAAACCATTTCGATGTGATTGATGCCATGAGATCAATGGCATAAACAAATTCAGTGGGTTGACATCCACTTCTTTAGATGGCCCTTAGTTGTGAGGTATATGCAGTGTGCTAATCTACTTCTTTTATTATGCATTATGCTACACAAATCCCTGTTTGGTGTTGATGGGGGTTCTTGTTTATTATTTGTTTGAATGATTCATACTTGATATGACGTGGAATGGTCTATGTGATATACTTGTTGTCATTATTTGTTATGTTATGTTTTGAGATCCCTTTTTTGTATTTTGATGGGATAATCAAGTTGTCGTCATGCATGTTTGCATTGAGATCCCTTTCATGCCATGTTGGGAGGATGCTTATCATGCATGAGTTTGTGTCATACTGATAGGAGTCTTTTGACTGAGAGTTCCTGTAGTGGAACATCTCTTAGAGCCACCCCTGCATGAGGGAATTTTCCTTGTATGATAGTGACATCACCTCTATGTACATCATCACTATTGACAACACTTAATGTAGTAGCCTACATCATCTTAACATCCGGGCCCCATGACATAGTCCTTCCTGGATGAACTCCATTTTCAGGGTCTTATGTTTTTTTGTTGTTGATGATTGCCATGTTCCTCTTCTTTACAACATACACATGTATTCATTTATGTTTCTTTTAAAAATGCAATTTAACACATCATGAAAGTAAAAGGTCTTGGAAGGGTCCTTTTTCACTCCCGGACCCGTATCATAATATCATATATTGTACAGGAAATGCTGCTATGGTTCTAACATTCTATGCATGTGATCTCAATGGAAAGCTACATGAATAAAATTGTAATTGTACTTACATTGAAAGGGGATGCAATCTTTTCCAGTTTTGGGATGGATTACGTTGTGCCCCTCAAATTCGCTGAAAGAAAGTTGCAAAGGTATTTGACGAAAACAAGAGAAAGAAATAATAATAAAATTCAATGATCACTACATGTAAATTTATTACGTTTTTACGTTCAAATTTTCAGAAGGGAAGTGATTCTATCTATCTCCTCCATCGTCGATGATTGCATGCCATTTCTGTAAATAATTTCTAGTATTTCCTTTTTCTATGTTGTTGCTTTCCATCTTGTACTCATGCTTTCATTGTTGTTGTTCTCTGCAATCAGGCATCATAAAACACAGGGTAGGCGAATAAGTAAAACATGAAATATGAAAAATTCTATATGGAAAAAGGGAAACAATTTTAGATCATCGACAAAATATAAATGAAGAGATAAGTTAAAACAATACCTGCAATTTTTTTATCTGTGACTTTTCCTCTTTCTCTTGGTTCCCTTTTCCTTCGATCAATGGATCCGACAATGAAATGAAACCGATGAACTCAAGGTGACAATGTATGTGAAACAACATCAATATATATTGCTTTTAGTGCTCCAAGGTTTACTAACTTTTTCAATTCTTATAATTCCAACGTTATAATGTGTAAACATTTCAAAGTTAAATTGTTGATTGACTCATTTAATGTGAAATAGGAGTCAGTTTACATACTTAAAAGATAATAATTGTCAATTGACTCATTCAATGGAAATTCTTATTTTAGTAACGCCCCAATGACAAAGAGTTACTTACGAGATGGAAGTATTCAAGTTTCGTTTTTACACATACAATACCTCATATGTCTGCTAAAGTGATAAGTTATTAGAAACTATAACTTATGTGGACTATTAATTGCCAAGAATAGGAAGTTTGCATTAGCAAACACTTGACTGATTCCCAAATTGACACCCTTTTATCACTCATCCAACACCTTTTTGAGTACCATTTTCTATTTTCATACCAAACATGACCTATTTTTGCAATAAATATGAATTTTATATCAACATATGGTTATCTCCTAATGATTTCATTTTAACATTCATTCTTATGTATTTAGGAAGGAATTTTCTTTTCTATGCTAATCATTGAAAATTCATGAGAATCACTACAAGAAAATCCATAGATATACCTCTGAAACAACAGTAAAGGATAGTTAGTGCATTACCCTGAATGTTTTGATAACACCTTCAGGTTTCACCATTAACCCTATATCATTGCAACACCTCTAGTACTTCATTATTGCAAAACAAAAAAGTGCAAGTGCCATTAATCTAGTTGTAATCACAATTTCGGTCCATATTTGAGGCCTCTCACTCATATTATAGTAAAAGGACATGTACAAGGACATTGGGAATAAAGTAGGGTTTGCAGAATGTTATATGGGCACATAAAGAAATTTTGTAGGGAATAATTTATCCAAGGGTCTCTTACATTCCATAGAAATCTCAATAATTAATCTAACTCATAAGAAAACCTCGTATTATTAAGGGATCCAATTTAGGTGTTGCCATTGCCACACAGATACACGTTTGGGATTAGATTGCACCTTAACATGGAAACAATAGAAATGGGTTGTCAAATATTCAACAAACAAGGACATTCCTACCTTCCCAATAAAGTCTTCTCCTGTGGTTTCCCTTAGCACTGTTATTCTTCCAAAAACCACTCTGATTCTGTTTGTTCTGAGAATTGATCTTTTAGTGACTGCTTTGGTTTCATAGTATCGTGTTGATTTTGTTGAATATAGTTGTTATGGAGCTCCCATCTACTTCAATTTTTTTATTGGAGGTCTTTTTCACCACAGGTACAAAAAATATGGCTCCACCTCTTTCGTACCTTTCTAAATCCTTATTTATTATTGGTTCCAGTGTTTTCACATTAACCCCCACTCCCCTTGTTGTTTCTTTGAAGTAGTTGTTATATAGGAAAATGACCTCCTCATTAGCTTAGAGGGAAAAGCCATAATGATTGAAGCAATGACCAAGTTCATAAGCCTTGTTTCCAAGCTAATGTTGCCTATAGATTAGAAGCCTACTTTATAAATCTTCCCAGCAAGCATAAGGGTGCGTTAGTGACCTAATTAACTCTACTTGTTACCTCGGGAACATCGTTAGTAAACCCTTATGAGGATCTAAGGGTTAGAGGATCAACAAATCTGGAAATGAAATGAGACCGATGAAGTGGAGGTGAAAATATATGTGAAATCAATATATAATGGTTTTTCAGTTCTTAGGATTCCAAGGTTATAATGTATATAGATTTCAAATTTAAATTGCTGATATATTCATTTAATGTGAAATAAAAGTTAGTTTGCATATCTAAAGATAATGATACATTTTAGGCACATATTCATTGAATAGTGTAATTTATAGTTTCAAAATATTTCATTTTGACTATTAAATTAAATTTATTATATTTTATTAAATTAAATTTATTATATTTTATTTTATTTTGATTATTAAAAGTTTGAAATCATGTTTATTTTATCAAATATTTTTTTTAAATAAAAATGATAATTTGTTATAAATTTTTATTTTCATGTTAATATGTTTCAATGTTATAAGAGAAGTTAAGATGGAAAAAGTGATAGAGAATATAATATATTGATTAAAGAATTATTGAATAGATTTGTTTAATAAGATATTACGAAAGAAATAATTTAAAAAATTATGTGAAAGATTTCAAATCTAAATATAATTTAGTTTTAAATTGTTATAATGGAAGTTAAGATTGGAAAAATTAAAGAGAACATAATACATTGATTAAATAAATGTTGACTGAATTTGTTTAATAACATGTTATGAAAAAAATAATTTGAAAAATTCAGTGTAGGATTTCAAGTATAAAACTTATAATTTACTTTAAAATAAAATTATAAAATAAAAAATACTTATTTCTATTTTTAAAATTAAGAATTTACTTCTTTTAATTATTTTTTTTTACATATTATTAAACTGATATTTTTAAAAATTATACTTCACTAAATGATAGATGAACGCCTCCCAGCTAATGTAAAAATGAATACAACCACTCTAAAAAAAAGTAAATGATGTTTGTTTTCATTGAGGTCAAATTATTGTTTATTTTCTAAATTCAAAAGCCTTTTTAGAATGATAAACATCTCTATTCAGCATTTTCAAATTGCTATTTTCCAATGTTATGGAGAAGGTAAAGAAATACTCACTGGTTTGCTTTCTTAGATGTTATGAGAATAGGTGATGAGGAAATTTTAATAAGAGATTAAATCTTAAATTTATAATTGAGTTATTAAATGATTTTTCAACCAAAATGACTATTTTTTCCCAATTAAAACAGTTAAGACATATTAGCAAATCCTTGGCATGGTTTTGCAATTAATAAATTAACACCTCAACTTTTCTAAAAAAATAACAAATTAAACCTTAAAATATGGATGGTGCAAGAATGAAACCTATTGGGGTCATTGGTGGTGGGGAATTCAACCTCCCTATGTATTGGAAATGAAAGTGTAACGATATACATTTTTATATCACATCATGAAAAATTCCATGCACTGATGCATACCCCCACCTTAAAGAGATTTGTGAAATGAAAAAAAGGACACATTCACCCCAGAAAGGTATATTCAATGTAGAAATGGATACAATGAACCTCAAAAATGTAGTGTATAAAATTTCACCTTCACTCTTGAGAAAGATGGATGATGGGGAAGGTTAACATGTGCACTTTTTCACCTTTCCACCTCCTACACTCGAATGGGATGTAAGTGTGGATTTTTCACCCTTAGAAGAATGGATAGTGTGGGGGTTGAGGGGTACATGATGGTGTATATTCTAGATAATAATTAAATGATTTTTAAATATACAATGGATTTTATAAATATTGGGTTGTTTTTCCCTTCACATGTTTTTGTTACATCAACATATTCAATAATACTTGTGACATTTTCTATTTTCAATATAGTTGATCTAATGACCTAAATATTGTTAACTACAAACATGAAATTTAAATGAATATTATATGCATGATGTGTTATGTTTTTGAAAACCTTGATATGAATAGACTGTTATAGATCAATGTTCATCCACACTCCTAGAAAGATTGCAAGGCACATCAATAATTATAGTTGCTCATTATTCGATGAAAGTTTTTATTTTAGTAACACGACAGTGACAAAGAGGTATTTATGAGATGGAAGTCTTCAAAATTTGTTGTTATAAATGAAATACCTAATATTTCTTCTAAAGTGATAAGTTATTAGAAACTATAATTTATGTGGACAATTAATTGCTAAGAAAAGTAAGTTTGCATTAGAAAACACCTAACAGGTGCCACAATTGTCACCCTTTTAACACTCATCCAACACCTTTTTGAGTACCATTCGCTATTTTCATACCAACCATCACCTATTTTCCAATAAAAGTGCATTTTATATCAACATATAGTTATCTCCTAATGATTTCATTTTAACATTCATTCTTATGTATTTAGGAAGGAATTTTATTTTTTATGCTAATCATTGAAAAGTTTCGAGAATAACTTCAAGAAAATCCATACATATACCTTGAAACAACAATAAAGGACAATTGGTACATTACCCTTTATTTTTCTGTAACACCTTTAGTTGCAACAGTAACCTGATATCATTGCAACACCTCTAGTACCTCATTATTGCAACAAAAAAAAGTGCAAGTGCCATAAATCTAGATGTAATCTTGATTTGGGTCCATATTTGAGGCCTTTCACTCATATTATAGTAAAAGGATATCTTCATGGACATTGGGAATAAAGTAGGGTTTTATTATGGAGTAGAATACTCACATTTCCAATATGGTTATATCGGCACCGAAAGGATTTTTATAGGGATTAATCTATCCAAGGGTCTCTTAGATTTCATAAGAATCTCAATAATTAATCTAACTCATAAGAAAACCTTGTATTATGAAGGAATCACATTTAGACGTGGGCATTGTCACATTCATAGACATTTGGGACTAGACTGTTCCTTAGCATGGAAGCAATGTAATCGGGTTCTCAAATATTCAGCAAGCAAGGACATTCCCACCTTCCCAATGAAGTCTCCTCCTGTGTTTTCTCTTAGCACTTCTATTCCTCCATAAATCTCTCTAGTTCTGTTTGTTCTGAGAATTTATTTGATAGTGACTGATTTCGTTTCATAGATTTGATCCGAATTTAAACATGAATGCAAAAAAATACAGAGATAACCACATAAACAAAGATGCAGCGAAAATAATACTTCATTTCATTGATGTCTAATGCTGAAATATGCTTACAAACAAAAATGGAAATAAACCAGCTAGGGTGATGGTAACTTATCTCTGAGAAGAGATGTGGTGGCTACATGCCTCTAAACTGTGTTACAATGAGGCTTGAAGGTCTATTTATTGCGGAGAAACAATGGAAAACCCTAAACATCCAAAAACCTAACCTTAGAAGATGAAACACCAAACTGTGGGCCTTGTTTGGGTAAATTTGTACGTCAACTTCCCGGGGTCATAACTTTGGCATACGATCTTTGTTTGACATGCACAGTATCTTGTTAGAAAGATCTATTCGAGAACTCCAACTTTGGCAAGAGAATAATTGAACCATGGCCCAATGTTGCTCCCATTTTTCCCATAAAAAGTCGTTTAGCGCCTCAAAACAGCTCCGGAAGTTCAGGACCTGAAAAACTGCTAAAAATAGTAAATTTTGCTACAATTAAGGAAACTAAAAAGCTGAAAGAAACAATGGTGGGGGTCCAAGTGGACTTGGCAAGTGGCCACCAATATCCACCTAGATCATTCCTCCCCCCTTAGGAAGGAATGGTCCCCATTGCATTGAGTTCCTCCATGAGATGAAGAAACTTTTACTGAATTTTGTCCCTCGTGAGCCACTTGCCCATTGAAGGAGTTGGCCTACTTTGACAACTCGATACAATTGGATATTTTGCTGGCGATTATGCTTGATTTGTGTGTCCATGATCTGATTAGTTGTAGCTTGTTCCATGCAATCTGGATTTAACCCTGTGGGTGTGAGCTGTTTTACAATGTCGGATGTGTCTAGTAATGGTGGAAAGTATGGTCGAAGGCGGTCCACATTGAACACTATTTGCAGGCCAAGGAATGGGGGAATGCTGAGCTCAAATGCATTGTCTCCCAAAGCCTTGGTAATGGTTTAAGGACCATATAAGAGTGGTCTAAGTTTCTGATAGGCTCCGGTAAGGCGTTTCTTTCGCAAATGCAACTAGACTTTGTTCCCCACCTGAAACTTGTGTGGTACCCGATGTTGATCATGTCACTCCTTCTACTTGGCATTTGATTTCACTAGAATGTCATCGATCTGCTGGTGAATACGTTGGATGTGCTCAATGAAGCTATTTGCCTTATGTGTTTCTGACTAGACATGAGACAAATCTGCGTGAGTAGCTACAACTCGCATGGCCACATCAATGGGACATAGTGGCTTGAATCCCAAGCCCACCTGAAAGGGGTTGTGGCTAGCCGAGTTATGGAGAGCCCGATTGTAGCTGTTTTGAACATAAGGGAGGCTCTCGTCCCATGTTCGTGGATGCTTTGAGTTGTACATTCACAGAATGTGTACGATGATCATGTTCACAACTTCTATTTGGCCATCACTTTGAGGATGGAAGGTTGTGGACTTAGTGAGTTTGGTGTCCAGCATCGACCAGAGACTAGACATAAATTTACTGAGGAACCTACTTTCCCAATTTGATATGATAGACTATGGGATCCAAAAGTGTACCCACAGTCATTCAAAGAAGAGTTTAGTAGTGGCTTCTGCTGTGATATTCTTCTTGCAGATAGCCATAATAGCTATCTTCGAGAACCTGTCGACGACCACAAAAACACATTCATTTTCATTCTTAGTGGAAGGAAGACCTAACATGTAATCCATGGAGATGGATTCCCAAGTTCGACTAGGGGTAGTCTATGGGGTATAGATGCCTCGCTTCTTTATGGTTCATTTGGCAATGGAGTAGGCAGTGAATTGTCTGATGTACTTCCCAACATCATGTCGAATATTTGGCCAATAGAAATAATTCTGTAGTACTTCCACCATTTTCTCGACCCCTAAATGTGCAACAACCAGACTGTAGTGTGCTTCCAAAATCATCTTGGCATGCTGGATTGAAGTAACACAAAGGTGACCCAGGTGGGATAACAGGGCATCCTGGAGGTGAAAATCTAGAACATGCTGACCCTCCAACCCTCCAAGAGTGTCTGGTATGTGTGGCCGAATTCTGGGTCGCTTTTGTAGAGAAGTGGCCAATCAAAAGTCTCGTGCCAACAAGAGTTGAGCATAGTGGTTAACGCCATGATCGATGGTCGACTGAGGCAATCTACAACATTATTGGTGCTACCCTTCTTATACTTGACGTTCAAATGGAACCGTTGTAGGTATGTTGACCACTTTTGATGGCGATCATTCTGTAATTTCCCTTGGGTCTGTATGAACTTCATGGGTTGGTGGTCTGTGTGGATGACTGTTTCCTTCCCCAAAATGTAAAGCTTCCATTGTCGGTAGGCCTACACAATGGAATACATCTCTTTGTCATAATTGGGGTACTTTGGAATGTTTCTAAAAGTGTCTCACTGTGCTATGCCACTGGATGCCCGTCTTGAGTAAGGACTCCCCCAACAGCATAGTCAGAGGCATCTGTATTGACCTCAAATGGTTGTTGCAAGTCTGGTAATGAAAGCACGGATGTCGTGCAGAGATGATATTTCAACCCTGTGAATGCCCTCTATTGATATTCAAACCAAAAGAATTTTGCTTTCACTCCTCCCTTGGTGACTTGACTCAAGGGCCAAGTGATATGAGAAAATCCCAACACAAACTTGTGGTAGAAGTTGGCAAGACCTAGAAAGCTGCGGAGCTCTATCAAAGTGGTTGGAGATGGCCAATATCGAATGACTTGAATCTCAGATGGATCTACATGCACCCCCTGCTCATCAATAATGTATCCCTGATATTGAACCTGGGTCATGCAAAAAGTGCATTTCTCCAAATTGGCACATAAATTTTGTTTCCGCAGTGTTTGGAGAACCTGTCGGATGTGGTGGAGGTGCTCTTCCCAACTCTGGTTGCAGATCAGGATGTCATCCAAGTATACCACTGCAAATGAGTTGGTGAATGGCCACAAGGTGTCATCCATTAGCCTCATGAAGGTTGCAGGAGCACTCGTCAATCCGAAAGGCATCACTAACCATTCGAACAGACCCTCCTTGGCTTTGAAGGTAGTCTTCCACACACTAGAGGGTTTGATTTGTACCTGGTGATATCCTAACTTCAAATAGATCTTGCTGAAATATTTTTCCCCCTTCAGTTGGTCCAAGAGGTCATTAATCCATGGGATCAGGTACCTATTATGGACAGTGATCTTGTTCAGCGCCCGATAGTCAATACAGAATCTCCAAGTCCCATCTTTCTTCTATACCAACACAATCAGGCTCCCACATGGCGATGAACTTGGACGAATGTGACCTTTCTATAACAGCTCCTGAATCTGCCTCTTGGTTTCATCATTCTCCAACATAGAGTGTCGATAGATTGGTCCATTGGACAACGACACTCTTAGGGTTAGATAAAAGGAGTGCTTGACCAGACAGTGCAGAAGAACCCCTACGGGGGAGGTGAAGCTGTCCTTGTACTCCTCCATGACCTAATCCATCTGTAGTTATTGTGTAGAGGGGACCTGTCTAGAAGTCGTGGCCATTGTATTCTTCTTTCCCTGAGGGTGTATCATGAGGAAAACTAATTTCCCAGTTTTGGAAACTAGCTCACTGCATAGTTTTGAAGTAATCAAAGAGATGGTGGTAGGTGGTGCTACCTCCAGTATCTTATACAGTTTAGTTCCCAATTGACAATAACAGCACGGGGCCTTGATTCATACACAACATGTCGCTTCCACAAGTATGGTTGTCCTAGTAATACATCACAAACTTCAAGGGGAGCAATGCCACACAATACCTCATCCATGAAGGGCTTGATGTTGTATGGAAAGTGACACTACTAGCTCATGCGAAGATCCCGTCCTTGGTGAAGCCACCCAATGGTGTACGGTTGTGGATGTGTTGTGGTTAGTAAGCCCAGCCGCTTCATGACCTCTGCCAAAATGAGGTTCCTTTGGCTCCCGATTTCGACAACGAACTATAGCGGGGAGCCATTTACCCACATCTGGGAGTGGAAGAGATGCTCCTCCTCCTCTAGATCTTTGGGTTCCTCCTTCTGGATCTTCGTGGTTGCAACAGTGGCGTTGGGCTCCGCATCGATAATCTGCTTCCCTTTATGATTCCCCTTGTCTTGTTTTGACTCAGAGTGAGAACCTGCATCCAATTCTGAAACCTTTAGCTCAGCCACCAATGATTTCTTAGCCTAACACTCACTTGTGTTGTGAGTGGAGCTCTTATGGAACTCACACCACTTTCCAGTGTCCTTTTTTAGCTTCGTGTCGGTGTTCTTTTCTTGCAGCTTTGGCAGGTTGCCTTGGATCGTCCCGCGTTGGCTTTGTCCTTGGTTTAGCAGTTTGGGGGCACCTTTCCCTTTCTTTGGATTCACAGATCCAAAGTCTTGCTTCTTCTATTTAAACTTTTGCCTGACCCTGATGGCATATCGGTATGCAGTGTCGAGTGAGGAGACGTTTAGGAATTCTATTTCTTCCTGAATGTAATTGTGCAGGAAACCACCGTATTTGAGTACCAAATGATACTATGAATCCTTGATACCCAACTTTGTGCGAAGGGTATGGAAAATATTGGTGAACTCCAACACGTCTTGGTCCCTTCCCTACCGCAACATGGTCCACTTTATGTGTTTATCCTCATAGCTTCCGACATGGTAGTACTTGTCCTTGATGGCATCTTAGAATGAATTCCAAGTGGGTGCGGCCGAAAATAGTAAGCTTGTACTTTCATCCCTATGATTGGAGTTGGTTTCCCACTAGTCCTTGACATGGGGGGCTACTTTGAGAAGAGAAAAAATAATATTTTCCCGACAAGAAAAATCATGAACAGAAAAATAACCCTCTAGCAGATTTAACCATTTATTGATGGAATCTGCGCCTATTTGACCCTCGAATATGGGGATTTCAAAATTAACTTGTACCTTAAATGGTGTGGCCTTTCCATAGTATTTGTTGGAAGCCGATGCATCACCCCTAGGTAGCCGATGAAGGATCTGGGCAAAGTTGTGCATCATTGTGTTCCTTTATCGCTCAAGGGCTTCTTTGAGCAATATTTTGATAGGATCTCCTGCCCCCTCGTATTTATTTTCATCCACCATGGGAGGCCATTGGGATTTGCAAGGATGGTCTTGTAAAGGTTCGACCAATTCCAGCCCTAGCTCCTTATATCCCGACCTTGTTGGGGACATGCAAAGAAAAAGAGAGAAAAAACAGACCGCTCTAATACAACTGATCTAAAATTAAACATGAACGTAACAAAATACAGAGACAACCATATAGAGAAAGATGCAGCAGAAATAATACTTCATTTCATTAATGTACAATACTGAAATATGCTTACAAACAGAAACGGAAATAAACCAGCTAGGGAAATGGTAGCTTATCTCTTAGAAGAGATGTGGCGGCCACATTCCTCTGAACTATGTTACAATGAGGCTCGAAGGCTTATTTATTGTTGAGAAATAATGGAAAACCCTAAACATCCAGAAACCTAACCCTAGAAGATGAAACGCCAAACTGTGGGCCCCATTTGGGTAAATTGGTATATCAACTTCCCGAGGTCATAACTTTGGAATACGATCTTCGTTTACGTGCACAGTATCTCGTTAGAAAGATCTATCTGAGAGCTATAAATTTGCAAAGAGAAATATCAATCCATGGACCCATGATGCTCCCAGCTTTCCCAGAAAACGTCGTTTAGGGACTCAAAACGGCTCCAGAAGTTCAGGACCCGAAAAATTGCTAAAAATAGTAAATTGTGCTATAATTAGGGAAACTGAAAAGCTGAAAGAAAAAATGGTGGGGGTCCAAGTGGATTTGGTAGGTGGCCACCAATGTCCACCTGGATCATTGGCTCTGATCTTGTTGAATAGAGTCCTTATGGAACTTCCAACTACTTCAATTGTTTTATTGGAGGTCCCTTTCTCTAGCAGTACAAAAAATATTGTTCCCCCTCTTTCATCCCTTTCTAACTCCTTATTTATTATTGGTTCCTATGTTTTCACATTAAACCCTACTCCCCTTGGTGATTCTTTGAAGTAGTTTGAAAGTCTTCCCTTTCATCTATCCTCTCATATTTTATCCTTTTACCTCACTATCCTATCTAAGAATCCTTCTCCTCCCTTACCAAAGTAAGGTAGGTTACCTAGGTGCCAGGTTTCCCAACTATAATGGAGCGATTTTTGTCAAGATGAAATGAATATTTGAGAAATGGGTTGATAAAAGTGCATGATAAAAAAGGGAAAATGATGCATTCAGTCCAACAAGTTAGAATGTTGAACTAGGGTTTCTCTATCTAACATAAGGTGGGACAATGGGCTATTACAGATGTGCCCTAATGTATGAGTTCATAAGCGAAATTTATGGCTAAAATATATTACAAAAACATGTATTGAAATGTAAGTAAGGAGTCAATGCTAAACGATTGGATAACAATGACGCTGATAACCAAATTTCAATAATAAGATTATGATCACCAAGGAGTGCATATGCATGATCAACATATAGAGAAACTAAACATATCCACAAACCATACCTTATATGTCCATGACATGAAATTCTAGTTCATGGCCACAATACATAAACATTGGGTCCATGCAACAAGCTTCATTTAAAACTACGATAGTTTATGTTTCCGACATGCAACTTGTGTTGTTCAGTGTAGGTTTCCTTTACTACAAGTATGATGACACTTGGAAATAAGGAAAAACAAAATAGAATTTCAAGGTTTATTCTCTATAAGCTTCAACAGTTGATTCATTCATTTAATGTTGAATATGATCTCAAATACCTACTAATTAGGATTTAACCGTTATCTCATGGAACTTACCTCCTTTCAAAGTGGATCTAGCCCTAGTATTGTCAATGTAAAGCTTCCTCATTTTCCCTGTAAAAGTAGTACAGGCTGTAATGTCTAGGTTCCTTTTTGGCGGCTTTGATTCTTCCCTTTTGTTGTCAATTTAAGCTTGGAGGTTCATAATCCATCCTTACTCATTGGTGAGATTGAAGGCTTTATCAATATGGCAAAGAAGGGATGAGAAGGTCGAGAGATATTTTCAACATCAAGGCCGCAACAAGGGTTGTAATCCTTATCTATTATCATTAATGCAAACTGCATTGTTTTTCCCATACATCGTGTCTTTGATTATACATGTGTAGAAAAAGGATCCTTGATTTCTTATTTAGAGATATTTTAATATATTATGTTATATATCTCGATATATTTCCTTGTTTTCACTAGTTTGCAGGTTCTACTTCCGAGAGTTAAAGCTGGAGCTCGAGTGAGCAGGTGAAGAGAAGAAGGAAACTTGCATTGATGAAGACCAGGTAGATCTTATTTTTATATTTCAAATATCTCTATGGAAAGATAATGTAGTTTGTTTGCTTGTCTCTAGATGAATCCATTGAAGCTAGAGAAATCACTTCTATTCACAGAAGGGATTTTTCCATAAAATAACTCAGTGACTTTGCTGGGGAGAGAGATGTTCTTCGGTGGTTTTATTTTCTTGGCCTCTTAGGACCTTCATAGGAAACCATTTTTTCTTTTTCAGGATATGGTTTGACTTTAGAAAAGTGGATTTTGAGCTTGGATAGGGTTTTTTCCTCATTTTTTGAGCAAATCATTCCCATCACATTTGTCTTTCTGTGACGGTGCAACTCATTGTAGTTTTCCTTCTTATATTTTGAGATGCCATGAAATTTTCCTTCTATTAAATTGTGATGAATTAATGATAGTGAGACTCAATGTAGTTTTCCTTTGTATTATGTTCAACTTAGTGGAGATTCCTTTCTGGTAAAATGTTATGAATCAGTGAAAGTGCATTATAATGCAATATTTTTTGTTCATTACATGCAAACCATTGCACTGGTGTCTATAGCATTATTGCGATGATACCCGAAAGATACAAAAATTAGGGCTTTCGTGTCTTTCTTTGAACTTTGTCTTGTTTGTTGTATTTTTTTTAGTCTTTCTTCTGCGTGTTTCTCTGTAAAGCCAACATTTACTTTAGAATTAAAGTTTGATTTCCCTTTGGTAGGAAATTCCTTTATTCTTTTCAATTAGATTTTTTTACAATTTGGAATGGTTATTGACTGTTTAAAATACATTTCGTACTTTTGTGTTTAGTTGCTCGAATTTTTATTTTTCAGTAATCTAGTTATAGTTTGAGTTTTGTTTACATTACAAAATTTCAAAAATTACAAAATTCTTGTTTATTTCGGATTTTAATTTGTGAAATTGGAATAATTGCTTTGAAGGTCTTTCTTTGGGAGTTTTATTTTCTGCATCAATATGTTGAACTTCTTCCATTTTCTAGTTAGATATTCATTGAATTGAAAAGGTTTCTCTCATATTAGTTACATTTTAGGGACTCGAGTGAATGTTTCACTTTTACGGTCAAACAAAAATCTCAATCAAAGATAAATATTTAAAATTTACCAATGAATCTAAGGAGAATTTGAAACTGTAAAAACACATTTACTTGGTCTAGCCTAGAAGACATGTTTCGACATCTCTAAACATAGGAGTTGTCGTTAACCATTTACGTTACATTCTAGGGATGGTCGGTTTTCCAGGTACATAGGAGTTTATATGATTTTTCTTCCACGTACCTTTCGATATAGGAACACTCCCATCGTACAATTATGCATAGGGAAGCACTACCATGGACTGCACTTGCATTTACCCTTGGGTATATAGGAAGACCCCCATAGGTTGCAAACTTTCCATAGGTAACTGTGTCATCTGCCTTGTTTTTTGTGATACCCCAAACACAACATTGACAGAAATTGTGTGCTCGTACTTAACGATATATTGTAGTTTAGAATAGCCTGGTCCTCCCTTCATACCTGGTAACCCTTTTCATTGTTACTATTTTCTTTGATTGATTTCTCACATTTTACTCCTTAGTAGACATTAGGTTGAGTCTAATGGCAATAATTCCGAAGTCTACCTGTCAAGGAAACCCCTTTGATATAAATCCTGGTCCTCTTCCTCCTTTTGGAAATATCGGTCCTCATTACATTGCTACGTTGTCACTTCCTAGATTCACGATAGGTTTACCAATATGGTTGTTTTCAATGTCCTTGGTTCCAAATCTCTCGATTGCTTCACAAGCAATATCTCCTGAAAAACACCAACCTCAAGTTGACCCTTTTCCTTCTTCACCCATCGTCTCTTCTTCCCTTTCTACTTCTTTTCCTAGTCAAAATATTGATGTTAATAACTAGGTAGCTAAGAAGCATAAGGAAGAAGAAGAAGAAGAAGAAAAATAAGAAAGGGGGAAACCAAGGAACCATTGCCATGAAATTGGATAATGTTGAAAAACCTTCCAACATGGATCGTAAATTAAATTCCCTTACAAGCTTTGTAAGGGTAACCACCTTCTTAGAAATTTCCATGGTATTCCCTAGGCATTAGAGGGTGGTCCACACACTCACATTAGCCCTTCTCGTCAATCTATGGAGCTAATGTTAGTGATAAACCATCATGTAATGATAATAAGGATCCCGATAAGAAGGGTGATGTTAGGTTTCCTTGTAGGTTATGTGAAGGGGATCATAAAACTCACCTTTTCCCTCATATGGATGAAGCCTCGAAATTGTTGGAAAACCTTACTTCTTCTCAGTAACAAATTCCAACAATCTACTATAAGTTTTCTCCCAATCCTCCATCAGTTGATGAAGTGATTGATCTGATTCCATCTTTAGTCAATCCTTCTCTCCTTGGGTGTGAATCCCATGAGTTTTTTTCCAACCAACCATTGGTTGAGAAGATGTTCAACTTGATTCCATCTCTAGGCAATTATACTCTCCCATTAGAGAAGGTCGTCAATGTTGCTCAGGTTCTTCTTATTACTTCAAATCCCATTGAATAAGGTGGAATTTCCCCCATTTTCACGGAACCCCCTGTAAGTAATCATTCCATTTCCATTGATTGGAATCAATTGACAGACCCTTGTCTCCCTTATTAGTTTGACACAGGCCCTCAAATCGGGGATTTTGTGTTGCGATGAGTTATTTGTGGCCCTTGTTAGGTCAAAAAATTTTAATATTCGAATCAATTCATGCTGGAGAGAAATTGTGCATCATAATGCCACATTAGAGGGAATGAGTCAAGAGAGGGGTTGCATATTATCAGGACCAGGCCCAATTCCATATGCCAAAGTGTAAATGGATTCTCATATATCTACTATGAGTTGACACATCACCCTGTTTAGGAGGAAATTAGCCAAGCTGAGGCTACATTCCCCATGCATAAATATCCCCTCTCTAACAAAGAGGTCTTAGTCAAGTGGTATGATTCCATCCCATACACTGGGCATACCAAGGGTCAGTTCGATTAGTACATGCAAAATATAGACCTGTATTGGAAAATGAAATTCATTTTATGGTGTATATTGGAGGATAGACAAGGGTCATAGGCTTGAAAAGATTAAGCAGTAGATGGGTATTCCTCAACAAATGGTAGTAGATAAAGAGAGCTCCAAGTAGTCTATGTAGATTGATACTTCATCCTCTATCGGCTCTTAATAGTTTTCTAATGATCTCGTTCTATTTATGTTTGGATAAGAGAGTCTCTTGGCTTTGTATCCTAGGAAAGGTCCACAATTACCATATGGATTCTCTTGTCTCATTTTAGTTATAACTATCTGTGTCCTCTCTCGGGAGAGTATTCAATAATAATATAATTTTATGTCATTACGTAACCATACTAAGATTTTATGTACAATATATAGATTGGAAATCGAGATGAAGTCAAGAAAAAACACATGGTAATGGTTAAGGAGGATTGAAATGCATCTGACGTTGACCCAAGAAATAGCTCACAATCTAGCAAAACGTTAGAGTTTTTCCCATCAAAACTTGATGGTGGTGGATTTGGACTTGCACAATAATGTAAAGCTCATTTTGCTGATAGGTGATGGAAAAAATATCTAGGAAATAATCTGCATTGGAGGACCTTTATAAATGAGTAAAATATTATCTATTTTGTAAATTTGCGAGGGATGTTTTCTTATAAAATTCGTTTAGAATTTAAGATAAATATGTTACTATAGATTTTATATTAATAAAATAAAACATTGTTATACTTATGATTTTACTCTACTCAAAATAACTTATAATGAAAGTCAATATCCACAATGGAAAATATTATAATTGTGACTATGTAACAACTTACGTTTATGATTGAAATGTTCCTCAATAATATTTACTATCTATGAAATATTTAGAAACGTGAATAATTTTTATCTTTTAATATATATTTTTATGTTTAGAAATTTATGACACCCAACAAATGATAAAAATATGCCAATGAGTGTCCCTTTGGAATAAATATGAACTTTTATATAATTATATATATATATATATATATATATATATATTTCATATAATATTATTTTAATATTTTATTTATTTAAACTATTATACCATAAATAATGATAAACATGCGTAGTGACTGAAATATTGTGATTCCAATAATAATAAATATTCAAGAATATTATGATTCCATACGTAAGTGGGAATATTTAATATCATTGGAAATATAATTTCTCATACTCGTTGTTACTGTAAAAGTGAATTGTTATGTGGTGAGGCTTATTTCAGGAGTTGTCTTTAGTGCGATTATATTGTGATTCCAGTAATAATAAATATTCAAGAATATTGTGATTCCATAGGTAAGTGAGAATATTTAATATCATTGGAAATAGAATTTCTCATACTCGTTGTTATCGTAAAAATGAAATGTTATGTGGTGAGGCTTATTTCAGGAGTTGTTTCTAGTGCGACAATATTGTGATTCCAATAATAATAAACATTCAAGAATGTCGCGATTTCATAGGTAAGTGGGAATATTTAATATCATTGGAAATAGAATTTCTCATACTCGTTGTTACCGTAAAAATGAATTATTGTGTGGTGAGGCTTATTTCAGGAGTTGTCTTTACTGTGACTTTGTGGACTTTCATGTGCCAGAATTTTGAGGAAAAATTTTGATTTGTGTTATCTAAACTGGTTTTTTGATTGTATATATGGATTCAGCACCTTGAAAAACCCCTAGGGCACTTTGATTGTGTAGCCTTACCCATCAAACTTGTGATTTTAATAAATTCCTGCTGGATTTTAGAGAAATTAGACCTGAAAAGCTTCCAAAAAATTGCACTAAAGACAACTCGCTTATTTCATGTTTATCTCATCGCATGAGAAATATTCTTCATAAAACTGAAAATATGATGATTATTTTATTAAGTGTTCAGTTGAAAAAGTTCTTAGAATTTCAAGGTTATAATGTATAATATTTTTTTTAAGTTAAATGGTTGAGATTTAATGTGAAATAAGATTTAGTCTATGTACAAAAAAGATAATAATACATTTTATTCATGTATTTGAATGTGTAATTTATAGTTTCAATATATTTTATTGTGATTATTAAATTAAATTTATTATATGTTATTTTGGTTATGAAAATTTTGGAATGATGTTTCTTTTGGTTTGTGTGAACCAAATTTCTTTTTTAAAATAAAAGATTTTTTATTAGAAATTTGTATTCAAGTGATTAAGTTTCAATATTATAAGAGAAAATGATGCATTGATTAACAAAAATGTTGACTAAATTTGTTTAATAGGATATTACAAAAAATGATTTGGAAAATTTACTGTACGATTTTAAATTTTAAATTTCAAATTTCAAATGTTGTTTTAAATTTATAATTTTGTTTTAAATATTATAAGAGAAGTTAATATCAAAAATGTTAAAGAAAACTTAATGAATTGATTAAAAAATTATTGACTAAATTTAATTAGTATGTTAAAAAAAATAATATGGAAAATTTAGTGTAAGATTTCAAATTTCAAATTTAGTTTTAAATACTTTTTTTTAATTAAACAAAATTGACATATTATTAAAATGATATTTAAAAAAACTATATTCTAGTAAAGTATAGATGAACATCTCTATTTTATTATAAAATGGAAAAAAAGGAAGAACACTCCAAGTCTAAAAAAACTAAAAGATGTAAGTTTTCATTTAAGTTAATTTATTGTTGACTGCATAAAGTCAAATACTTTTTTATAATTATGAAGATATTTTATCATTATTTTTCATTTTCAAATTGAAACAAATAATGACTAATTTTTCTAGTTATATTTTATGAGAATAGGTGATATAGAAATGTTCATGAGAGATTTGAAAACCATTATTTATATTTTATAATTTATAATTTATAATTTAGTTATCAAAATAATTTCCAAATAAAACCATTATTTTTTTTATTAAAATTATTTTCAAATAAAATGACTTTTTTTTTCTATTCTAAAATTTAAGGGATTTTTTTAATAGCCAACATAAGAAGGAATGGTTTTGCAATACGTATATGAACAACTCAACATTGTTAAAAAAAAACCAATGTTCAATGTAGTATAAAAGTAGACACTATAAATATCAAAATATGGGTAGTGATGGAACTTAACCTATTGGGATCATTCATGGGTGGGGAATTCAACATCCCTAAGCATTGGTGATAAAGGTGTGAAGCTATACAGTTTTTCATTTCATCATGCATAAATGCTCACCCCCACCTTCAAGGGATTTGTGAAATCAAAAAATGGCACCTTGACCCCAACAAATTATGTTCGATATAGAAATGGATGCATTGAACCACAAAAATGTTGTGCACAAATGTGCACCTTCACTCTTGAGGAGGTTGGATGTTAAGTCATGCATTTGTTCAACCCTTCACCAACTACTATCATGTGGACTGAAGGTGTGGAACTTTTTTCTCTTAAGGATAATGGGTAGTGTGGGGGTCAAGATCACATGAAGGTATATATTCTAAAGAATAATTACATAATTTCCAAATATATAATGGATGTCATAAATATTTGGTTGTTTTTGCTTTTCACATTTGTTTATTTCATTCACACATTCAATAATACTAGTTACATTTTTTATTTACAATATAGTTGATCTAACTACCTAAATATTCTTAAGTGAAAATGGAATTTCCATGAATTATATGTGCCTGAATGGTTATATTTTTCAAAGCGTTGATATGAATAACATGTTAGAGATCAATGCTCATCCATACTCCTAGAACTATTTTAATGTTCATCAATAATTATAGGTATTCATTATTTGATGCAAATTGTAATTTTAGGAACACCCCAATGACGAAGAGTTATTTATGATAAGGAAGCCACCAATATTTGTTGTTACACGTGTAATGCCTATTGCGTATCCTAAACTAATAAGTTATTGAAAACTATAATTTATGTAGCAATTGATTGCAAATAAAAAGAAGTTTGCATTGGGGACCACCTAATAGCCACCCAAATTTACATCCTTTTAGCATTTTTTTCCAACATGCTTTCGAGTACCTTTTTCCATTTTCATACTGCCTATTAGATTACATAACCATATCAACAAGTAATATCACTCAAAAGAAATTTTTGGATTATGAAACCATCCCATTTAGGTGTGGTTGTTGTCACACTTATAGACATTTGGGACTAGATTGTTCATTAGCATCGAAGTAGTAGAAATGGATTCTCAAATATTTAGTGAAAAATGACATATCTACATCCCCAATGAAATCTTCTCGTATGGGCTCTCCAAGCACTATTATTCATCTAGAAACCACTCCGGGTCTATTTGTTTTGACAATGAATTTGACTATGAGTACTATTGATCATAGATTGGTTTCTATTCATTTGAAAAAAAAATTCTCTTATGGAGATCACATTTACTTGTAAGCTTTTATTGGAGGGACCTCCTTTTACAGGTAAGAAACCTATGGTTCCCTCTCTTTATTCACTTTATAACCCATTATTTATTCTTAGTCCTTATGTTTGCACATTAAACCCTACTCCCCTTGGTGATTCTTTAAAGTAGCTAGTTGGTCCCTCTATCCCTCTCCCCTCTCCTATTTTTTCCTTTTAGCCACTATCCTCTTTGAAACTCATTCTCCTTCCCCTTCCCTTCGCCTAATCTCTCTTAACGTACTTAAGGGAGGATTTTTCTCCTCCGCTCCAATCATTTATACCTACAACCTTCATTCAAAATATAAATCCTCCCAATCCTCAAAGAAAAATCATTCAAAGAATTTATTTCTGGTCTCCACATTAGGGTCAAGCCTAGGCTCATATGGAGACCCAAATACAAAGGCCACATACCATAGCTAGAAATCATATCTTTCTAGTTACCAACTTCAAGCCAATGTAAATATTTTTGCAACTATGTAAAATTATATATATATATGGGGCCCTTATACCATTGGCGCCCTTCAAGATATTTTTATCAAAATTTTGTCTTTAAATTGTTAAGGTTTGGCCAATCTAGCAAAAATATTCTATAAAGCATGTAGTTCATACACATTCCCTGTAAGTCCCCTTTTTACATTCAATAATGATGGTTGGTGAGAAATACATTATAATTTTAAAGGATTCCTTTCATTATTAGGACTTTATGTTATATAATTCCATTGGTAGATAAGGAGATTTAGTCTGAAAATGGGGAATAAATTATTTAAATCTCACATCAAATTGGTTAATCAAGTCTAGATTAGCTTTGGACCTATAATTTTAAGGACTTAGACATTACGATTCCAAATTTAAATCTATATGGGTCATGTTTTGATAAGAGGGTTTTATAGGAAAAAACCTCTGAAAATCCCCATATGTACTCTAATAGACTCATCATTCAAGGATAATTGAAATTTACTAAGGGGTCACGTGAAGTTTGGGGCCCAAGATCCCATTTGGATCCCCTGGTGAAATTCTTCTTAAACTCATTAGAGTAGGTGGGCCCAATCTATATCCAACCCCATACGCTTCATCCTACTTGGAGAAATAATCAGGTAGGTGAATTTATAATTTCTAAGTGACCAGATCACTTCATTATCTCAAACTCTTTCCTAGTTGAAATACATTGGACATATCATTAGTAATATTGACTCTAAATACTGTTGGAAGGTAAGGGGGTCTTGCTCCATGGATCTCACCTTAAAATCTACCAGATGATGTGTGCAAGGTTGAAAATTAATTCTCAATACCTAATGTAAATACATGTAATTAATCTTATCAATAAAAAAAAGGAGAAGCACACTTGAAACCCTTCATAATCAATGAAGATGGTAGCCCTGTGGAAATATTTGGAGACCTTGCTTCATTCTAAAGATCCTGCTCCAAGTTTCCTAATCCTATCCTAATCACACATGCACCACCCAATAAAACAATGTTTCCTCCATGGAAGGAATCTTAGCATGCTCTAGCAATAATCGAACGATCACATACATATATAAAAGAATATGAAATATGCAAAAGAGAATCCACAAATATTTTCATTAATAAAAATGAAAAAGGTGCATTATACCTTGGTGCAACAATGGACACCTCCTTGATTCTTGGCATGACCCTTAAACTTCCTATAATATTGGTTTCACCTCACATGTAACACAAGTTCTCATAGAAATCCACTAGCATTACTAAGTCATATTCTCTATATCGCTCTTCCTCTCGCCAAAGTATCTCTATATAGTTTTTTTTTTTAAACCTAGGAGAATGTATCTATACACCTAAGACCATGAGAAGTTAGGAAACTTATTTAATAATTGACCGTCAGGAAACTTAGGGATAAGTGGTTCGAATTTATCTTCTCAAGAGTAACCTATTCTAGAAATCAGACCTGCATTACTACAAATGGTTGTAATTTTCAAATATTAAATAGATAATAAATATTATTCACACACAAGCCATATCTAAATGTTATAAATGTAAGAGGTTACATAAAATACTCCAAAATACTCCCAAATGCTTGTAACAAGTATACCATGACTATAAATATTTACGCTGATAGGAATCTCCTTCTTGAAAATAGTCAGGCAAACCATTCTTGACATTTTTGCTATTAGACTCACATTTGTCTTCTGGTATAAAAACAACATTTTTCCTTTATGAAGATCCACATCGGCACAGGGGTATGCTTCATTTATTTCATTTTCGTTCTCCATGGGGTTTTTATCAGTGGAACTTTACTCTGCCCATAATGGACGATGGTATCTCCTTCATTTGCAATACTTCAAACCCTTATGTTTACTCGAACAACGCACCTGATCAATCCTCATTGGCTTCACGGGATATTATATTGAAACTGTGCATTAATAGCTCTTATCAAGATCTGCATCAACACATGGGGTATATGTCATTTATTTCATCTATGTTCTCCATAGGGTATTTCTTAGTCAACTTTTACCCTTCCCATGATTCACAATCAGCTATTTAGTGTTGGATTAGAAGTGAACCTTTGTTTATATGATTTCCCTTGGGTCTCTCGTGCATTTGCAATACTAGAAACCCCGATGTTTGCTCGAATAACAGACTTGATCGATCCTCATCGGCTTCACAATACAATATATTACAACTGTGCATTGGTAGCTATCTACCGCGAGTAAGAATTTTAACATGCATTAGTTAATTTTTGGATTATCAATTGAAAACAATTGTCCTCGGGCGGGTGATACTCCATCTAATTTATAATTGTACTTGAAGTCTTTTCCATTTTAGCTGTCTTCTGAACAGTCTAGCCTTCTATAGAGCCCCATTATGACTTTTTTTTTTTTTGTTATGTGGATTGGGAATTTCTCTTCCACATGCACCAGGACATAAACTATTAACCTCAGCATAACTGAGCAGAATTCAAGAAAACTAGATGAGTGAACCACCTTTTGGTTGTCTACTTCTTTCATGAAGCTTATATCTAGATTTAGGCACTCAGTAGCTGACTGGTTCTTACCGAAAACAACGTGTAATTATGATTTTGCAAGTTAAAGTGACTTCAATTCATCACTATATAAAATAATTTGATAACATGTAAGAGGCTAAAATATGTCGTTATGTGCACTTAAATGATCTTGATGTCTCTAGGATATACATGAATCTTCCCTTGAATTTTTTCCAATACCTAACTCAAGAAATGAACCAAACTCACTCTTGTTATAATTGTTGGGAGTAACTACAATTGTTGTTGCCAATCAATCACCGAATTTAGTCCTTGAATGTTCTTGCTAATTACTAGGAAATTTATCTTTTGATGACATGTCATTCATTTCAAGAGTAGCATTTCTTTTCTAAAGATTTAAAATCATTGAGAGATGTTTTCAAACTTCCTCCTCTTCCCACACTCTATGTTGATATACCAGGTGCGTTGTCTCTGTTGGTGAAATAGAAGGAAAAATAGGAAATAATTACACACATTCAGTTATATATTGACCAAGAAAACACCATAACTAACTGGAAACCAAACGCATACATAGACACAGGATTTACGTGGTAAAACCTCGACAATGTGTCAAGGAAACATCCACGGGGCAAGGGATTGGAATATATTATTCAACAATGGTTCTCCACTGATCTACATTCCATGGGCATTCACCAGTTCTATATCATGGACCTCTGTTACATAACTGACAATTCTCTATAAAACTGACTAATTAAATTTTACCCAAAATTACTAATTCGTTGTCAAACTAAAAAACTCCACCTTGACAACAATTTTCCTAATCCCTTGCCCATGCCCATTCATCATCTTTTCTACAAGCCAAGAGAAGCTAAACACCACCGTAGCTTCTCTATTGTAATTGGCTTTGTGAACATGCCTGCACAATTCTCTCATGTATGGACCTTTTAAAGAACTACTTTTCCGCCATCGATCACATGTCTCAGAAAATGATACCTTACATCAATGTGCTTGGTTCTGCTGTGATAAGCAGGGTTTGTAGCCAAGTGAATAGCGCTTTGACTGTCACATAGTACATTCACTTTCTCTTGCGTTCTTCTAATTTCATCGAGCAGACCTTTTAACCAGATTGCTTCTTTACTGGCATCTGAAGCAGCTATATATTCAACTTTGGTAGTGGACAACACAACTGTTTCTTGAAGTTTTGACATCCAACTAATTGCTCCACCTGCAAGAGTAAAGACATAACCTGTAGTAGATCTTCTTTTGTCCAAATCACCTGCATAGTCAACATCTACATATCCGCAGGCTGATCCTTCACTACCATTAAAGACGAAGCAATGGTCACTCATGCCTCTTAGATATCGAAGCACCCATTTCACTGCTTGCCAATGATCTTTACCTGGATTTTCCATGAACCTGCTGACAACCCCAACTACATGTGAAATGTCAAGTCTTGTAGATACCATCGCATACATTAAGTTTCCTACATCATTTGCATATGGTACATGAGACATATACTGCTTTTCTTCATCAGTTCTAGGACTCAAAACCGAAGAAAGCTTAAAATGGAAAGCTAGTGGAACATTAACAGGTTTCACATTATTCATAGAGAACTTTTCAAGTACTTTCTCCACATACTTCTGTTGTGATAACCAAATCTTACCATTTTTCCTATCTCTGTGTATCTCCATGCCCAAGATATGTTTTGCTGCTCCAAGATCCTTCATATAAAACATCCTAGAGAGTTGAGCCTTTAACCTATTGATCTCTTCCATACTTTTGCTTGCAATAAGCATATTGTCAATATACACAGCTAAGACAATGAATATGCCATTGAAACTTTTGAAGTACACACAATGATCATACTCACTTCTTATAAAGTTCTAGCTCACCATGAAGGAATCAAACTTCTTGTACCATTGTCTGGGAGACTGCCTCAGACCATACAATGATTTCCTGAGCTTGCAAACTAATCTTCGGCTGCGACCTCATACAAAACCTTCTGGTTGTTCCATATATATCTCTTCGTTCAAATCACCATGTAGAAAAGTTGTTTTAACATCTAACTGTTCTAACTCAAGATTAAGCAACGCAGTTAGTGCCAACACAGTACATATAGAAACAAGTTTTACAACTGGAGGAAAAATCTCATGAAAGTCTATACCTTCAACCTGAGAATACCCTTTTGCTACCAGTCTCGCCTTATACCTTTCGATACTTCCATCAACTTTCTGTTTCAGTTTGAAAACCCATTTGCATCCAACAACACTTCTCCCTTCAGGAAGCTCTACAAGATCCCAGGTGTTGTTCTTGGCTAAGGAGTCCATTTCTTCTTCCATAGCCATTTTCCATTTCTTGCTATCTATATCATCTACTGCTTCCTAATAACAAGAAGGTTCCCCATCTTCAGTAATCAAAGAAAAATATGAAGCATAATCTTCATACCTTTTGGGAGTTTTCCTTTCCCTTGTAGACCTTTTTAGAGCGACTGGTTGTTGAACTGGTTCGGAAACTTGCACTGGTTCAGAAGCTTCAACAACTTCCTTTGTGTCGTCAACACCTTTTTCTCCAGAAGTCTCTCCTTCCTTTCGACTGTCACTGAAAGGTCTAGCCTCCAACTGAACTCGTTGATTCGGTGATACCTATTCCTGTTCAATTTTTCAACATTTTATTTTAACAGAGAGGATTCACCAAACGTTACATCTCTACTAATGACTATCTTTCGCAATGTAGGATCCCACAACCTATATCCTTTCACTGCATAGTCATACCCAACAAAGACATAACATTTTGACTTTGGATATAATTTTGAATGCTGATTTTTCGGAATGAGAGAATAAGCATCAGAGCAAAATATCCTCAAATGTGAATAGTCACAAGACTGACCTGTCCAAACTTCTTCAGGAATTTTACAATCAATTGCTACTGAAGGTGATCTGTTAACTAAATAACAAGCAGTAGATACTGCTTCTACCCACAACTCCTTTTTCAAGTTAGCATTGTTGATCATGCTTCTGGCTCTTTCCGTAAGAGTCTGATTCATACGCTCAGCAACACCATTTTGCTGAGGAGTCTAAATAGCAGTTTTGTGTCTAACAATTCCCTCATCCTTACAGTATTGTTCAAATTCAACTGAAGTGAACTCATCATCATTGTCAGTTCTTAGACATTTAATAGATTTGCATGTTCTTTTCTCTACCATTACTTTAAATTGTTTAAAGACATTTAATACATTAGCTTTCCTTTTTAGCATATAGACCCAAAATTTACGGGAGTAATCATCAATAAACGTTAAAAAATACAATGCACCTCCATATGACACAACAGGGGATGGTCCCCACATATCATAATGAATATAGTCTAAAACATATTTACTATTATGATTTCCAACTTTAAATCTCTGTTTACACTGTTTTCCATACACACAATGTTTACAGAAATCTAACTTCAAGGATTTCAAACCGGGAAGAGATTTACGTTTCATCAGTATCTGAAGACCTTTCTCACTCATATGACCCAATCGCTGATGCCATAGACGAGTACCCGCTTCTTCCTTTTCTGACCCAACCACTGCTTCACTGGCCTGAGTACTTCCTTTTAACCTATAAACATTTCCGACTTTTTATGCCTTCATAACCATAAGGGATCCTTAAAAGACTTTCAAGACGCCATCCTGACCTGTAAACTTATATCCATCTGAATCCAACACTCCCAAAGAAATCAAATTTTTCTTCAAATCAGGTACATGTCTAACATTAGTTAATTTTCTAACTGTGTTATCATACATCTTAATCCTGATATTTCCCATCCCAACAGTCTGACATGACACATTGTTACCCATAAACACAGAAGTACTGTTTATATCTTTATACGAAGTAAACCAATTTCTATGTGGGCACATTTGATGCGAAGCACCAGAGTCTAACATCCAACTGTCTAAACCCTGAGAGACATTACATTCAGGTGAAGTTTCATCTATCATACACAATTCTTCAGTAGATAAAACTTCGTCTACCATACCTGAATCGACATGATTCGCTTCCTTCTTCAGGTTGTTAGATTCCTTTCGTTTCCAACAATCCTTCTTCAAGTGTCCAATTTTACCGCAGTTCCAACATTTTTCCTTACACTTCCTTCCCTTCGATTTCGATCTGGAAGACCCCCTTGGTTTTTCTCCTCTTTCCTTTGAGCATCCTCTAGCGACCATGGCTTCTGATGCAGTTGTTTCAGTGCTAGATTTCCTTCATACTTCTTCAGACATGAGAGATCCCATGACTCATTCAAACTTCAAAGAATCAGCAGTGCTTAAGCTAATTGAAGTTACGAAGTGATCCCATGACTCAGGCAGAGAACACAACAAGGTTATGGCTTTATCTTCTTCCTACATTTTAACTTCCATATTTGTAAATTGACATATTAGTCTATTAAAAACATTCAAATGTTCCACAACGTTTGAACCTTCTTTCATTTGAAGACTGTATAACTGTCTTTTCACATAAATTTTGTTGGTTAATGTCTTTGTCATATAGAGGTTTTCAAGTTTTTCCCACAATCCTAAAGTTGTAGTCTCTTCAACAATATTGAAGAGAACTTCATCCGCTAGGCATAACCAGGTGGTACTGAGAGCTCAGGCATCCAAGTCCTCCCAGTTTGAAGTAGTCATGGTTGCAGGTTTCTTAGTTGCCCCATCCAATGCCTTGCGAAACCCTTGTTGCACAAGAAGATCCCTAACCTTCAGTTTCCAAAGAGCAAAATTGCTCTTTTCGGTGAATTTCTCCACCTCGAATTTTGCATTCGACATCTTGGCCATTTTCTAAGACTTTCAATCTTCAGTCTAGGGTTTTTAAAAAAAATATTTCAATTGTCTTCTTCCAAAAAAACATTTCCAATGCCAACAAAGGATTTCCAATTTTTAACTCTCCCTACTTCAATTTTCTTGAAAAATTTCCACAATTTGACTTAAAACCCTACAAAAAAATCGTTGAATATTTTTCAGGGAAAAACCTTTGTGTTTTTTTTTATTCAAAGAAAAACCCTTTTTAAAAAAACTTATTTTCTCCTTTCCTTAAAAAAAAAAAAAACTGTCTTCTTTTTCTTCAATTTCTCACATTCACCCCTTTATTCAAAAAATTTCTAAAACAAAATTTATTTAAAAAAAAAAATACTCAGATTTGTCGAACAAGTTCTGGCAGCCAACACGCAGAACAAAGGTTTTTCCTCTTCCGCTGGACAACAGCTCGTATTCTGCTCCTACTAGACTAGGCAGCGGTCTCTTGGGAAGCGGCTCTCTGGCAACACACAACAGCCCCTTCACGCAGCAGCACCTCTAGCACTTCCACGCAACAGCATGCAGTTTCCTTTACGCAGACTCTGGCCTCTCGCAGGCAGATTCCGGTAGGGTCTCACGTAGGTTCCTCGACTTTTTTTTTTAAACTTCACGCAGACTTCAGAGCCAGGCCTTCTTACTCCAACGCAGATTCTGAACAGTTTGCTCCAACACAGATTCTGAACAGTTCACGCGCACTTCAGAGCTTCCCTCTCACGCAGGTAGATTCCAGTTTCACGTAGGCTTTAGATCTTCACGCAGGTTCTGAACAGGCCTTCTTGCTCCAACGCAGAGAGCACTTCTCCTTGTACACCGTTCCACGCTGAGACCACCCTCCTCTCTACAGTTCTGGATAGAGTGATAACACATAGCAGTCATCCACTGAAACAAATGACCCAGCCAACCTTCCTATGCAACGTCTCCTCAACTTAACTCAAGCTTTGATACCACTTGTTGGTGAAATAGAAGGAAAAATAGGAAAGCATTACACACATTAAGTTATGTATTGACCAAGAAAACACCATAACTAACTGGAAACCAAACACACACATAGACACAGGATTTACGTGGTGAAACCTTGACAATGTGTCAAGGAAACATCCACGGGGAAAGGGATTGGAATATATTATTCAACAATGATTCTCCACTCATCTACATTCCATGGGCATTCACCAGTTTTATATCATTGACCTCCGTTACATAACTGACAATTCGGTATAAAACTCACTAATTACATTTTACCCAAAATTACTAATTCGTTGTCAAACTAACAGTCTCCAGTGGTTGTCATGTTACCACTGTCACGATGGAAGTATAAGATCCTCTCCTCCATATTTCTCTGTGCACCTGACTCAAGAAAAGATTCAAACTCACTCTTGTTACAATTGTTGGCAATACATGCAGTTTTTGTTGCCAGTTGATCACTGAATTTAGTCCTTGAATATTCTTTGTCATTACTAGGAAATTTATCTCTAGATGACCTATCATTCATCTCAAGAGTAGAATTATTTTCTGGAGATCTAAAATCAATAAGAGATATCTGCAAACTTCCTCATCTGCCCACACTATATGTTTCTATACCGTGTGTTCTCTCCAGTGGTTTTCATGTTACTGGTATCAGGCAAGAGCCTCTCCTCCATATTTTCTTGTGATATAATCTTCAAGTTTGCATCATTCATACCTGTTTTACTATATAAATGACTTGTATCAAAATACTCCTTGTTTTTTCTCTTCCCTTCTTGCACGTCTCATATCAATGACTGACATTGACGTCATGGAATTCATAGAAACCCATGCATGCGTGTGACCAGAGGAATTTTCCCATGGGAATATTTTTTTTAATCGTTATTTTTGTTATAATAGTGAAAAAGAAAAATTTTAAAATTCATTACAAGAAATGGAGCACTACCTATCATGGGTATATTTTTACGCAAAATTGGACTAACTAAATCCAAGAAGCTGAAATCAATCTGGGTATAATAATCCATTCATGTTTCTAACAAAATGTAGTCATATCATGCTATACCTCGAAACTATAACATTGAAATTTCATACATGGGCCCATGACATTGAAACTATGTATTTGAATTCAATTCCCTTTTATATTTGAAACTAGACGTGACTATCATCAGTTTCAGCAGTGATGATGAATAACGTACTGTACATAGGAACAATAATCCTCTATTTGTAGTATGAGCTAGAAAAAACAGCATGTGTGAACAGATACTTCCTCAAATCATGTGTGAACAGATACTTCTTCAAATAATGTGAAATCAATATTACCGAAGGACTATCTCCCTTTAGAACAAGCTTCATAGCCTTTGAAGTAGCTTCCTTCATTCTCTTTTTCTTATTTAAATTTCACAGTTTTTTTTGAAACAAACATATTCCCTACAACACTTCAACTCTGTTGGAAATGACCTCAAAATGAATACTAGAAATTCAGTGGATGCGTGCTGCATACCATTGTATACGAGTAAGGCTATTGTCAACAACCAATTTCTGAAATTTCCTCATTGATACCTTAGTCTTTGCCTTTGAATAACCTTGATATCTTCTCTTTGCATTTATTTTTATGGTTATGTCAAATTGGCCCACTTGAAGATGACAATGTAGTTGACAAGCCTTATCCTATCACTGTTACAGTGTTAGAGAAAACTAAAATGTATCATGGATTTATGGGAAACACATTTAAAATGGAGCTACCAAACACAAATTTCACTTGGCTTAATTTCAAAAGTTAAAACCAGGCTTAGCTCAAATAAGGATTAATTGAATAAACAACGGAAACTGTCCACCGTAGAATAAAGCAAAGGATATTTTTTTTTAAATAGAGCTCCCAAACACAAGCTTGATTTGGCTTCATTTCAAAAGTAATAATCAGGATTAGCTCATATAAGACTTAATTGAGTAAACAATGGGAAATTTTCCACCCTAAAGTAAAACATATAGCTCCCACTTGGCAATCATAACACTACTGACAAGACCATTTAGAAATCACATCATTAATGACAAGACTTATTTTATTCCTGGTACAGCGGTAGATTAAACTTTAAAAATTTCAAGTTTTTGTGGATAAAAATTCAACTATGATTAGCACTATCATTGGAGCTACCAAACACAAGTTTAACTTGGCTTTATATCAATAGTTAAAATAGGGATTAGACTTGGCTTTATATCAATAGTTAAAATCAGGATTAGCTCAATTAAAACTTAAACTAAATAAATAGTGGGAAATTGTCTAGCTTAGGACAAAAGAGATGGCTTTGAATAACCTTCATATATTGTATTTGCAATAGACCTTTTATGGTTGTGTCAAATTGGCCCACTTGGAGATCCTTAATTTAATCCATTCATTCATCATTTAGTGTTCTTAGTCATTTATTTTATATTTTTTTCCATCTGTGGACATGTATCTTTTAATTTTTCATGGTTTTTCGGTTAATGGACAATTTGTAAAGGAAAAATTCACCATCTTACTACTTTATTGCATATCATTCAGAAATCTTTCTAGAGTATACATTTCATGAACAACCTTACATGGTCTCACTGTGACCATTCACCTTTTTTCCTAACGGAAAAATTCAACAAGTGCAACTATGGGAGTTGTTTAACCATTGAACTAACATAGATATTCTAAAACGAAACGATTTCGTTCCCAATGTGAAAAATTCGTAACAATAAAATCTTCCACATGATATTCTATTTTGTAGTATAATTCCTACAGATTATACCTAGATCGATTTATAAAACATATCTATTTATTTAGGAGAAGGCATGTTGACTAGTGGTTTTTTCTGCTTCTTCCTTAGGTACATCCATCCCTAGCTTAGTTGTTTCCATGTGCTCAGGTAGGTCCATCCCCAGCTTAGTTGTTTTCATGTGGTCCATAACTGGTGGACTGTTATCTTCCATGGGGTTTCTAAAGTTTGAATTACCACATTAAACTTGATTAGAATTTCTATAGTGTTCACCTTTCGACATGTGAACAACCATTTTGATAAAATTTCAAAATTTTCATTGAGTTTTCAGGGTGTCTAATCCTCATTATTGTTGAATCCAATTATGAGTCTTGATGATTGGTGTCCAAGGCTATGGTCCTAGGGAAAATTTGAAGGATGGAAATTTATGTTGAAGCTTAGAAACCTTGGTGAATCTTAGAAATCCCTTATATGCAAACTATAAAATACATGGTGATATTTTTGTAAAAATATTTAGATTTCTAGTGATTTTAAATTAGTCTCTAAATTTTTATGGTGATTTTAAAGGTAAAGTAATTTTATCCTATAAAATTTGAGAGAATTATTTTTACAAAAAGTGGAGATTGGCGATTTTTTTTTTTTTTGAAAAAGAATAGAAAATTAGCCCATCTGTGAATATTAGCCCTAAAATTTTCCCTGGTCCTCATAACAAATTTGGAGTCACTTGCCACCATCAGGCTCGATATGTGATGATTTTTTGCGAGATTCAAGCATTGTAGAAGTGCATATCCTGTAGGCTAGTTTTAAATTTTTTATTATAGATGCCAATACTACAAGCATGAGATTATACTAATGTTTTTGATAACTAGGATTTTTGTTACTGTCACCCTGTTCTACTCTTTGATATTGCCAGAATTAAGGTTAATAACCTAGCATCTCAGCCTAATGATTAGTGTCATCTTTAGACTGAATTGGAATGGCCCTTAGCAGACATTGGAATTGAAAATGCAAGCTCCCCTTCCTCTCCATGTTGCCTTTTCGAGGATAGACTATGGCCTCAAGGGATTCTCATTTGGCAAGACCATATTGAGTGTTTAGGGGGATTTTCCTTGATAGTTAGCTAAAACTTACAGATTTTGTAATTCCATTACAATATTTTCAATTGATTTTAAAGCTATAAGGCATTTTTGCAGATAAATGAAAACAATCACGTAGTATCAAATGTTTTCAAACTTCTTGATTGCTTCTCCCATTTTCACATCCTTTGCACTACCTATAGTTGTCCTGTAAATATTTGACATAAGGAGTTATTATACATACTAAGGCTTCTTCACTAGCCTCTGAATTTAAGACAAAATTATAAACCTTGAAAACATTATTATTATGATCCCAATTTGGAAGTGACAAAAGTCCTATCAAACTGCATTGTGGCCACTTTCCATGTCATATTTAACGAGGTTTTGAAAATTATACAAGAAATTGGTAGTTATTTTAAGTTTAATGCTACTGATTTTCTATACTATGAATTAAAATGCTTACTACAGACAACTAATCTCTCTACCCTTTGATTTTTCAAATCAGATCTCAATCTTCCCATCACCTATTTTATTGGCATAAAACATATTTTTTTGAAAACAATATCCTTGGTTTCTTCATATTTTTATAAATAATTCCTAATATCTTATCCTACATGCCTTTGTAATGTCTTTCATAATAGCCATGCCATTATCATTGATTTCCTTGCTAAAGGAATTCTAATTTGTAATTCTAGAAGCTTTACTTTGCCATTGTATTTCATGCTTACATTGTCTAGCTTATAGTTTTATGTTTTAATATCTCTTCCACAACATTAAATATAATTACATTCTTATATTCACAAACAAAGATTGTACCGTGCTGAAATAATGGAGCTGACCTTGACTAAGAATGCCATTTCTATGTTATTGAATGGATCTATGGAGATTCAAGCACTACTCCAAATAATTCACATCAGCTATGTTACCTCATTAATAACTACATACTCACACTTCCACATTACCCTCACCAATGGAACGCGTCCACATCGAACTATGCTACCAGCTACATATATTGAAAAAATTGTATCTGAAGACATTGAAGTTGACTCAATCATTCTATTTAAAAAATTAGCTTACACCGTCTTTCAACACTCTTTGTAAGGCCCAAAAAGTTTTTGTAGCTTCCTTCATACTTCTGCCTATTTTTTCTCTTCCTACGTCACCCAAAAATATAATGAATTTTACATTAAATTCTTCTTCATCCATTTGCACAAGGTCCATAAGAGTTCTTGAACTTTAGGTTGTAAGATGTAAAACAAGACTGACTAGAAACCCATCAACACTAGTACATGCAAAGACAAGCACATGCAAAACTAGCTCTTCATCATCATAAGAAGGTGTGCCTTTTACATTAGCTCCAGCGAAAATGTCCACACCTACAATTATCTCATTCAAGGCAGTTAATACTTATCAGATATATTGGTCGATATAGGGTAGATAAATTATGAAGACAACCTTGAGGACTTAGAACAACGTGAGTGGCTCATAAAATTATTTGGCTTTGACCTTATAGATAGAGATAAAGATGAAATCCACCATTCTGCATTCACTGATTTGGCTGAATCATTTTATATTCCAATCAAAGTTGGGAAACTATACATTGTTTTAGATGGCACAGTAAAAGAAACAAACCCCAACTACAACCATATAAATAACAAATGGGCGGTTGTTTTGTTTGTTGAAATCACTATCTATCCATGCACGCAGGATGATCAAATTTTTCCTTACCAATGATTCTATTTCAAAACCATAAATGAAATCAAGTGTGTAATCCCCAATACCAATGTTGATGTTATTAGTATTTTTAGTTCCACCTCACCTGCCTCAACAATTTGACAAAGGGATGGAAGTAAAACACTTATGAGAACCCTAACATCAATGATTTTGTTTGGATTTACCATTGATGTAGCATTATAGGGATATAATTGTGACTCTGAATGGAAGAAACTTTCTCAATTGTTCTCTTTTGATAGTCCACCAATCCTTGAAATCAAAGGAGATAGTGTATATGAATTTAATGGAATCAGCATATGGACAATCTTGACTAGAAATCTTATCATAAATCCAAACATTGAAACTCAATAACTTCAAACATGGTTCCATGAAACATGATTCAATTCTTCCTCTCCATATTTGAGAAGAAACTACAACACTGCTACTAGGTGAGTACGAGAAGGGAAGGCGATTCACGCCATGTCTTGCATGGAAATTTCTTAGAAGGCAATATGGGTTTCTATTTGTGAAACTATAATTGCTCTTCACATGGATGATTTCTACTTTCTTTCATTTTCGTTGAGTTTCAATGGAAAGAAATGCATGAAAAAGTGGTGCACCATTCTAACAATATCTGGCACTACACAAAATGCAACGATGACACCAGGCACTTAGACAATGTGATAGTTTTCAATGATGTTGGAAATGAACTCATGGGTGTTACATCAAAACATTTGTTTCTTCTTTCCCTCAAACCATTTGATCGCCAAGAAATTTACAAAATAATTTCAAGTAATCTTATCCTCCTAACACCTTCCATCAAAACCTACTTTTACTATGGTGTTGAGAATTTACAAACAATTATAGTTAACTCAGAAGAACTTCGTTAAAACTTTACAAGCAAAGAGGTTCTCCAAGAAATAAAACCAATGTCTGACGCACAATGATCTACTATATTTCATCTTTCAAATAGTTTCATGCCAGCAAAGACCACTACCATTTTGTACATGGAGTATCATCTCTATGGAACTCACTCTTCCATAGTCCTGTACAATATATCTATCCTTTTGTAAATATTGTTTCTATCCAAGGATATTGTTCAAAAAATATAAAATATGTATGTTTACACCTTTTGATTTAATATAAAATGAGTAACAACATCTGTAAGAAATCCAATTCATTTTTTTGTGTACAATGTATACATGTTGATACATTGAATATTTGTTTTTCTAACTATTCATGTTTTCTCTCAAACATGTTCAATTAAAAAAAAATTCAATATGGGTTCTGTAATGATGAATCATTGCAATCACTAAAGGTTATTTCTTCAATTCAATTGAAATGGATTTGAGAAGAACTATCTACGAAAGAAATGCTCACAACACAGCATGTAATTCTATGCAACTTGTTCCGAACCCAATTGAAACTGAATGCAAACAAGAACTACACTTACAATCATTCAAATAATCTTGAGAATAATCACACTTAATCAAGTAAAGAAAATATGACTATCAAATAACACTATAAATCTATAACAACCCAAATCAATCCGCATTACTCAATTGAATAGCAATATTTAGTGAACAGCAAGCAACAATTGATAATTGAACAACAATCGGTAAGTGAGAGCAAGAGCGATAAAGGATTACTAAATGATAAACATTCTATGTTGCAATCTATATAAGTTAATCAATCTTGTCTTTCAAGATCTATGATAACATCTATTCAAATGAACAGTAGTCAAACACACATTCACTTATTACAATCAAAGCGCTACTTAAGTTTATCTCATAACTTCAATATGAATCTAATTGAACAGCAGTATAAACCAATATCAAAAATCATCAAGATAAATGAAATAATTGAATATTAAATCAATTGCAAAGACTAAATATAAAAGTATAACAGAAAGGAGCAGTGGAACTTCTTATGATTGGGCCTAGAGTTGCCAAAAGCCTCTGCTTAATAAAAACTCATAATACAGAGATGTATCAAATGCAACCTTCTTTCATTAACTTCAAACTAACAGCTGACACAGTCACTGAATTAACAACATTTATGCTTCAAAAGAATAAATACAAATTAAAAATCTGAACTTGTATCTAGTTTCCTTTGGGCCCTATATAACATAAAAGAGAAACTTGGCTAATAGCGAATCCTCATTATTAGGAGATCTTGAGGATTTTGGAATATAAAATTTGATCATATGATAAAACAGGAGTATTCGAACTGATCTTCCACTTCCTTGTCTACCCTCGATGCCGTGGCTTTTCCCCTTTATGGCCTCATGTTGTTCTGCCAACTAAACATCTTTTTCCCAATCGCATCTATGCATACAAAGATAGCAAAGTATCATTTTTTCGTACCAAATTTGCCTATTCTATCACCAAATACTTTCTTCCAACTTTAACTAATATTTTCCTCATTTTAATATATAAATGGAGATAATCTTATAAGGATGAATGGTAAATGAATCATTTAATGAAGAGAAATCATAACTTTTTCTTGTCCCAAAATACTCCCCAACTTACTTTGTTGCACGTCCTCATGCAAGAGTATAGTTCAGATGCAACTGCATGCGGGAATAAGCAGGGTTTACTTCCTCCGTGTAATTCCTAAAACCATTCTTTTGTATGAGGACAACAAAAGCATAGGTTACCTCATGATATTTTAAGTTATAATCACAATGATATTGATTAGGAGGGTACCATATGATTGGGTTTCTATAGTGACATCCTATCTAATCTGGTCCAATTGTTAAATCATATTGCTATATTTATAAAAACGAGAAGAAGAAGCTTGGAAGTTACATTATCCAAACAGCTCTCGGCCCCTCATAGTGTTACTGGAAACTTCCCGTCTTTGCCTTGATGCAGCCAAGGATTCTTCTCTAATATCCTAAAAGTATTCCTTTCTGACCTGAATGATATCAGTATGGATTGGCCCCAATTTGCGTACGACACCATATTTTTTCATAAACTTCTTATGCAGGACAGATAGGACTAATCACTATGTAAGCTCTCCTCTGACCCATAGGTTAATGCCATACTCAGGCCTTTTGAATGTGTTGTGAGACTTGGCCCATTTTAGCTGATTAGTAGTGAATGAGAGGAACGCCTGAAATTGAATGTCTCCTATAAAAGGGGCAGGGTGGTTGTCCTTGTCATCCTCTAAAATAAAATTATGCATATAGAGCTCACAAAGGAGGCGATGAACCTTCTCATCATGTTCTCTAAAAAATTTAATAAAGTCAAGAGTGGTTTTAATTTATGTCGGTTTACTAGCCTTAATGGCCTTAACTTTTAACAGGAGATATCTCTCCATAAGAAATAAAGCAAAATTGGTGGCGGGGGTTCGAAAAGATAGAGTGTTTGAGTAGAGAGAACAAATAGTCTCCATTTGTTCTCTGGCTTTCTACAATTGACCCTCTAATTTTTCAACCTTCTTTTGCCCAGCCTTATATTGAGAAAAAATATCATCTTCCATCCTGGTAAGTGCCTCGAACTTCTTCTTTAGCCCTTGGTTTCCGTATAAAGGGACCTCTTTTTCCTTGTGCTTAGCTAGTTCCTTCGTGAACTATCAAAATTTCATTCTGTATTTTTCTAATAACAACCTCTCCAACAATGGGGGTGTAAAGGGGAGTTTCATCAGTTTGTACCTCTACATCCTAGGTCTCTGCAGGGTGAGTCTGCATAGCAACTTTAGCTACTTCCGGAATTAGACAATCAACTTGAACATTTTCTTCAATATCAATTTGGATAGCAATGTCTGCAGTGGGGTAGGCTATTTGAGTTCCCTGTGAAAAGATACATGGCTCCTTAGTTTGTATGGAATTATCTTCTCTCATAGCTGGCTCAATCTAGTTTTCTTTCGGGAAAACCTTAAGAAACCCTGTCTGAGTCTCAACATCCTTCGAAGAACATTCTTTTTTTTTTGTTCTTGCATTTTCCATTTTTTCTTTCAATTTCCTCATTCTGGTTGCTTCTTTTAGCCAATATTTCAACTGCCTGATTACCTGCTTCTGTTTTCTATATTTTCTGAGCACCTTTTTAATCTTAGCTTTGTAGGGATGTTCTACTCTAAGGATTTTGTCTAGAGCTACGTTGCTCCTTGCTACCTATACAGGTTGTACTATGCCATAATTACGAATGTTCCCAATTAGAATTGTGTTTTCTAGTGGAATTTCTCTTTCCAACTCATAATTATTATTCATTTCATGTTTTTGAGATCCCAATTTAATTGTATCTCCTGAACAATCCTCATTCTTGTGGTCTTCTTCTTGGTAAGCCTCGTCCATAGTGGACTTTGAAAAGGGAATATCACTTGATTGATTGGCATCTCTCAAGTTTTCAGCTTCAGGGTTTCTTTCTGCTGGGGGGTTCACTGGACCGGTGCATACGGCTTGAGTTTCCTTTCTATTGGTCATTTCTTCATGTCCCTTCACTTCGAGGGGTGTTTCCATATCATGAATTGACTCTATCTATTCCTCCGTGGCATTAGTGCATGGCTGGGTTTGTTCATGACTATAATTGTCAGCAGGGACCAACTGATCGGGGGTACATTTCTATTCTTTAGTGTTCCCTGGTTGTTCCCTGTCTTCGGTAAACACTCCCATGCTTCCCAAAACCCTTGTCACTTCCTCCTCATAGCCTTGCAAAGGAGGGTCTTGAGGACTAAGAGGAGGTGTTTCGGATGGTTGGGCTTCCTCTACTTGGATTGGAATGCACCACTGGGATTTTTCTCTCACCGAGCGTCTACACTTAACTAATTCTAGGGGTTCAGTGGTACTCTTTTGTTTTAATATTTTCTTTGGGCCTGGGGTTCTTGGCCCTTTTTGCTCTGTTTCCTCATTTTCTAGGGGTGGAGCCAATGTAGGATTTATGATACTATTCCATGTTAGTAGTTGCTCTGTCAATCTATTTGTGATGATTAACTTTATTAACGTATGATAGCTGACTACACTATGTGGGTCCTTGGTTGTCCTTACCCGTCGAGCAACATTTTGTAACACGAAATTTCGATAAAATGGTAAATTATATCAAATTATTTACTTTAAAATGGCTACGATTTTTAGTTGTCGAGGCTTTACCACGTCATGTCGGCCGTCACAGGTGATATATCTTTGGATGATGACTGCCAGCTGTTGCCATGGTTGCTGCAACGCAGAAGGATGAATTCCTTTCCCAGTTCGTACCAATTACTCCCCTAGGTCATGGAATGCTTCAATTGCACTGTATAAAACGATGCATTTGTCTTTCCATTTCGCCTCTTCTACCGAAAGTTGGGTGACTTCAGCCAGGACTTTTTCAGAAACCACCATGCTTATGCCTTTGACCACTGTACTACCGTTCTATAGATTTTGCAGAAATTCCAGCGTTAGCTCTTCATGGAATCCCTATAATTTGTTTAAATACTACAACCAGGCAGTGCGTTCAAGGACTTCACAGGCTTGATCTAACACCATCATTTCTAGAGGCTCACTTTGAATTGCTCTTCTACCCATAATTGTTGTACTTGAGTTTGGTTCTTCTGTATGCAACTGTGTTTTACTCCT
Source organism: Pinus tabuliformis (assembly GCA_031772625.1). Taxonomy (NCBI): domain Eukaryota; kingdom Viridiplantae; phylum Streptophyta; class Pinopsida; order Pinales; family Pinaceae; genus Pinus; species Pinus tabuliformis. The sequence goes on from CM062816.1 coordinate 1,786,595,629, forward strand.
GTAATGCAACACAACAGTAATGTATATCACAACAACTATCAAGGAAATTTTAAGTCCTTCATCATGTCAGCCATACTTAACATAACATTGTATGTTCACATGCCCGCCATAATGGTTTCCATTCTTCAACTAATCAGAATTTTCCACTAATTATTACACATTCTTGCACATCATGCAATTCGTACTCCAGAGCTAGTCCAAATGATTGTCAAATTGTTATCCATAACTAGAATGCACGCCATCCATACGCAAGACATCCACCCTTGATGAGAAAAGGGCGTCCCCTTCCTTTCAGCACGTGGAAAACTGGTAAATAAACCAATGTGAAATAAATGCCGACAACCAATCTAAAAATCATAACACATAAATCAGTAATGCATTTAAGCGATATCCACTTTCAGATGTGAATTGGCCAAATCAAATAGAAACAACAATATTAAGTCATTATGTCAAATATTTTTACCGTGAGCGGAATTAATCACATTAGCATAATCAACGATTTTTTTTTAATGACTACCATTTAATTCTCAGACGTATGGAATATGATAAATATAGATTAAAATTACCATGCTATGCGGATTGTAAAAGTGCTACCAAATGGAAATTTTTGTCAGAAATAAAGTCATAGGTCATAAGAGGTAGATGTCATATGGAAATATAATATAATACTTCAATACCACACCAGAGCCACTACTGCGAGCAAGAATTCCTAGACTTGGCAGTGTTTCTTTTTAACCCTCCCATATGAGCGAGAGTCTTTTCTACATTTAATTTTTATTTCTTTTGTCACAAAGAGACCACTATGCTGGCATGGTGACCAAACACCATAGTGCCACTCAACAGGGTGTAACAAAAATGATCAGGATGGCTCATGATGAGACCCCATGTTTTTCTAACAAATTAATTATCAAGAAGGTCATTTTCTTGGTTTGGTATCCAAATTGGAATGTCAACTACTACATCCTTATGATTATGGTAGGTTGGCTCGTGATGAGACCCCCTATCCTCTTTGGACAATGTTTTAAGGATTTTGCTATTTTATTTTACTTCTAGAATCTTTCTTGTAGGAAAACGGAGGCTCATTTTCTCCTTAAGAGTCAGGGATGGTCTAAGAAGTAAGAAGATGCGAATGGAAGTGCTATACTCTTATCCCCTTAGAATTATATCGACGAGTTTTATCCATTTGGAAGTATAAACATAAGCCATCATGGATCAAAGATAATGAATCGTTTCATGATGTGGCCAAAAGAAAAGGATGTTTAGACAACCATTGTAATTTTACACCATATTAGCTTGACGAATAAAGATAACCAACAAAAGGGTTTTAGACATCATAATGACACTGTTATTACCATTTTTCTTTAGAAGAGGCACAAATCAATGCAAATGGTGCTTGTTTGCAATACAAAAGAAGAAGACAATGGCATAATGAGCAAAAGAGAAATGAGAAAATTCACAATTTAGCACTTAAAAAGTGTGCTCAATCGACAAAAAAAAAAATAACAAAAAAATAAAAGGTGTTGTTCAATTGATTGAATGGTAATTATTCAATCATTTGCACAACAAAATCATTCAAAACAAAATTGTTGTTCAATCAATTGAACGGAAGTCATTCAGTTGTTCGAACATCGAAATCAAAATAAAAACAAAATGTGATGTTCAATTAGTTGAATAGAAATCGTTCAATTATTTCTGCAGCGAAAATAAACAAGAATGAAAAGTGTTGTTCAATCAAGTGAACAAAAATTGTTCAATAGTTTGAACAAAAAAAAATATAAGGAAAAAACTTGATTTTCAATCAAGTGAACGGAAGTCGTTCAATACTTTGAAAACAAAAACAAATAAGGAAAAAAATGCATTATTCAATCAATTGAATGACAGTCATTCAATAGTTTGAACAACAAATAAAAATAAGAAAGAATAGTGATATTCAATTAAGTGAACAACAATCGTTCAATAATTTGAACAACAAAAACAAATAATAAAAAAAATGCGTTGTTCAATCAATTGAACGACAATCGTTCAATAGTTTGAACAACGGAAATCAAATAATAAAGAATGCACTGTTCAATCAACTGAATGAAAGTCGTTCAATAGTTTGAACAACACAAACAAATACGGAAGAATAGTGTTGCTCAATCAAGTGAATGACAATCGTTCAATAGTTTGAACAGTGAAAACCAATGGAAGGAAAATGTGTTGTTCAATCAATTGAATGTAAAATTTTCATTTGTTTGAACATCATAAAATAAAAGGAACATGTGTTGTTCAATCAACTGAATGACAAATGATCGAATGCTTGAGCAGCGAAAACACAAAGGAAAAGGTGACGTTCAATAAATTGAGCAGAAAACGTTCAATTGTTTGGACAGCAAAAAATCAAAAGAAAAATTTGTTTTTCAATCAATTGAACGACAAATGTTTAATTGTTTGAACAACAAAAATAACAAAGGAAAATGTGTTGCTCAATCAATTGAATGCCAAATGTTCAATATTTTGAACAACGAAAAACAAAAAGAAAGATGTGACGTTCAATCAATTGAACAACAAATGTTCAATTATTTGAACAGCGAAAAATAAAAGAAAAATGTGTTGTTCAAACAATTGAATGACAAACGTTCAGTTGTGTGAACAACAAAATGCGACAAAATAAAACGGCATTGTTCAATCAATTGAATGACAATCGTTCAAATGTTTGATCAGCGAATTACAGAAGAGAAATAGATGTGTTGTTCAATCAATTGAACAACAATCATTAAATTGTTTGAACAACGAAAACAAAGAAGGGAAAAATGAAACCTAAAAAAAAAAAATCATATTTTCATGGTAATACCTACAAGGGTATGTACATTATTTACAATTTTTCAAGCAATTTCAATTTTTTAAAGAAAAGTATGTTGGGTTATCATTCCTTGCACCTAGAATTTGCATGGAGGGGTCCTCTTGACCTACTCGCAGAAACACTCCTTGGTGAGCGGTTGATGATAGAGGCACACTCGATGCCCGTTTACCTTAAAGGAATGGTTGGTTCCGTCTATGGTAATCAAGGTAAGAGTACCATTATTATGTACTTATTGAATCTCATAAGGGCCGAGCCATCTTGTTTGCAACTTTCTTGGGAAGTCCTAGAACCTGGAATCGTACAGAAGTGTCGAATCCCCTTTTTGTAACATTTTCTTCTTGATAAGGCTGTCATGCCATTTTTCCCTTTGTTGTTGTATTATTGCAGTTCGTTGCAAAGCAAGAAATCGAGCCTCATCTAGTTCGTTACTCTACTGAAGATTCTTGGTTTGAGCTTTTGTTAAATCCATGCCCACTTCCTGGGGCATCCTTAGAGTATTTATTTTGAATTCGATTGGAAAAATTGGTTCTTTACCGAACACAAGTTGGTAGGGAGAGTATCTAGTAGTATTCCTCCAAGTCGTATGATAGGCCGACAAGGCCTTTGGTAATCTAGCAGCTCAATCTCGTCGGTGCTTGAGACTCTCTTGGTTGGAATTGCTTCTATAACCTTGTTGGTGATTTCGACCAACCCATTCACCTGCGGGTGATATGGAGAAGTGATCATGTGCATCGTACGATGGTTTCTAAGAGTGGCAGTGATCTTGCTCCCTGTGAATTTCTTTCCCCCATTTGTGATCACTTCTTGCGGTAGTCCATATAGCACAAATAGCCCAAAAAGGAAGTTAATCACTGCTTGCTCCATGGCTCTTGGTAAATCTATTGTTTCCACCGAATTTGTCACATAATCTGTGGCTATGAGTATGTAGGCCTTTTGATTAGATGACAAATCAAATGGACCTAGGAAGTCTAATGCCGAATGCTCGAAGGGTTCTATGACAAATTGTGACTGTAGAGGAATTTCATCAGATTGGTTAGGCTGACCCATCCTTTGGCAACTGTCGCAGGCCTGGGCATATTTTTTAGCATCCTTAAAAATAACGTGCCAATAATAGCCCATTTGTAATACATTATGTCCTATCATTTTGTCTGCAAAATATTACCTATGGGGTTCATCTTGGAAAGCCTTTAGAATTTCATGCATCTAATCCTCGCGGATACATCTACTTATACGCATGTTGGCTACTGTATGAAAAACATACCCACCTATCGAAGAGAACCGTGTGCTACGCTAAACAATCAATTTTATTTCTCTTGTTTTTAAATGTTTAGGTAGATTCCCCATTGCCAGATAATTTTCCACATATGTGTAAAGCAATAGCCATTGTGTTACTTGACCATTTATGGTTGGTTTATTAGCTATATATCTAATGGCAGAGTGATCAGTATACACAAACACTTGGTAGCCAGTTATATAGTGTCTAAATTTGCTTATTGTATAAATAACTATGAAGAATTATTTTTCAGTCATTGTGTAATTGATTTTTGCAGGAGTAAGATTTTTGCTAATGTAATATATAGCATAATGTTTCTTGTCCTCCTCCTCGCCGAGGATAGTGCCTATAGCTACATTTGATGCGTCCATGGAGATGTGGAAAGGTGGCTGCAAGTTTGGTCGATGTAATATTGGTCTTGTTGAGACTAGTTTCTTTAATCTTGTAAAATCTATGTCACACTTGTTAGATCAACAGAAATCAACATTTCCAGTTAGGGCATATAAGGGTGTTAGAATCTACGAAAAATTCTTGATAAATCTGTGATAATAACCTGCATATCCTAGGAAACTACATACCTCTATTTGGGTGTAGGGTGTAGGCAGTGAAAGAATTACCTGTATTTTTGTTGGATCTACCTGCATTTCTACTGCAAAGACGTAATGTTCCAGGATCACACCCTCAGTCATCATCATGTGACATTTGACATTGCTTAAACATACCTTGGTAGTGATGCATCATTCTAATACCTTTTCTAGTGTTTGCAATGCTTGATCAAAATCATCCCCATATGGAGTAAGGTCATCTCCAGGACTTCATTTATTAGATTAGCAAAGATGCTTAGTATAGCTCTCTAAAATGTGGTTGGGGCATTGCACAAGCCAAAGGGTAATACCCTGTATGCGAATGTGCCCAGGGACAAGTGAAGGTTGTTTTTTCCTAGCCTTTAGGGGCAAACTGAATTTAATTGTATCCATTAAAGCTGTCTAAAAAGGAGAAGAACTGCTTGCATGCAAACGTATCAAGAACCTGATCGATGAATGGGAGGGGAAAGTGATCTTTCTGTGTTGCCTTGTTTAGCTCTCAATAGTCTACACAAATATGCCACTTCCCATTTTTCTTAGGGACAACAACCAATAGAGAGACCCATTTACTACCTGAGACAGGATAAATGAAATTTACATCCAGTAGTTTCTGCAATTCCTCTTTCACGATATCCTTGAGCTGAGGGATAAACCTCTGTTGAGGCTACAGGATGGGTCATGCTTCCTTCTCTATATAAATTTGGTGTGCACATAGTTGTGGGTCTATCTCTTTCATATCAGGATAATCCCAAGCAAAAGCCCCTTTATTTTTCTGCAATACATGGATAATATTTTTCTATTGTTCGCTATCCAGATCAGCATTGATATTTAGAACTTTGCCTAGTTTGATCTCCACTCGTTTGTTGTTATGAACAAAAATTGTCTGAATATACTGGTTGTCTGTATCCTTCAGGGGATCTTCCACGGCTTTGTTATCAAGGATTTATTTCTACATCTGAAAATGTGCATTACTCACATTAGTTGGTTGATTTACAAAATTGTTGATAACGTCATCTTCAATTTGATCTTTAAATTCTAGTGCTTCCACTAGTGTGAGTGGTGAACGGATGCTCTCTTCCAGGTAGGGTGGTGGGTGCTTACATACTTTTATAATGGGAAAACTTGGCCTCGCAGGAGTGTATAGCACCAGATTTTTTATAGCATCTCCCTTTGTAATAGTCATGTTTCCTTCTCGACAGCCAATATATGCATGCGTTATTGCGAGCCAAGGTCAACCCAGAATCAAAGGATGCCTGTAAGACCTAGTTCTTAGGTTTTTAGCCAAGAAATCTACTGGATATTCCCATGAGTCAACAGAAACTGTAATATCTTGTAAGGTCCCTTCTGTAATGGTTGGTTCTAAGGTTTTAAAACCAAGTGCCTGACAAGTTTCTGTTGTTAATATGTTAATGGCAGCTCCTAGATCAACTGGTGTATTTGGAAAAGAGCGGCGATACATCTTAACTGTTACTATGAGGTTTCCAGGATCTTCATACTTTATTGGATTTTCCTCTGCTAAGAGTAGATCGGATAAGGTTCCAGCAACATTCATAGCGGGTGAGGTTTTTACCCACCTCATAGGCTTCATTACACATAATTCTTTGATGGTTTTGGTATAGATGGGAATGTCTTCAATAGCTTGGAGGAGAGGAATCTTAATACACAAACTTTTTAGTTCCCATACAAGATAGAAATCAAGGTATGTGATTAGTTTAGGTATCGTTAGCCTTTCCAGGAATTGAGGAGAAGTCACTATAAGTTTTTCAGGGTCACCATGTTGATCTGTTTCTTCCTCTTGCTTTGATTCAATATTATTTACAAGTGGTGGAACATGTACAAGTGATGGAATATGCACAGGTGGAGTTACACTTTCAATTGAAGGTTGGTCCATGTTTTCTTCAAGGGTGATGGAAAGTCGTGACCTCAATCTGAGCTCAGTACATTTTTTCTACCGAATATCATATTTTGGATTTTCAGTCATCTGTATCAACTGGACTGGTCTGTTATTAGGATTCAGGTTTGGCTGAGCTGGAAACTATGGCAACAGAAGAGGTTGATAATTATGATGTAATGTATAAGGAGTTGACAGTGCAGGATGAGGCTGAGGGCCTGCCCCATAGGTACATTAATATCCCTAGAGGTCGCTACTAGTTTGTAGACCAACTCAAATTTTGAGAGGTGGAGGTTGGCTAGTGGAATTGATATGGATTACCTTGCCAAACAAGAGTAAAAGAGAATTATGCTAGCCATTTCCTCGAAAAGATTGTGTTGGCCAAGATGTCATAGGGAATGGTGGGCTTTGTCAATTTGGGTAGGGTGATTTGCCTTTCCACGCTACCCCAAGGTTCTGTTGTTGATTAAACTATGAGGAAGGAAAGAATTGGGATGCGTCTTGTGACATACATGTAGGTTTAACTTGCCATTGTCGATGTTGGTTCATAAAATATATCGGTCCTGTTTCCTTCTCTGCTTCTTGGAATACTGCTTTTAGCCCAGGTAATCATGGACACTATTCAGTGTCGTGATCTTTAGTACAGATGGCACACATCTAAACCATGTCTAACAGGAATTCCCGTTGGTTGTGCTTCTTCCAACAACATCGGCAGAAGATTGCCAAATTTTGTTCTTCTAAAGCTTGTTTTTTTTTAGCCTATAGGACGTCCAGGTGTGTTGTAAGGGTGCCTAGGATTTCTGTCTTCAAATCTTCTAGGAGGTTTTTGATCTCCATCTATGTTACACCTCAACTATGTGGTTTGCTTCCTCTACTTATTGGATCTCAGCTAGCGGCTCCTGTACATGTGCTTCCCTGTGACCACTTGATACATAGACGAATAATTTCATCATAATCTTCCTGAGAAATATCCCATTTTCCCATTAACTTTAGAGTTTCTACCCTTCCTCTTTCATTACTTTAATCAATATAGCTCTTAGGACTTCTATTCGTAGGGCAGTGTGTGGAGATCTATGCAAATTATAATTAAATTGTTCTACATATTCTTCTAGTGTTTCATTATCTTTTGTAGTCATTTAATCTTTCAGCTCCCTAGTTTTACAAAAGTCCTGATATCTTTTAAGGAAGGAGGTTTTCATTAAATCCCAAGAATTGATGGTTCACCCACCTAGATCCATAAACCATCTCAGAGATGCCCCATTTAGAGTTCAAGGGAACAATTTCAGCTTTTAGGGGCCGGTGGTATAGTCATACCCTCTATGGAGGACATCAAACTCAAACAGGAAAGCATTAGGATCCTTTGTGATCATCCTATGGAAGGTTGGGATGCTCTGTAGAGGAATAGCCTTCATAGGGGCATTATCCACCTGGTCAGCAATGGGGTACTCTAATGTTGAGGTTTGACCTTGGGGTGCCTAATCTACCATTTGATCAAAGATATGCCAATAATATTCATGAATTTCAAGGGGTGCTTCTTGAATAAGCAGAGAGTTAGCAATCAGAGCTGGCTTTACAACACTTCCTAGGCCTAGAATCTCAAGAGATCCTTGTTGAGAGAACTATGGTTCTGCTTTAGCAGCCCCACTAGTTTCTCCTTTTCCTTCTCGTAAGTTATAGGATTTTCCATCTTGTAGAGGATCAGAGTGTAGGATTATTGTAGCTTGAAAACTCTGTTTCAATCCTCCTACATGGCTTTGAATCTCAGCATGAATTGCAGATGGTGAGCCTGCTACTTGAGGGATAACAGTAGAACCTTTTCCAGGTATAGCCTGGAATCCTACCAATGCTTGAGACTCTTCGCTTTTTATGATTTCATCTATAAAGGTCGGTCTCCCAAGGTTCGCCAATCCTTTGTTTTTTGTGGGTTTTTGTGGAGGATTCTGGTCCTTTTATATCTTTTTATTTCTAGTCATTAATAAAGACAAATTCCTATTTAACCTCTAAGGTTTTTCTGTAAAGCGAGAAGGTAAGCAAGCACTTTACTTGCTAGGTACGCGGGTTCTTACCTTCCATTTTTAAAACCTAGTTCTCCTACAACAAATAAATAAAATCAATCACTTTAAACACTCTCCCTGGCAACAACGCCAAAATGTTGGCTCAATAAGACGCCTTTCTACAGGAAATCTTAATCCCTACATTACTTGTCAAACCGAGGTAAGTCTTTCTATTTCAAGAGTGCCAACACAGTATGTGCAATGGAGCTAGACGCTATCTAATGGTGAATCATTGAAATCACTAAAGGCTAATTCTTCAGTTCAATTCACACAACTTTGAGAAGAACTATCTATGAAAGAAATGTTCACAACGCACCATGTAATTCTATGCAACTTGTTCCAAACCCAACTGAAACTGAATGCAAACAAGAATTACACTTACAATCATTCAAATAAGCTTGAGTCTAATCACACTTAAGCAAGTAAAGAAACTATGACTATCGAATAACACTATAAATCTATAACAACCCAAACCAATCTGCATTACTCAATTGAACAACAATAGTAAGTGAACAACAAGCAACAATTGGTAATTGAACAACAATCGATAAGTGAGCAACAACAACTATAAAGGATTCCTAAATGATAAACATTCTATGTTGCAATTTGTATAATTTAATCAGTCTTGTCTTTCAAGATCTATGATAACATTTATTCAAATGAACAGCAGTCAAACATGCATTCACTTATTCCAATCAAAGCACTTCTTAAGTTTATCTCACAACTTCAATATGAATCTAATTGAACAGTAGTATAAACAAATATAAAAAATCGTCAAGATAAATGAAGTAACTGAACATTAAATCAATTGCGAAGACTGAATATAAAGCTATAACACAAAGGAGCAGTGGTACTTCTTGTGACTGGGCCCAGATTCACCACAAGCCTCTGCTTAATAAAAACTCAGAATACAGAGAGTATCAAATGCAACCTTCTCTCATTAACTTCAAAGTAACAGTTGACGGAGTCACTGAATTAGCATTGTTTATGCTTCAAAAATAATAATTACAAATTAAAAGTCTTTACTTGTATCTAGTTGCCTTTCGGCCCTATATGACATAAAAGAGAAACTTTGATAAAAGCGAATCCTTAGGATTTCTCAATATAAAATCTGATCATATGACAAAACAACAATGTTCGAACTAATATTCTGCTTCCTTGTCTTCCCCCAATGCCATGGATTTTCTCGTTTATGGCCTCATGTTGTTTTGCCAACTGAACAACTTTTTCCCTATTGCATCTTTACATACAAATATGGCAAGGAATCAGTTTTTCATACTAAATTTTCCTATTGTATAACCAAATAGTTTCTTCCAAATTCAACTAATATTTTCCTCATTTTAATATATAAACGAAGATAATCTTATAAGGATGAACGATAAATGAAGCATTTAATAAATGGAAATCATACATTTTTCTTGTCGCAACAACTACCATAACAAATTTACACATAAATATATCATGTATATTTGTAAACTTTTAAGCATGTCATGGACATACTCTTTTCCTAGAAATGATAACTTTATTTATTTATTATATAAATTACGTTTTAAATGTAAATATTCACAATTTATTTTCTATGCATGTGCAATTCATTTATACTTCTGTATAATTTGCTTATGCCTCCATTCTAACAATAAATTATCTGTACTCTCTTAGATATGTTATCTAATATTGAAAATGCAGATAAAAATGCATGAAGGAACCTCCTCTATGTACAAAATAGAGTCAAAATAAATGCACGATGAGTACTTTATAAATAACGAAAAAACCATTCTACTCCACCGACTTCCCCTCCCATCTTCTGTGCTTCCTCAAATCTACAAGTCAACTCACCTCAACTTTTTGAAACCCAAAACAACTACCACGTGAATGATGTGCATGCTCAATTTTAACAAAGGATGGATAAACTTTCTCCCATGCATGCTTTCACAATATGCAAAGAATCCTACTGAGGCATGAAATCACGACTTCTACATGGTAATATTTCCTATTTTCGTTGTGCTTGGTCTAGCCCTCCATATAATTTTTTTCATTTGAACAACATAGACCACAACACAAAACCACTTGTACTTTCTAATTTAATACAAGTTGAGGAAACGCTCATTGCACATGTCAACCCTATTCTACATGTTACTCATGCTCATGGTGAGAAATACAAATAAAACGATCATACAATAAATGTCCTCAAAGACATCACTAATATTGCTAACTACTTACCTCATATGGTTTCTGAATTAGACATTCTCATTGTCAAAGGACACAATACTCTTAAAAAGGCTTATGAATTCCTTGTTTGTAAATCATGAGTAATGGTGATGCTTGAATACAAACTAATAAGTTATCCCTATTACAAGGATGTTCAGCTAAACCCGTATGCAATTAATGCTTTTCCAGAGCAACCTACAAATATATATTTTCTTCTTCATAGTGTAACCAACTCTTCAGCTGAATCTGATGAACTTATAATTCATTCTGATTATGACCTTAACATAATCATCACTGCATTAGATCTCCAACCTTCATATTTCGTTCCAACTATGCCAAGTTCATATACTAAACTTGAGCAAATGTAAAAATGCATTGAAAACAACTTACGAATCATTGTTTCAGATGTTCGACAATGTCTTCATGAATTTCCCGATTCCAAATTCTGAGAAAAATTTATGCATTTTGAATCAGGTCTTAGAAGGACATGCTCTTAGTGGATCGGGTGATAGTGTGAACTAATTTATATGATCTCATAAATAGGAAGCCTGACATTTTTCTTCACCCTCAATTCAGCTAATACTCAGTGGCTTGAATTACACATGCTCATGCCTGTCAGTGTTCCCTCAAATTCGAGCAATCTCTACTAATGGAGAATTCAAAACATAATAAAGTACCGACATATTATAGCCCAATATATGCATTTTATATTTACAATTTTCCTTGAAGAGGTCCTACAAAAGGGCTTCCACATAGTTGATTATTGGTGCAGGTTTTCATGTAACCATTTTCTCCTCCACTATCTTTACATTGTTAATATCATTATTCTAAAACTTTTGATATTTTATTGTTTTTCAAATATGAATTGCAACATAGAGGATTCACACACATACATGGCTTCATTTAGCTACAATATGCACCAAATTTTGACACTCTTGATTGGAACAATGAAACATATGTCATTGATGCTAAGAATTATTCTGATCGGTTTGAAATTTCTTAGAATCCGTGTTATGAACAATATCTCAATCCTATGTTTCATCAATCAACAATCCATGATCCATGTCTTCTTGACACAACATCGATGTTCACATCAACTCCGTCTAAATACTACGAAGAGATTTTAAATTGTGTTCAATGACACACAAAGTTTCATGAATATTCTTGCCTTCATAAAAAGAACAATGCCTTGAGCTGACAATATGGTGTACATATAATACAACCTTCCCTACAATTCATTCCCTGAGAGATCTTCATATATCTTATCCCATGCTTTACATTGTATATATGCCATAGCTTGTTCAATTTCCTCAACTATGTTACCACTTCAACATAGCACTTAGAAATAAACTCAACCTAACAAATGTTTTATTAGCTCATTAGAGTAGTTATAATATTGCAATTACTTTCTTGTTACTCCAATGCATTCTCTTTTGTGATATCTCTTTAGCACATTTACTATACTTTCCCTCAAAACATTTGAAATAATTTCCCCCATATATATTGCTTCAAAGAAGGGATTGTTTATTCTCTTCATAGGTCAAACATATGACTTCGACGCTTATTTCATGTATCCATTTTCAAAGCATTGTTTGAAAAGTTATTATGGTAGCATTTGGATGACATTAAAACATATTTGTTTGCTCCACGATAAAACATGTTGTAGTTTTGTGTTAGAAAGTAGGTCATAAATTAAATGAGAGTAAGTTGCACTGAAGAATGCGACTTAGGACAAATCACATCTACAAATACATATGCAGATCACAGTTCGTATTTATATGGTAGGTCACACTAATCATTCTGACAGATGTTGCATAATTGATATGTGATTTACGTGTCATGTTGCAACTGGCTAAGTCACAAATCGCATAATCAAGGGCAATGATCTCCTTGTGAAATGTGTGGGTGATTATCGATTGATGCCAATCCCATTTTCCATTGTAAATTTTTCATAATTTGATTTTTTCATGTTCAGCTGGTGGATTACTATGGTCTTCTAACGTGGATACAGTTCTCTTACTCGTATTGGCAATAAATATTTTCTATACACCCTTTGCTATACCAACACATCATTCTATGTTGCCTTAGTATTGATATCGGTTGCATACATGTCCAAAATCAATGTATCTCTATGCCATGTGATTCTTCGTATCATGATATGCCTCGTCCTTCTGTTACCCGGAAAAGTGTCTATTTAGAACTGCTCTATCCCACTAAGGTGTGACAGCTACCTTAGAAACAAACAGAGAAAACTACTTTTGTATCTCCTTTATGAACTATAAATAAAGAGGAATAAGAAGAACCAACCTGTGTCTTGCGCTAGTCCTTTGATCCAATCTCTCTCCTCTTTGACAGCTTCCAGCTACCTGCTCCCTTACTTGCCCAGCTTCACCAAGTACCTGTAAGATGACAGAAGAAGAAAAGTATACAAAGACATGGATTTATATTCATAAATAACTTAGGATCATATTTAAGTTAACCATACAAATGTAACAAGCATCAATGATACAACAGCATGGAGGAGAAACTCAAATAGTTTTTATTGATATACAAGAAGATCCAGGAGGAGTTACAACCGATGATTCCTGACCCAGCATCAACCTCCCAGCAAAGAAGCCCCTCTTCACCTCCAACAAAGCATAGATCACCCAATTCTCTGATGTTTATCTCAAAACCAATAGCAATTCCTTACAATGTGCAAAATTCCAGCCTCTGGATCTCTGGGATGAGGGATCCATATATAGATGTATGCAAGGAGGATGAGTCAGCTTATGATTTGATTAGTGGCTTCTCTCTGCTAGTTCTTGCTTCCACTTGGAGACTGAAGGCCTCTTACTCATCTTTGGTCGAATTCAGTGAGGCAAGTGTCATAGGAGAAGATTCTGGAGGCTTCCATTGTCTCTCCACCTCGCGGAATGACACTGCCATTTGTCATTTCCCGCTCAATGCACCCTGATAGTGCATTTAGGTGCGTTGCAACACACCTAGCCAGTGGATTTAGGTTCTATGCAACGCACTTGGCTAGTGGAGTAGCTGAAATGATCCTGTTTTGACTTATTCTGAGCAGTTTTTGGTGGAGAACTTCTGGGAGAAGCTGTAATTTGTTGACCTTGTTCCTTTAGGGGTTAGAACAACACTTTTAGGGACTTAGGAGCCCTTGGTTTATGGACATTTCATGCTTGGAGCTGCAAGGCACAAAAATGTCTATAACAGTTGCCCCCTAAAGTATGAGGCCGTTTATCGGGTGAAATGTTTTATTATGAGGATCCGAAGTTCTTTCAATGCTGGGAGGAGACCTGTAATAAGATACAATACAATACATTATCTTCATACTGTTTTCATGATCTAGCTGAGGCGGGCATTCCCATGCTCAGCTTTATAAATTCATTTTCATGTACATAGGACAGACATTCGTCTGATGGTAGACTGATGATTCTGATAGAGCCATCATCCTTTTGGTAGGATGATTATCTGTGCTGCAATGCTATACATTTGAATGTCTTTATTTCCCTCAATATATATCGCAGCCTGGATGGATGAACTAGATCCGGGGTCTTCAATCTCGTCCGATCTTCACTCGAAGTACAAGTCGATCCATGTGAGAAATGTTTTGAAGTCGAACATGGAAATACATCGCTTGATTACTAGTCAATGATGTAAACTGTTAACAAACGCGAGAGGAATCACTGATAACGATAATGATCCTCAAGGTACTGCAGTACAATTCACGTGGTGTGAATAAAGGACTTGGCGTCGAACACCACGCAAAATCTTTCGGTCGAAGGTCATTGATGTGAACCTGTCGCCGGAAGTGACAAACTTGCCATTGAGGCATGCAAGCTTCAAAGTACTGAATGGGGTGTTCCTAGACCAACTCCTTGGATAATGAGCTGATGTCGACAAGAAGTGATCCGTCATAAGAGGGCCTTAATGAATCCCACATCAATGACACGGAACGGAGCAAATGATTTTGATGGAGGTGATAATGATCTGATGATATATTGTTCAGGGTGGCAGTCATGAAAGAATGGAGTATAATATATGGTAGTGGGAGGGACATAGGTGGCCTTTCTGGATGAATTCTCTTGAACATATCGACGACACTGATGTGATGGATTGGTAGCATTAACCCAAAATGTGGATGGTATGGAGTGACCATGGCGATGTGACCGGTGAATGAAACAACCCAACCTGACTCGGGCACGGAGCGGAAGTGTCATGTTCAAGAGCGACTTGCTACCAATAAAGATTCTTTGATTTTTCTTCCCAATTTTTCCCCAGTCATTGCTGACCAGTACCTCTTTATTTTTGTCAAGCTTGAGGAGGATAACATATGCTTGTTCTGTAATTTTCCCTTCGGGCAAACCCATCGCTATGTTTTAACGAGCCTAGCAATAGTGAAACTCGTTCTCGTCTAAAGACAAGTTTGTCGCTATTAATCTTTTTAACGAGTTTAATGACAAAGATAACTCGGTCCTTTTCATTTTTAGAGAGTCTGAAAAGGACGTAAAGATAACTCCAAAATTCCTTTTTCGTCATCTAATCCCTTAAGTCTGAAAAAGTATAAAACAATACAGAAGGGATGAATTTTCGATAGCTTTAACGAGCCGAACAAAACAAGCACTCAATCTTTTTGTGAAATAATCCCTCGGTCCAAAAAGATTAAAATCTAGAGGAGGGATAGCACTTCCTGTCCCTTTAACGAGCTGGAAGGCCAAGGACTCGGCAATCTTTTCATATTTTACGAGTCAGTTGAAAAGAGCTTAAAGAAGACTCGTCTTTTGAGGAACGAGTGATAAAATGGGTAGCAACTGATTCCAGGTAAGGTTTGGAATTTTCCAATCACGGCAGTGTCACAAGGATGGCTAGTGAAATCACTCTTCGCAGCTATTCCTCAAAATGGGTAAACAATCAAATGGAGGTGAATGATCTGCCAATGAAAAAGTGGAGGTGAAGGTGCAAACACGACCAAGGCTTTAATGGCTGAAGTACTACATTCACGGTGGTTATTTACCGGGGAATAGTTCATTTTTTAACGAGCTTAAACACGGGTGGAAACATTTGCTCGGTTCGGGTTTATTTTTTAACGAGCTTGAACCTCGCGGTGACACTCCTCGATTAATCCAGTCATATGATAAGAATGTCTCATATAAAAACAACAACTTTTAGATTTTTTGCTCCACATCCTTTCTTTATGCAAGTTAGGTGACGACCAATCCTACGAGTTTAAAGGGTTAGAGGTCCTAAAAATTAAAAAAAAAAAATAGTCACCCTTCGCTTGCACTCCAAAAGGTTTGCATGCCCCCAGGCATAAAACAGAGTTTCAAGGTTACCTCTACTTCTTTTCGTTAAAACATTTGTTTTACTAAGAGAGGCCTACCTCTTATAGGTTACCCAAAGATTGTTCTATTTACAGCGTAAACAAAATACTTCTTCGGCGATGTCTACCGAGATAAACAAAGGTGAGCGACGATGCCCGCCAACTCACATAACTTTGACAAGAGAATCTTGTTCTAGAATAACCCCCTCTTCCAATCATGGACGGGAGTACAGACTAGTCATATTCTCCCGCGGAAACCTACCCTATACCCGAAGTTTTCCTGCCGAAGCAGACCAGGATGCATGCCCCCTAGGTTTCAGTCATATCCCTCTGAATTACTCGCGCTTATCGGGAGGACGGACCGGAGATTGAGACATTTCTTGCGTGAAAAGACCATTTAGGGATGGTATATGACTATTTTCTATGTGTGATCTGGGAAATGAAAGTTGGTCCACGAGCTTGACCACTCTTCCTTCATGCGGAAAACACATTACTCTAAAGAGTGAGGAGACAATTGCTTCCATGCAATAAATATAGTCTCGTCCAAGGAGTAGGTTATAATCCAAGAGTCCTTGAACTACCATTACGTTCATGCGAACTGCCTTCCTTCTCAATGTTATTGGCACATCGGGAAGGATCCCTAACGGTCGACTAGTTCCTTTATCAAAGCCTGTCAGATTTCTCATCTCAGGCAAAAGCGATGGTGAACCAAGCGCTTTCCAAGCAGTTGAGGAAAGGATACTCACAGAAGCCCCCTCATCTATGATGGTACCAGCCATGACCATTCTATATATTTGAATTATGATTCGGAATGGTACACTTGCTGGTAAACGGGGTCTGCCTAGTTGATTCCAGTCGAAGGAGACAACTAGGTTGCTTGGAGGTGGGACCGAATAGACAGCCGGGTACGGCTCTGACGAACTTCCTTCCTGCGGTAAAGGAATGGGTAAATTGCCCCCATGTTCGTCGGAGTCTGTTTTTATGAAGAGAATTTGGACGATGTCATCCTTGTTCTCTTCAGTGACTGTATCATCTAAAGATGAAACCTCTGAAGGCAAGACCGGGTCAACTGCCGCCTCGACCTTTTGACTTTCATCTGGTATGGATTCAGATGGTTTATCTTCAATGGTAGGTGCTTCACTCGACCACCTGAGCGGGCCAGCTGGATTTTCAACTAGTGATGGACTCGGCAAGAGTTTTTTATATCCAGGAGGAAGTCGCAACGGTGAAACCAGACGATCATCCAAAACTCTTTTAGCTTCGTCTAAGAAGGGACAACGGTGGATGACATGATTGCCTTCCAACAGTTTACAAGGAAATCTACATTTCCCTTTTTGTCCTGGGGCTTCACTTTCACTAGTTGACGGTGTGCTTTCAACATGATCATTAGAGGATGACGACACTGGGTTGTGCAAATGAGGAGATCAGTCCCTTAATATCCGAGGGATGCAAGGACAATCTCTGTGAAAGTGGTCTCCTTTGCAAATAACACATGGCGATTTAGGCATGGTCAGTGCAGTGTGTGGATTTTCGCTAGACGACACTCATTTTCCCCCATTCACCTTTGGGTCCTTCTTCTTCTTCTCTTTCTTATTCTTTCCCTTCTTCTCCTTAGGAACTTGATTTTTGGCTTTACCAGCCCCATCAAGCGAAGAGGAAGGAGGAGAGGAAGAATTAGAGGAAGTAGAAGGCTGGTGGGAAACTCTGGACTCGTCTAATTTCTGATTCGATTGTTCAGGAATCGTGGTGTTCTGAACGACAGAGGTTGAGAAGAGCCATACAGGCAAACCAATTGTCAGCCCTGGAAGCGACAATGTGGCCATATGGGGTGCATCAACATCTCCCCAAGTGGATAAGGGACTAGGATTTCCACCAAGGGGAATTCCTTGGTTGGTAGACTCCATTTTCTCAACCCAATATCAACGTAGGAAAGGGGTAATGAATATTCCGTTTAAAATAAATTTTAACACGCTTTTACACAGCTTGTTTTTTCAGTTTTTAAGAGTCGAGAAAAAACAAAAGATGACTCTAGTCTCCTTCGATTTTTAATGAGCCTGAAGTGACAAGTGCTCAGATGGACCTTTTCCGTTAAAGAGTCTTAAAAGGAACGAAAGGGACTGCTCTGGAGATCTAGGTAGAGGGAGTACCAAACCAATCGCAAAACTGCAGAATACATTTTACGGTACGGCAGTCAATCTTCCTGAATGCTGTGTTCGGTGCATTGCGATCAGTAGGGCGGCCGACACGGCTTCCTATGGATAAAGGATTTAAGCCTATAGGGGTCTCCCAATATATACTCGACGGTACGTGGGAGCACAAGTCCGTACTAGCACTTATCGTCTCAAAGTGGAGGAATCACCCAACCATCAGTGAGGACAACAGTTACCAGGCTTTACGACGCCGGAATACGTCTCTAGCCTAGACCTCTAAATGTTTTGCGTTAAGTTCCAAAGCGTTGTTAGATTCATTGAATTTATTTTAAGTTGATCTTTCTTATGAAGTTTGCCTTTTGGGTTCACCACGAGATGTAGATGTAATTCCTAAAATGCAATCTAAAGATGATAAACAAACTTTTATCTCTTTTCAGCGATGAAAATCCTAGCTACTATGGGAAAAGAAAGACACAATCTTTTCACAAAGAGCAAAGAGCACACTGTAAATTCACTTTCCTAAATCAAGCCAAACAGACTGTCTATATGCAAATGCACATGCATGTATTTGTTTTTCACTTTCTTAGTATTGATGCTAAAAAGAAAGTTGTTGTACAAATCTGAATTTTCTTCTAATTGACAAACACAAACAAGTTTCTTTTCGAAATCAAAAGATAGAGACGATTACGACACTCTACGATTTTGAAATGAATACTCGTTTTGACACTAGAAAATCATAAATTTAGACCAAAGGCAATAGTAAACGCATAATCGACCATCAACAGCAAATAAACTTTCTCCTATGATCAAAATTGACACTTGCGACAGGTCTAAATCAAAGGATGACAGTATGACTATTCTACTTTTGCAATGGAAAACTGTAAATGACTCAAAAAACACACAAAAACATCTACAGTTCTTTTGTACAAATGAGGAGGAATATCAGTAAGGAAAAGGGATTTGAAACAGTCATATACTGATCACAGGCTGCAAAATCAGAGACAAAACTAGAAAGAATGAAGCACAAGAACCTCAGCTACACAGGGCTAGGCTGATCAGCGCACTTGTTACACAGAGAAACTGCATTGCAGTGCAGGTTGCCCTTTCGGGAAGTGTGTTGAAATGCAGAACCTCTTCACAGTGCCTGCGCTGGGGCAGAAACGAGAATTCTATCCGGGTTCTAAGTCACGGTTTGTAGTTTAGTCTTTGGTTTTTGGCCGAGTAAAAGCAATTAGTAATGCACAATCAAGGGTAGATCTAAGGAGGGTCTAAGAGCTATCACAAGGGCAATCAAATAGTCTATGAATCAGCTGTTCAAATCATAAACAGATCCAGTGAATGGATTGATGCAGCAGATGTCTACTTTACGTTTGATATGGCAAATGCAGTTCGAATGCTACTTATAAGTTTATGAAACAAACAACAAGAGATACACAAACAAGCTAATTAGACAATCGTCCCCAGTGGAGTCGCCATTTTGTTATCGGGAAAAGTGTCTATTTAGAACTGCTCTATCCCACTAAGGTGTGACAGCTGCCTTAGAAAGAAACAGAGAAAACTACTTTTATATCACCTTTATGAACTATAAATAAAGAGGAATAGGAAGAACCAACCTGTGTCTTGCGCTAGTCCTTTGATGCAATCTATCTCCTCTTTGACAGCTTCCAGCTACCTTCTCCCTTACTTGCCCAGCTTCACCAAGTACCTGTAAGATCACAAAAGAAGAAAACTATACAAAGACATGGATTTATATTCATAAATAACTTAGGATCAGATTTAAGTTAACCATACAAATGTAACAAGCATCAATGATACAACAGCATGGAGGAGAAACTCAAATGGTTTTTATTGATATACAAGAAGATCCAGGAGGAGTTACAACCAATGATTCCTAACCCAGCATCAACCTCCCAGTAAAGAAGCCCCTCTTCACCTCCAACAAAGCATAGATCACCCAATTCTCTGATGTTTATCTCAAAGCCAACAACAATTCCTTACAATGTGCAAAATTCCAGCCTCTGGATCTCTGGGATGAGGGATCCATATATAGATGTATGCAAGGATGATGAGTCAGCTTATGATTTTATTAATGGCTTCTCTCTATCAGTTCTTGCTTCCACTTGGAGACTGAAGGCCTCTTACTCATCCTTGGTCAAATTCAGTGAGGCAAGTGTCATAGGAGAAGATTCTAGAAGCTTCCATTGTCTCTCCACCTCGCGGAATGACACTGCCATTTGTCATTTCCCGCTCAACGCACCCTGATAGTGCATTTAGGTGCGTTGCAATGCACCTAGCCAGTGGATTTAGGTGCTATGCAACGCACTTGGCTAGTGGAGCCGCTGAAATGATTTTGTTTTGACTTATTCTGAGCAGTTTCTGGTGGAGAACTTCTGGGAGAAGCTGTAATTTGTTGACCTTGTTCCTTTAGGGGTTAGAACAACACTTTTAGGGACTTAGGAGCCCTTGGTTTATGGACATTTCATGCTTGGAGCTGCAAGGCACAAAAATTTCTATAACACCTTCGCCTGTGTCTTGTGTTGAACATAGACCATTTGTGCTTATCTCTTGAGAAAGCACCAAAAGGAATCTACCACCCTTTTCCTTTGACAATACTTTATATTTTTCCTTATATGAAAACTCGAAATATTTATATGGGAAATCTTTGGTTTCATTTCTACAGCCAAAAGAAAGGAATAGGAGTTGCATGGTTTTCAGGCTCCAAGGTTTACTAACTCTTTTGAGTTCTTAGAATATACACATTTCAAATCTAAATTGTTGACAAACACATTTAATATGAAATAAGAGTGAGTTTGCGTACATAAAAGATAATAATACATTTTATGTACATATTTGAATAGTGTAATCTATATTTTTGATATATTTTATTTTGACTATTAAATTAAATTTACTCTATTTTATTTTGGTTATGAAATCTTAAAAAAAAAAAAATTTACTATATTTGATTTTGGCTGTGAAAACTTTTGAATGATGTTTGTTTTATCAAATATCTTCTTAAATTAGAAATGATATTTTAATGTAAATCTTTATTTTCAAGTTGGGAAGTTTCAATTTCATAAGAGAGGTTAAGATGTTCAAATTTAAAGAGAAGATAATACACTAATTAAATAAATGCTGAATAGATTAATTTAGTAGGATCTTATGAAAGAAATATTTTCGAAAATTTAGTGCAAGATTTCCCCCCTTCACTACTTACTCTCCAATGGAATGAAGGTGTGTATTTGTCACTCCTAGGAGAATGGGTAGTGTGGGGAAAATGGAGGTGTGTATTCTAGATAATAGTTACATGATTCTTAAAGATATAATTGATGTTATATATATTTGGTTGCTTTTACATTCACATGTGTTTGTTCCTCCCACATATTCAGTAATACTTGTGACATTTTTTTTATTTCAACTAATTTTTTTTTTCCAAAATATAAAATCATGGCAACCATCATATGAGAGGAGGTCACCTGCAACACAATAAAAGTATGGTTTGAGATGACGTCAATGGATGTAAATAAATGTTTGAATTAATCAGAATAGGATGCAAATAGAGAACGCCACATTGAAGGACTCATGAATAATTAAACCAAATTGATGATCACACCATATTTGTTTGCAACAACCGAAAATCAAAGAGATAATGATGAAAGAAAACAAGCGTTTAGATTTTGTAATTTCCTTTCTATTCTGATTATTTCCATCTTTTCATTTTTATCAAGAATATTTATCAGATGATGAGATAACTCTAGCCACACAATAATTCATCATTACGGTGACAGTGAGTACTAAAAATCATATTAATGATTTCCACTAGCATAAGAAATCATAATATTTCAGTAGCTATGGATGCTTATCATTATTTTTCGAAGATCCTATATTACTTTAGATAATCAAGTTATTTCCAACTATATTAATGCCTCTTACTGGCCTATG
Organism: Pinus tabuliformis; assembly: GCA_031772625.1. Lineage (NCBI taxonomy): Eukaryota > Viridiplantae > Streptophyta > Pinopsida > Pinales > Pinaceae > Pinus > Pinus tabuliformis. The sequence continues at coordinate 1,786,617,890 of CM062816.1, forward strand.
GAATCACAATATGTCAGTTATGGATGTTTATCATGAATGGTAAATTGATTTAAATAACTAGATAGTTAAAAGAAATAATTATTACATTAAATATGTATTTTTAATAATATTATATTTTTAAAAATTATATTAAAACGTATATATATTTTATTAAGAAATACTTTGACATGTATCTGCGACTTTTTACGTGTCTTAAATTCTCACTTATCAAAAAAATAAAAATGGTTATAATTTCCAAATATTATATAGATAGTAAATTTCTTTCAAACACATGCCATGAATAAATACAAGTTGTTACATAATAGCAATCAAACACATGCCATGGATAAATGCAAGCAGTTACATAATAGAAATATTAATATTTGCTATATTTTATTATACTAAAATATAAAACTCAAAATATGTTTGGATGGTAGAGAATTCACAATATCATAGAAAAACGAACTCACATCTCCTTCCATCTTTCGACCATGTAAATTTCCACAGATAAAAAAGAAGAAAAAAAATAGTCTAATAGACAAATATTAAATAAATAGTAAATATGACTCACCATGATGCAAGTTGTTATATAATACAAATCCTAATACTCAGGAGGAGTTCACAATTCAAACATCTTATGGGAACAAAAGTAAATTCGAAAAGAATGAAAACTCAACTCTCAACACCTATAACAAGTAGATTATGACTATAAATATTTAACAGATTTATGAAAGTTGGGGGAACGCAAATTCTTGACCGATCTGCAACCAAGATTCTTGCCCGAGAGATTGCTTCCAATATGGATTGCCCATCCACTAAAGCCTAGTTATTCATGCTGGTCCTAGTCCCAATCCACCACCATTGAGTTTGAGGAAACAACTCCAACGTATCCATGGATATTGACATCTTCGTCGGGTTCACATTGAATGTTACATCTGAATCCTCCTTAACGATTTCCCTACATTTCCTCTCGACTTGATCTCGAATTTTAATCAACATACATAGTAAATGTTAGTATGGTTGGTTTCATTGATTCATTTCAGTGTAGAAGCATCTCCTCTATTGGTAGGTTTCACTAATTTTGATTGGGCTGGTGACCCTCGTGATCAGAAGTCTACTGCAGGTTATGTCTTCACTCTTGGTTCTAGACCTATTAAATGGGATTGCAAGAAACAAAGTGTCATTTCTCTTTCTTCAGTAGAAGCAGAGTATCGTGGCATTGTAGAAGCTATTAAGGAAGCCCTATGGCTTTGTCATATCTTGTCAGAGTTTGGCTTTCAGCAACATTCGACTACACTTTGGTGTGATAATCAAAGTGCCATTCAACTATTCAAAGATCTAGTCCAACATCAGCACAAAAAATACATTGAACTACGCATGCACTTCATCAGAAAGCTCCTTCATGGCCATGTTCTTGAAGTGCAATATTTTTCAACTAATGATCAAGTTGTAGACATCTTTATAAAGGCTCTTACAGAGGTGAAGTTTACTAAACTTCTATTTATGGTTGGATTTGAGGAAGTTCTCACTAAGAGGGGTTAGGATCTAATGGCTCCTTCCTTCTCCTACTATGTCATATTTGTACATCCTTCAATCCTATCCCAATTTGTTCTTAAGGGGGGATGTTAAGATATTCTGACACAAAGGAAATCGTTAAGTATAACTTGGTCTAGTGTAGAGTTAGGTAAAGTCTGTTTCTCTACTATGTACTTTTCTAACTTACAATCTTATTGTCACGATATGTTTTAGACATTGAGTGATCTGATGGTTTATTCTCTCCTCAGTATTACCGACACGTGATCCATGGCTTAACACCCGAAGTGGCCATGTTGGCTCAGGCAGTTGATTCTTTCCCTCTTTCAGGGTTTTAACCACGTCAAGAATACTAGTGTATTGATATGTGATCTGTTTGTGAGCAGTGTCCTTTGGTGTTATGCCTGACGAACTTACCCTGTAAATTCCTACAATATGACCACCTATCTTTAGAGATCCCCTTGGGGTGTAAGAAAAAATCATTAACGAAGAAAAACCATTAATTAATTGTATATGTGACTCTGAGTGGATTAATGTAAATTTATCACTTAGTTTGACACTAACCTCTACAATACATGGTTACATACATATTGAATTTTTTTATGATTATGCTAATTAGTTCTTGTTTGAATGTGTGGCATTCCAAATGGATTCAATTACTAAAATCAGTATTTCAAGCTTTCCCATTTTTTGCCAATCGAATTTTGGTGATCAAGGACCTATATATCATCTAGTGTTTCACCCCACTATGATGTGGAAATCACACAAGGATTGTAAATTAGAATAGTTTAAATTATAAGAATTCTATGGATAATAACCACATATTAAATTCTCACATCATCCCAAGTATGCAATTAGAACATTTACAATATCAATAATTATTCAAATATTTGTGACATGATAATAAAAAATTTGGTTCAATGATAACTTATGGAACAACCAAAACTCTCATGAACATTATTATTGATCCAAAAGGGATTACTTTATTACCTATTTTTTTAGTACTTTGTGAGTTAAAAAATTAAAATGACTTGTAGAAACCATTTAAGGTACTACATATTTGAGTTATTTGGGTTCTAAAACTTTCAAACCTAATGGAGATTAAAAAATAATGGGAAAATTATGTAGTTTATCATGCTTTTCTACACACCAAGAGATTTCCAATGATGTGAATATTACCCTTTTGAATACTTGTATAGAGAATTTATGCACCTAACAAATTGAGTTTTCCATTTTTACCACCATGGTGCCAACTGATTCCATGTCAATTGAAATTACATATATATGTATAGCTAATCAGATATTGAAATTATTTCAAAAAGAGTGTAGAAGGTCTATGAACCTAACCTTAATCGAGGGTTGGGACATGAAAAAATGATAACTCCAACCCTAGATGACTATAAAGACTTCCTAAATACTAGAATATTACTAAATGAATTCATATTATTGTTTTATCAAATTGATGTTCATTAGTTGAGAAGACAAAAGGAGTGGGATATTGTGAGCATAGTAAAGGAAGTCAAAGTCATAGTGGCAACAATACAATGTACATTTTCCATAGAAACTCCATAGTGAGTTCGTAATTTAATTTTTAACCTTTCATAACGAGAAAATTAATGTATAACCCCCAACTTCTATTTATATTTTCCCATGTTGGATTTATCAAGGTATATTGAATGTCAGAGAGTGTTTAATTTTAAATTATTTCTATTGCATTCACAATTTCTTTTAATACCTCAAGGTTTACAAAAACAATATTAAGTAAATATTGCATAGTATAGTTTTTATTTTAGAAACTTGTAATATTTCTTGTGATGAATTATTCTAACAAAAAATCTAAAATACTCTCCAATTCACGTTGGAAATCAAACCACTTTTCTTTCAGGTTTTTATGGGATATTGTGGGATCCATAAATTAGCTTAAACATAAAAATATTAAAATATTAGCCATGGTGATCCAGTATAATAAGAATACAATAGACACCTTAAAAGATATATTATGAATGCTATAAGAATATTGTAATATACCTTCTTACATGGTAATCTACATTGTATTTCTAGAAAGAAATTTTAGAGCTTTGAAGTAGTTTGGTATTTTTAACTTGAACTCTAGCTATAATATGATATTAAGAGATGAACCAGAATTAGAACCAAAAAAGGGGAAAATAAGGTTCAAATGAAAGAGGTACCATGTTCGAGTATCATCTCTTTTCAATATTTATTGGGAGTGGAAGCACAAGTGGAAATTCAACTTTATGAAGGTGAGATTCTTGTTGGTAAATTGAATTGAAGATCAATAAGGATACTATTTCAATGTTCATAACCACTGATACGAGTGAATTTATATAGAACTTATGTCATTCAAGTTACATGACCATGCCAAATTTGAAGGAAAATCCACATACACAGTTTAGGATATAGGTGATCCCCAAATAGCTGAGTGGAAGGGGTTTAAAACCCTCATTCAGACCCATTTTATGTTCTCTTATGAAGAGAACCAACAACCTCAACTTTGCCTAGGTCTAGTGCTCTGCCTACTTAGATGTCGAAGCAAACACACAACAAAATAAATTTTTAGAATTTAACTAGAATATCCAAGTATATTCTTGGAGCGCCAACTTCCCCCCAACATAAAAAGAAGAAAAAATGCGAAAGGAGGAGAAAATACAACCTTGCCAGACACAAGAGAAGTCCACAATGACAATGAAGCTAGGTTAAAGGGTACCACCCATCATTTCATTGCTCCATTAAAACCCACAAACTCAACTTATCTTATGTGATTACTAATAGGCATAGAAGGTGAAGAGGTCCAGACCTTCCTACTAGTAGATCTAACTCAGACAAATCCATCTCCTTCCAAGTTGACCAAAATCTCTTTGCCATGCATCAGAACCAAAATGTAACTAGAGGAAGGGGTGTTATATTATGAGCTTAATACGAAAGCGACATAGAAAAATGATATGATTTCCAACTCACAACCCCAAATCCCTCTACTATAGGCCTCTCTTACACACCTTCCTTCTGTTCTAAAATTTCCAACAAGATCTCACTTGGGAACATGAATGATGCTAAAACTAGAGAACAAAAATGATCAAGGATAATCCTCTAATTGACTTTTCCTTTGGAAGATCAATATAGACTATCTAAAGCTTGAAGTTTCCCTTCCCCCATTCTCCTTCCATCTATTTAACATAGTAATTGTATTTATTGCAATCTCTAACCTTGCACAATTATACCAGATTAACATTCCATCCAAAGTCTGCGAACTCCACTCCACTTTCCTTCCCATTAATACACACATAGTATCCATTGATTTCATGTGGAATAGAAATTAATTTCCAACAAGGGTAGGTTCCATGTCCCACACCATGTTTTCAAGGTGGGGAGGAAACATCACAACACTTTTCCCCCCTCCCTTGTCATTCTTGTCACCCTATGCAATGATTAATAACCAAACATCATTTCAATGGTAAAAAGGTATTTTAATAGTGTTATAGAAATACATACTTAGAAAGAAGGAGAATGTAGTTCGTTTAATGATCAATATAAATATACCATACAAATAAAGTAAAGTATTCTTTATATTAAAAGAAACAAACAAAACTTCTTAAATAACTATTCCAACCTTATAGATTTGATACATTTTGAAAATTGATAAATCCATAATTAAGATATTTGAAATTAACAAAAATTTAATTTGATTGTAATTTTTTTATGCTCAATGTGAATTTATCACACAAATAGAAATATTACTTATTTTTTATATTGAAACAATAATAATAATAATAAATAAGGATTTAAGATTTGTAATTTTGATACTTTTGAAAGACAATAAATCCATTAATAAATTCACATACATTAGTTTTATTCTTATATTTAGAATTTTCAAATTTAAGTAATAAACATATGCATGATATAACATGTGCTTCCCTATAAGAGGTCATGAATTCCAATTAATAGAGGCATAGAGTATACACACCTCTCTAGACATCACTCAAATAACTTCTTGTAGGGGTTTCTTGTCCAACAAATTAAGGGGTCCCATACATCAATTTGGTGTTTGTGCTCTTAAATTACATTATTGTACAACTTCAGTGAGTCTAATGATTAAGAACATGTGTTTCTCATATGTCGTAACTACTAAAAAAACACTAGAGTATATATAACTTAGTACACTTTAACATTAAAATAACTAGTACCTAGTCCCTTATTCCACAACAAAACTATCTCATACACCAATTTAATTTCTAATATAATTTGATAATAAATTTTGACTACCAAAAAATTTGTATAATCAAAATTAATATTCAAGAAGGGTGCATGTTAACCAATATGTGCTTCCAAAATACAAGGTCATGACAACCACCCACACCATATGAGAGAACGTTGCCTAAAACCATAAAATTGTTGTTTGATAAAGAATGTTCTTGCTATTGGATTTATAAATTGCACAATGGATGTAAACAAAAAGCTGAATTAATTAGAATAAATAGAAAGTGGCATCGAAGGACACTTGGATAATCAAGCCATATTTACTCCAACTAAAAATCAAAATGATGATAAAACCCTAAACCAAATTTCCTAAAACTAAAAACAAAAATGATGATAAACTCTATAAACTGGAAATCAAAGTGGCAATGAAAAAAAAAATCCAATGAATAAAGCGAGTAATAAGTTTCAATTTTTTCAATCTTCTTTTTATTCTAATTATTTCCTAATTTTTAGTTTTATGAAAAATATAAAATGCTATAAATTGGAAATCAACGTGGCAATTAAAAATATCCAATGAATAAAGTGTGTAATAAGTTTCAATTTTGTCAATCTCCTTTTTATTGTAATTATTTCCATATTTTTAGTTTTATGAAAAATATTTCCCACATGAAGAAATAAACATGAAATAAGGCAAGATACACAATAATTCATCTTTAAAGTGACAACAGTTATGAAAATTTGTATCCATGTAACCATTTTATTTCCAATTTTATTAAAGCTTCCCACTAGCCTATGGAAATCGTTATGGATATATATCAATATTTCTAGAGAATGGTATATCAGTTTTAAATAAATAAAATAAAGAGATTGGTATATCGGTTTAGATAAATAAAATAAAATATATTATCCACTTAACTACTTTATAAATCATATTAATGCTTCTCACTAAACATTTTAATTGTTATGGATGTTTCTTGGTATATTATTTTAAATAAATAAATATTTAAAAGAAATAATTATTATATCAAATATATATTTTATATAATATTATATATTTAATGTGACTTCTTTTGAAAAAAACTATTTATACATTATGATATGGATCACAGAAGCTTTAATTAGAATATCACTACCCTGCATGGGAGGGCCATTACCATTAAAGTTCATATCTTTGAACGAGCACGCTTACAAGTTTCTATGATGAAGACAGATCTTGCTTTCCTAAAGAGGTGTAGGGATTTGTTGACCCAAATATTAAATGTGTCTTCTTTAGAAAAAACTCTTTATGCAGTTTAAAAATCATATTACAATTTATATTTATTGAATTGAGAAATATCTTGGCTCTTTCTGACTACTTCCACGGTGTTATAATTCTCAGACATAAAAAATAATGTAAAAAAAATTATGATTTCCAAACATTAAATAGGTAGTAAATATTATTCACACACATGCAATATATAAATGTAAGTTGTTACATAATGACATTCATAATATTTTCTATTTGACTACCAAAATACCATGAGTTCAGGTATATTTTATTTTATTAATATAAAATTCAAAATAATACATACAAGGATGTATTGACATTTCTCTTCCACTTTCGGGGCATCATAAAGTTCCAAACATAAAGAATAAAAAATAAAAAATAAAATGTTTGTGATGTCCAAATATTAAATACACAATAAATATCATTCATGTAAATGCAAGTTGTTACATAATGGAAATCTTAAGAGTTAGGAGAGTGGATATAAATTCTAGAGTTCACAATTCAAACTACTTATTCAAACAAAAGTAAATTATATAGTAAATATTTGGAAGAAAAAACTCCAAAATTCTTATAACAAGTAGACTATGATCGTAAATATTGCACCCATTTATGAAATGCCTACTTCTCAATGCCCATGTAGATTCTTGTCGAAATATTTCTTCGAATGTGGATTTCGCATGCAGAAGTTGTTGATTCCTTATAGGATTATAATCTCCTCCCCGGCTATAGTTGTTTTTATCCTTTGAGTGCTATCATTTCATTGGTATTTCACATTCTTTTATTTCTCCACAAAGGCATTATTGTCACAAGTGATCAACTTGATTGTTGTATCTCGATGACTAAGTATACCATTATGGGAACTAAGATGACATTTGTTGGAGATAACCCTCCATCTTATTTGAGCATCAGTGTGGGTGTGTTTAAAATCCCATCAGTTACAAATGTATTTTCGTATACCCTCACTTTAGGTTCCTTCTACTTTAGGGATCCCATGCACATGATTCCTTTTGTCACCAGTGGATCCCATCTAAATTGTGATCCTTGTGAGGTTGTTTCTCCTTTGGAGGTAGACCTATTTGGAAAGTGTATGCCTTTAAGTCTAGTTGAGATTGCTTACCAAAAACTCCATTTGGCTTATGGCATTTCTCAGTTAGGTGACACTTTTGGTGAACAACTCAGTGAATATATTGTGTCTGTTTAGGCTACTTCCCATCCATTTTCTCAATTCTCTCTGCTTTATTAACATTTATGTTCCTACTAATGAAGAAATCATGAAAGTCATGTTGTTTTATGATTGTCCTTAGGGAGAACTACATCATTGACCATATTTTCTTCCTCTATTTGATAAGTTAGATTAGCCACCTAAAATATTGACTTCCTCTCGCCTTGTTGAGTGGTCGTAGTATCCCATCATGTTGCATGATGATTTCTTAGAGGGGGACATGGTGGGAACTTGGTCAATTTTTTGAACACTATACCCATAAACATTTTTATGAAACCAAGTTTCATGGAAAATATCCTGATTGACACTAACAGTACTCCTTAATAAATTAAAATTTACATCGCCCTTTTCAAGGACTTGTTCATGGGGTAGAACGTATTGCGAATATCTAAGGGGTGTCCTTGATGTGAAGTCAAAATTATACCTCACACCAATTTAGATAGGAGCCCCATATGGTATGTAGGCTCGACTGCCATCATATTGGTTTCTCTCCTAGCTATAAAATGAGGAGATGTTAGACTGTGGACAAGAATGAAATGCATGGACAATGGTAATAAGGTGAACCTAAGATTGTCAAACTTGATAACGAGATATAGGAAAGTAACAAAAACAAGTTGTTACATAATAGAAATCATAAATTTTGATGGTGTGGATAGGGAAGTTCATTTTACGTTGAGTACCAAAATATCATGAGTAAAATTATAATTTTTTTATAAAAAATACAAAATTAAAAATAAGTATAGATTATAAAAATTTTACTGTTTAAATTTATCATTTTGACTCATTTTTATAAAGGTTTAAAAAAATTATATTAAAATATTAATTTTAGAAAATTTTCAAAACATATAGCAAATAAATTACAACTTTTCATTTATAAAAATTTCTTAAATAAATATTTCAATTTTATTGACACCTAATCATAGGGATTTGGTGAACAACTGTAATTAATGTATATAGATAATAGAGGAAACAGAGAGTCATTAGGAGATGAACTGAACAATCACTCCCTATTGTATATAATAATGAACAACCTAAATGAATAATACTAATACATTTGAGGAGTTACGTCTTGGTCTGACATGGTATCAAAGCTAGTACCATTTTTGGCTTCTCTAATTTGTAGGTCCCATTATGGATTTTTGCCCATTTTTCCCATTCTACCAAGTCAGCTCCCCAAGCAAGTCTGATGGTGCTCTTTTAGGCATGCAACTTTTCAGCCGATTATTTCTGCTCCTGCCCTTTAGTTTATTTTCATTAGTTTGGGGACTATTTAAGTTACATATAAATGGAACATTTTCTTCAAAATATTTTAATCGTTTTGAAAAACCAATTCCATCTTACCAGGCTCCACCACCCAAAGCTCGGACCTAGAAAGAAGATTCTAAAACCGACTGCCTGGATGTTTCACATGCCTTCTGGGAGGCATCAACATGAGAATGTCTTACTGAAGAAAGTCTCTTAGACCTACAATTTACTGCAGGGCTTCATGGTTCTCAGCTCGATTTCCCCACGTAGTGAGAAGCGAGACTCTCCTGAGCTATTGAACAACATTTTGCGGCCCTCTCAACCACCATTATTCTCTGTTGTAGTTTCTCCCTTACTCCTATTGCGTAGCAGAACCCTGCATTCACACTCCCTCCATATGTGCATTCTCATCCATACAGATTTTCGCTAAATGTGTCGATGAAGGGGGAAGCATGGATGAGATGGGAGCGATGGTAACTCCTCCTGCTGCTGCAGCCACACTATTTTTCGATGGAGCCTTGGATGTCAAATCTTGTCGTGCGGACATTGGCTTCATGCTAAGAGACGGTATGCCGCACTGATCCAGATACCACAATCCATTTTACTATTTATCACTGTGTTCAATAATACTTGTAACACTTCCCATTAACGCAGTCTGAATCCACTCCTCTCCTACTCTCGTTTTTTAATACATGTGTTTTTTTATTATATATAACTACATTTTAATACTGTGTTTCCATACCATATATACCTCCTCGTTGAAGATCCTCCACCATATATACCTCTCCCATATACACCTCTGATATTTACAGATCAGAATAATATTTTTACATTTTTGTTTACACAACAAGTGCAAATGTTTTCCAGTAGAGGAGTAATTTTTATACACAGTACACATTTAAATGCATTCATTGATATCTATAGTTGGAGTGGTTCTCACCAGGAAGGAGAACTATCCAGAATGGTCGCGGAAAATCAAACACACTCTCATTTTTAATGAGCTGTGGAAAGGAGTGTGTGCTGGAAACGAAGACAAAGAGTCGGAACAGCCTACCTTAGACACAAAATTTGCCATTTGGGAAAATAAGAACAACAAGGCTTATGAATTGATTGCAACATTAGTAAATGAAGAAGTGAGTGGCCATATTTTTCCATTTTCAAATGCTTTCGAAGCCTTACAAAATCTGAAGGAACTCTATGACTCACACTCTGCACTTGAAGTTGTTCAACTCATGATTAAATTGTTCACCCTTGAATTACAAAATGATGATCCTCTTACTCTTGCATCAAAAGTAAAATCTATTATGCATGATATCAAAGTCACTAATGTTGAATTGGATATTCCTTTGATAGCTTTTCTCAAGGCACTTTATCCCACTTACTCAAATTATCTTGAGTCATTGCAAGAAAATGGAAACCTCAAAGATATTGCCTTTGACTCCCTTCCAAAAAAAATTTCTAAAAGAGAGAAAGATTTTGGGAAGAAGATAACTCCTCAATCTTCTGAAGACGTTGTGTGCCTTGCGCATAGAGAAAAGAACCTTGCTCAAGATTCTTCTAGAGGAAGAGGTGGTCGAAGAGGAAGAGGAAGAAATTTCAGAGGCAGGGGGGGCAGACACTCTCAAGGAGAAAAGTCAGATTTGCACTGCATACACTTCAAAAGAGATGAATCACATGATGCATCCACATGAAAGTTGCCTTGGCACAGAAATGAGTAGGAAAGAAACCAACCCAAAGCGAAAAATAATGAAAAGGGGAAAGGTAAAGCACCTAAATCTACTCACTATGTTGTGGCACATTTTAATATTGGATTAAATGAAGACTTATTTAATGCTTCACTTGCTTCTTGGAAAAATGATTGGTTGCTTGATTTAGGAGCAACTTGAGACATGAGTTTTAGAAGAGATTTTTTTGAAGAATTTACTGACAATGTCGATGGAGAAGTATACTTTGTAGACAAATTAAAACTCAAGCCATCAGGGCTTGGCATAATCAGGCTTAAATTGCCTGTTCTTCCAGACTTTCTTCTACATCATGTTTTGTACCTCCCACAACTGAGGAGAATCTTGTTGTCCTTGGTCCACATCTTCCATCAAGGACACTCCATTCACATGTTTGATGGCAAGATTGAGGTGAGAAAAGCATCAGACCACTCACTTGTCATGACGCGGATAGAAGAAGAAAGGCTTCTCAAGCTGTAGGGTACCTCTACTCATGCACAAAATTTCTTATACAATTCTCATTATGAAGAAGGTACATTTCCATCAAGTTTATTGTGGCATGCTAGATTTGGACACTTGAACTATGATAACCTCCACTTGTTGAAGAAAAATGGTGTTACTGGTTTGCCCACAATTCCTAGGAAACTTAAGCAATGTGATGCTTGCATTCTAGGAAATAATATCAAAAAAAATTCTAATGATTCACATTCCAGAGCAAATAGAAAAATTGAACTCATTCATTTAGATTTATGTGGTCCAATGCATGTTCCTTCTACAAGTGGAAATTAATATATGATAACATTTATTGATGACTACACCAAAATGTGTTGGGTTCATTTGTTGAAGAACAAATCCAATGATTTTCAAACATTCAAGAACTTTCATACATGGATTGAAAATTATGCACAATCTCATATTGGATCTATTCACACTGTTAATGGAAAAGAATACACTTCAAAAGAATTTGAAAACTATCTTCGCTAACATGGGATCAAACATCAAACAATTGTGGCTTATAATCCCGAATAGAACAGAGTAGATGAAAGAATGAATAAGACAATCTTAAATATGGTCCGCTCCATGATGTTTTTCAAAAATGTAAAATTGATGTTTTGGGTTCATGCAGGGCTGATGCAGTTCTATGTGTTGTATATGTAAAGAATATATGTCCGTCTAATGGAATTAGAAAGAATACTCCTAATGAAATGTGGTATGTGCACATTCCTTCGTTAAAGCATCTCAAGTTCTTTGGTTCCACATGTCATGCCTTGATACCAAAGGTAAATAGAAAAAAATTTGGTGTAAGAAGTTGTAAGTGTGTCTTCTTGGGGTATTCAAACACCTCCAAAGCACACCGTCTCGATGATGAAGTCAATAAAAAGTTTGTTGTATCTAGAGATGTAATCTTTCTTGAATGATAAAAAACTGACAATGTTGTTGACCGATAACTTGATACCTTGGAAGATTCGCAAATGCAAAATCATTTCAAGAATTTGATAATCAAGTTCCACATCTTAAAGGGGGGATTCCTATACTAGATTAACCTATGGAATCTTCTTCTGAAGCTCTCTCTCCCCCACATGAAACCCCAACAACGGATGATACTTTGAGTGATGTGATTGACAGAATTGGGAGACTCAATATTGATTTAGTCTCAACTTAATCAATGGAGCAGCCTGGTCCATCTCAGAAAGGCCCCCCTAAGTGGCTAGCAAAGACACTTGAAAGTGTTCATCATGATGAGGTTGGAAAGGCAGGAACTAGAAATTCAACTCGACAAAATGGAGGTGATGTATATGACTCTGATTCACCTGTTGATATGGATCTTTCTTATGATTGTGAATTGGCTTTGTCTATAGATTTTCAACCAACTTCCTTTAAAGAAGCTACCTGTCATGATGAATGGAAAGAAGTAATGCAAAAGGAGTATGATGCCCAAATAAAGAATAGCACTTGGAAGCTGGTTGATCCTTCATTGGGAACCAAACCAACTGGCTGCAAGTGGGTCTACAAGAATAAGTGTAAAGTTGATGGCTCACATGACAAGCACAAAGCCGGGCTTCTGGCAAAAGGTTTTGCACAGAAGGAAGGGGTTGATTATGAGGAGACCTTTGCCCGCATAGCGAAATGGGCTACCATCTGGACACTCTTTGCCCTAGTAGCTCAGAACGGTTGGAAAGTCCATCAAATGGATGTAAAAACTGCCTTCTTGAATGGAGACCTAAAAGAGAATGTTTTTATGTGCCAGCCTAAAGGATTCACTTTGAAAGGACATGAACATAAAGTATGCAAACTTGTGAAATCCTTGTATGGCCTCAAATAAGCACCACAAGCTTTGTATGAAAAACTAACTGAGTATCTTTTGAAACTCAATTTCAAACATTATGATCTTCATGATGCAACTTTCTTTGTCAAGAAGGTTGAAAAAACAGTTGTATATCTAGTGGTATATGTAGATGATCTTTTGATGACAAGGAACAATGAGAGCTACATTGCATCCATAAACAAGGAATTGAGGAAAGGTTTTGAAATGACTGATTTGGGCTATGTTCATTACTATCTTGGTATTGAAGTAACTCAACATCTGAAGTCCATATTCATTTCTCAAAAGAAGTACATTGGAGATATCTTGAATAGGTTTGGCATGACTAAATTCAATCCTCTGACTACTCCAATGGAACAAAACTTAAAGCTCACATCCATTGAAGGAAAAGAATTTGAGGATGCAACAAAGTATAGACAACTTTTAGGAAGTCTCAACTACCTAACTACTACTAGACCAGACATTTCGTTTGTTGCTGGAATCCTCTCCAGGTTTATGAAAAAGCCTTGTGAAAGACATTGGTCTACTGCAAAATAAGTTCTAAAGTACTTGAAGGGAAATCAAGACTTTCGAATCAAGTATACAGAGGTGGGTGACTTCAACTTGATTGGATACTTTGATTCAGACTTTGATGGAGATAAAGGAACTGGGGTGTCTACTTCAGCTTATGTTTATGAGTCTTGGGTCAGCAATTGTCTCCTGGAGATCACACAAATAATCAGTTCCGGAAGATTCCACAATAGAGGCAGAACATGTGGCAGCAGCTGAGGCAACAAAAGAAATTCTGTTCTGAGGAAAATTCTTGAATATTTGCAGGTAAAACAAGTATAATCGACTCCAGTCATGATTGACAATACCTCAGCAATAAAGTTGGCCAAGAACCCAAAGTTCCATGATTGAACGAAGCACAATAATACAAAATATCATCTGATTTGATGTCAAGTTGAGGCCAAAACAATCAATCTTCACCATTGATCCACTAATCCATCTTCACCAAAGTGCTTGGAAGAGAAAAGCTTGAAAGATTCAGAACGATGCTTAGGCTCACCAACATCCCTTCAGATTGGGGGGGGGGAGGAATGTTGACACCTAATCATAGGGTTGGGTGAACAATTGTAATTAATGTAAATAAATAATAGAGGAAATGGAGAGCCATTAGAAGATGAATTGAACAGTCACTCCCTATTGTATATAATAACGAACAACCTAAACGAATAATACAAATAAATTTGAGTTACCTCCTGGTCTGGCAAATTTCATAAATTGATACCTTTTGAAAAGTAATAAATCTAAAATTAGGATATTTGAAATTAACATAAATTTAATTTTATTGTAATTTTTTTTATTCTTAATGTGAATCTATCACACAAATAGAAATACTACCTTTTTTTTCCTATGTTGAAACAATAATAAATAAGGATTTCAGCTTTATAAATTTGATATTTTTGAAACACCATAAATCCATAAATAAAATATTTAAAAGAAAAAATTATATGAATTTAAATTTGTATACATTAATTTCATCGTTATATTTCAATTTTCAAGTTTAAATAATAAACATATTTACCATATAAAATGTGTTTTTTGTACAAGGTTATAAATCCAAATTTAGAGTGGTATAAACTATGTACATCTCAATAGACTTCACTCAAATAACTTCTTCTAGCAATCCCTTGTCCCACAAATTAGAAGATTATGTACATCAATTTGGTTGTGTGACCTTAACATTACATTATTGTACAACTTGAATGAGTGTAATAGTTAAGAGCATGTGTTTTGTCATACGTCGTAATTCTTAAATGAATTAGAGTATATACCACTTAGTACACTTTAACATACAACTGAAAAGTGACGATTTCTTATAGCACAACAAAAATACCTCACACACCAATTTAATTTCTAAACTAATATATTAACTTTTTTTTAAGTGCCAATAAATTTGTATAATCAAAATTAATATTAAATATGCTCTTAAGAAGAGTGCAAGTAAGCCACGCCATGCTTCCATAACATAAAATCATGGAAACCACCCACATCATATGAGAGGAAGGTAAACAAAAATGTGCTTCCGTAATGTAAAATCATGGCAACCACCCACATCATATGAGAGGACTTAGCCTAAAACCATAAAATTGTGTTTTGAACTAAAGGGTTTTCCTTCTTTGTATTGATCAATGGTGGTAGTGGATGTAAATAAAACTCTGAATTAATAAAAATAGGGAGAGAGGCATCCAAGGAATCCGTAACCAATTTTTTTCAGCTAAAAACCAAACTGATTATCAAATTCTATTTCTTTGAAACTTAAATTTTCAAATTGAAAATGAAACTCATAATCAAACATATAAATTCCATTGATGATGAACCCTACTTCTTTGAAATTTAAAAATTCCAAGTTGAAAATGAAAGTGATAAACAATCCTTATAAACCCAAAATCTAGATAATGAAAAGAAAAAAAATCCAATGAATAACCTAAATTGAGTTTCGATTTTGTCAAATTTTTTTATTATTTTGATTATTTTTATATTTTCAATTTTATGAATAATATTTATCCCATGACAAGATAAACATGAAATAAGCCATGTTATTGGAGCCTTATTAATGCTTCCCACTTACCTATGGAATCTCGATATTTTAGTTGATATGGATTTTTATCATTATTTCTAGAGGATAGTATATTAGTTTAAATATAAATAAATAAAAACAAATTATGCACCTCACTAATTTTTTTCCAATCATATTAATGCTTCCAATAAAATATGGAATCACAATATTTGAGTGGTTACAGATATTTGATAGCATATTAGTTTAAATAAATAAAATGTCTAAAAACAAAATTATTATATCAAATATATATTTTTAATAATATTATATTTTTAAAAATCATATTAAAACTTATATTTATTCTACTGTTAAATACCTTGACCGCTACTTCTTGGTTACTAGGGTGTTAGACATAATAAAAAAAAAAATTGTGATTTCGAATTATTAAATAGATAGCAAATATTATTTACCCATATGCCATTTATAAATGTAAGCTGTTACATAATAACACTTCTAATATTTGCTATTTGACTACCAAAATAATACATTGTTTAAGTATATTTTATTTTATTAATATACAACTGAAAATATATGTAGATTGTGGAGAGTTTACAATGTTAATACATAAAAAGATGCATTGACATTTCTCTTCCAGTTTTGAGTGTCATAAATTTCCACATGAACAAAAAAAATAAAAGATAAAAAAATGGTTACGATGTCCAAATATTAAATAGAATGCAAATATCATTCATGTAAATACAAGTAATTGAGAAAATAAATTCAAATTGTAAAGAGTTCACAATTCAAACATTTTATTCCAATAAAAATAAATATTTCACTCCAAAATTCTGGTAACAAGTAAACTATGAATCTAAATATTTCACTAATTTATGAAATGTTTAGTAAAAATACAAGCTGTTACATAATGACAATCAAGCACATGCCATAAATAAACACAAGCTATTACATAATGGATAAATAAAAGCTAATACATAATGGCAATCAAGCACATGCCATGGATAAATGCAAGATGCTATATAATAGCAATCATAATATTGTGGAAAATTCACAATTTTAATAAGTAAAAAAATCCAGTGACATTTATATATATATATATATATATATATATATAATTTATATATAATTTAATAAGAAAATATTAAATAAATAGTAAATATTACTCACCCAGAGGAAAGTTGTTATAGAATAGAAATCCTATTACTCCGGCGGAGTTCACAATTCAAACATCTTATTGGAACAAAAGTAAATTCGAAAAAACTCAAAACTCAACCCTCAACTGCTGTAACTAGTAGATTACGATTATAACTATTTAACGGATTTATGAAAGTTGCCCGAGCCGCAACCCAGATTCTTGCCCGAGAGATTGTTTCCAATATGGATTGCCCGTCCGCTAAAACCTAGTTTTTCGTGCGCGTCCAAGTCCCAATCCACCACCGTCGGGTTTGAGTGGAAACAGCTCCAACGTATCCGTGGAGAGTGAGCTCTTGGCCGGGTCAACATTGGATATTACCCTGCGTGGACCCTCGATATTGGCCGGGTCGGGGTCAACGATTTCCCTGCGTTGCCTCTCGACTTGATCTCCAATTCCAATCTACATACATATATTGTACAGGAAATGTTAGTATGGTTCTGACATTCTCTGCATGTGATCTCAACGGAAAACTACATGAACAATATTGTAATTGTACTTACATTGAAAGGGGACGGGATGCTTGCCTGTCTTGGGATGGAGTGCGTTGTGCCCCTCAAATTAGCTGAAAGAAAGTTGCAAAAGTATTAGATGAAAACAAAAGAAATAAATAAATAATAATAAAATTCAATGATTCTATGACCTACCCTCCTCTCCACCCAGCGAGAGCGGTGATTGTAATGCCCGTTTGCGCTGCTCTCGCTCTCTAGCGTTGAAGTTTTGAAACCAGTAGAACACGTTTTTCCCTTCCACTCTTCCGTAGTTCTTCAGAAGGGAAGTGATTCTCTCTATGTCTTCCACCGTTGGCGAATGCAAGCCATTTCTGTAAATACCTTCCAGTATTTCCTTTTGCTGCGCTGTTGGTTTCCATCTTGTACTCACGCTTTCACTGCTGCTGTTCTCTGCAATCAGGCATTTTAAAACGCAGGGCAGGAGAAATAAGTAAAACATGAAATGCGACAAATTCTATATGAAAAACAGGAAACACATTTAGATCGTCGACAAAATATAAATGAAGAGGGAAATTAAAACAATACCTGCAACGGATCGGGCAATGAAATGAAACCGATGAAATGGAGATGAGAATGTATGTTAACATTCCAACGTTTATTAACTTTAAACGGCTCCAAAGGTTTATTAACTTTTTCACTTCTTAAAATTCCAACGTTATAATGTGTACACATTTCAAAGTTAAATTGTTGATTTACTCATTCAATGTGAAATAAAAGTCAGTTTACATACTTATAGATAAAAATACATTTTACGCTTACGCACATATTTGAATGGAGTTGTTTAACGAGGGGGAGGAATTTCGAGGAGGGCAAAAGTAATTGGAATCTGGGTAAAAAAAAATTAAAAAAATCAATAGAGGCATTGTTTGAATCGTGGTGTTTCTGACGGTGGAAATGGGTTTAGCATCATCAAAAAAGTTTAGGACACCTAAAATTTGGAAGTTTAACAACTATAACTTGGATTTACAAAAATCCTTGCTCTCTAAATATGACTGGAATTTCCATAACTTTCAGAACAAGTCCTTTCAAAAAATATTTTGACTATTAAATTAAATTTATTATATTTTATTTTGATAATGAAAAGTTTGAAATGATGTTTGTTTTATGGGAATCATATTTTTTTTATTAAATATCTTTTAATATAAAAATGATATTTTGTTATAAATTTTTATTTTCAGATTAATAAATTTTAATGTTATAAGAGAAGTTAAGTTGGAAAAAGTTAAAGATAACAATATATTGATTAAAGAAATATTGACTAGAATTGTTTAATAAAATATTATGAAAAAAAAAATTTACAAATTTTTGAGATATTTCAAATCCAAAATTTATAATTTATTTTTTAATGCTATATTGGAAAGATCGAAAAAGTTAAAGAGAACATAATACATTGATTAAAATAATATTGACTAAATTTGTTTAATAACATGTTATGAAAAACATAATTTGGAAAATTCAGTGTAGGATGTCAAGCCTAAAAATTATAATTTAGTTTAAAATAATATTTTAAAATAAAATTAAAACACTAAAAAAAAACATTTTATTTTTAAAATTAAGAAAATTACTTTTTAATTAATTAATATTTTTACATATTATTAAAGTGACAATTTTCAAAATTATACTTCACTCAAGGATAGATGAACACCTACCATCTAATGTAAAAATTAACAAAACCACTCTCAAAATAAGTTAAAAGATGTTTGTTTTTATGTAGGTAAAAATATTATTTATTGTCTAAAGTCAAAGGCCTTTTTAAAATGATAAAGATCTTTATTCATCATTTTCAAATTGCTATTTTCCGATGTTATGGAAAACGTAAAACAATATACTCACTCGTTTTCTTGCTTAGATGTTATGAGAATAGATGATAAGGAAACTTTAATAAGAGATTAAGTATAAAATTTATAATTTAGTATTAAATGATTTTTGAACTAAAATGATTTTTTTATTATTTCCCATTAAAACATTTAAGACATATTATCAAACCCTAAGCATGGTCTTGAAATAAAGAGATTAACACCTCAACTTGGTTAAAAAACATGTCAAATTAAACCTTAAAATATGGATGGTGCAAGAATTCAACCTATTGGGCTCATTGGTGGTGGGGAATTCAACCTCCCTAACTATTGGAAATCAAAGTGTAATGTAATGACCCCGTAAAATCTTGTAATGATAAAAGTTACCATGGTAGAAATTAGTATGAACTACTAACTAATATTGTTAAAAGATATTATTTTTGGTTATTTATAAATGGAAGATATTTTGATAAATGCTGGCAGTCTCCTAAGGGAGGAGTTGGATAAAGAAACAGTTATGAAAACTGAAAAGAAAACTAACCCTCAGCCAGGAAAAGTCCTGGGAGGGAAAGCATTCCTGTTCTGTTGGGACAGAGAGGAGAGGAAATTTTCTGTGTGAAAGAAAAAACAAAGGAAAGGGTTACGTCTGGTGAGGACCAGATAACCTAGGCACTGAGGTGCTGGAGTCTTGCTGAGGGCTGCAGGCCTGCAGGACAGCTCGGGGGGAGAATCCAGTGAATTAATGGATCTCATGGCTGGGTGGATAAGAGCAATTATATGACTACAGGTGAACATCTGGAGCATTAACTTCTGTAACTGGCGAACCAGGTACGAGCTAATCACCAGATTTAGTCTTTCCTTAGTCTATGTATTGGAAATTTAAAAGGAAATGAAACCAGTTCTCTGTTGCTTAAAAGTAGAAGTAATGTTACTGTCAATTAACCAGTGCTAAGATTATTCTAGTGCTAGTTATTAAGCAAGGAACAAAGACTATCCACTGTATGCATTACAGGTAAATATAGAAAACTGATACATGTTTAAGTACAGGAGTTATTGCCTCAGACTATCTGATATATTTATACTATCTGATACAAACTTAAACATCGCGAGCTAGGCATGTGAAAACAGATGTTTATGAACAGAACAGAAATTGTTGCATGCATCTGTATAACAACTCAGAATGTACTATATATAGAGAAATTTAAACAGAACTAGAAATAGTAACTGTGTGAATGAAATGTATGCAATAAGTACGCAACAAGCTGTGTAGCAGTGGAGAATCGTTGCATAGCGATAGAAGTGGTCTATCCTGAAAACCCAATGATTCCGTACGAATCTAAATATCAAGAGCAAGAAACTGAAAATGAACTGTAATTGAAATATATAGCGAGTTGGCAACCAAGGAGTTAGTACACTTGGTACCAGAATACATTTACATACATTTGAAAACAGAGGCTATGCTCGTATACAGACCATGAATATAAACCCGATACAGAGGTTATAAGCATAATCTGAAACAGAGAATTATAGCCATCGAAATGTTACAGCATAAACTTGGAACAGGGGTTCCTTTCGTATAAAGGTTATACGCTTAAGTGCGGAACCATGAATATATTCATAAGTCTAAAACAATAATTACAAGCCATTGCAAAGATATGAACCATTAATTGTTTGCCACCGTCGGGACGCATGGTCTCAGAACGCGGTTGGACCTAATATCCATAGGGCAGCATGACGCTACCGGATATAGAGCCGCAGTGGTGTCAGCCATACGCCAATATCCATAAGACAAAACTATTGAATACATTACCGAGCGGTTGCAATAAACCCTAATCAAACAGTGGCAAATGGAGAATGCCTCGAGCACAACTATGACTGTAATACGATGCAATACTCTTAACAAATGCACGGAAATGATTCCGGAAACTATAAGTGACCAAACATACATATCGTATCCCATAAGTTAAGCAGAAGATTCTGTATTACTCGAAATCCTGTGAATGTCAAATGGTATTTAAAACAAGAATCCGGAGAGACTGTTCTCCCAAAATTACCGACAACAGTTGAAGACCCAGTATTATATATCAATCGAACAAACATCGGTCTATGGACCGTAAATCGAAAGGGTTCTGCCATGAGACAGTGGCCTGTAACTTATAAATACATTCAAGCAGTCTGGCACGAAGCCTAAATCTATATTAACAGTAAACAGAGACCTTGAGAACGCTGGTACCGGCATGAAAAGGGCCGACCACGCTCGAACCAGGGTTTGCCAAATGTATAACCCTGAAGCAGTTAAGGAAATCTCTGTAAGGGACTCCTTTAACTCTCAGAAAACAAGCTTATACAGTACTCAAGAGTATCTTTCACCCTCGACAGGGAAACCAGTCATGCTAAAGCAGAGATGGGTACATACCTGTTGAAGCCGTGGACGTATACCCTGTGTTGAGTGACTAAGGAATCATAGCAAACCCTTGACGCAGAGTAACAAGACCCTAACACAGTGAAAGCAGAGGATTAGTGGCATATACATAACTCATGATTTAACATGAACGCAGAGAGCCATGAAACTCTAAATTACAAACTCAAACAATCTCAGAATAGGTGATGAAGTCAGTGGTCTTGGGTATGAGCAATAACATTACCTGAGCGTAACGTTGCAGAGCTGGTAGCTGCAGCAAGAGGGACATCGCCGAACCAAATAGCTTTCACCATGCGGTAATAGGTGCAAATGACAGCGAGAAAATAGCTCTGGGGCTTATAAACTTCCGATAAACCCTTAGATGCCTCAGAACCCTTGGATCTCATCTTGCCATCCACACCGTCCATCAAATGGCGCGTAAACCCTAACACATTATCCGATGTATCACGTGGCTTCAGCACGGTAGGGTGCCACCTGGTGCGGGTAGGTAAGGAAAGGGAGACTCCGTGCATGGTCTGGCAGATGGGAGTTGACAATAATACAACACCAATAGGTAAGGTTGCCGAGTGGTTTACCACCGTAAGTAAGGGAGATCATTTATAGTCAACAGCATCAACCATATAATATAAACCATTTCCTTAGATATGTATGCTTAAACCGTATGCATGAAGTTATGATGTAGTGGGACCATGATATGGTTAAATTTAATCTGCATGGGTAGATCGTGACAATGTGGTATCAGAGCAGAGGTTTCAAATCTGTGGCCTCTGGAGCAGTACTTCCAGCTGCATGAGAATTATTTTATAATATATGCATGAGAATTAAATTCAGTTAATTGGTTTCTGTCTATCAATCAGGAACAACTAAAACAGAGACAACAAGACAATAACAGTCACTAGTGAAGATGGAGGGAATGCAGGGAGCAGATGGCGTTCCTCGGGAAAATCCAGAACTGTGGATACAGCTAGGTGCGGAGACGCGCAGTACCAATTTAGCAATACTGCAAATTGTTCAAGAGTTGAAAGATGAAATGGCGCGTCTGCGGGAAGACAACGCACGACTGACGGTGGAACAAGAGAGAATATTAAAGAGTCTATCAGAAAGACAAAACCCACCCTTAGCCAATCCTAGTGCAGAACAGCAAAGGGCAACTGAAGAGCGGAATTACGCACCTGAATTCTCAGAGGAAAAGGAAGATCATTCCGACAATGTAGTGGAACAGCAGACGCCAAAGAGACAGAGAATGGAGTTGCAAGGAGAATTCCGGAAAATTAAGCCTCCACATTTTGACGGAGAGCAGGAGGAAGCTGCAGAGGCTTGGTTGATTAACATTAACAAGTACTTCCAGCTATATGAATATGACCCAAATTTGAAGGCGCGGTTGGCCATCTTCCAGCTACAGGGCAAGGCAACCCTGTGGTGGGAGGAAATCAAAATTGTAAAAGGAGTAAGCGAGCAGAACATAACTTGGGAAAAGTTCCAGAAGTACTTCAAGGAGAGATATCTAACTGAACGTTTCTACGATGAGAAGGCACGGGAGTTCCATGATTTGCGACTGGGACAACAATCCATGGACGAGTTCATCAACCACTTTACCTCCTTGCTTCGCTATGTACCATATATCAAGGAGGAGAAGGCCAAGGTGCAGAGGTTTGTAAGCAGTTTACCAGCCTATATAAGAGAACGTATTGAGTTCGATAATCCCAGGACAATGGACGAGGCGATTCGTAAGGCAAGAATCTGTTACCAGCAAAACAAGCAGAAAGGAGACACTTCAAATAAAAGGTGGAATGATAGAAAAAGCAACAGAATTGCTGGTAACAGCAAGGGAAGTCGTGGTAATAGCAGCAAGATTGCTGGTAAAGGACAGATTGGCAGAAATATAGCCAAGAGTACCTTTCGGTCTAAACCCAGTGAGAGCAGAATCGGTGAACCACCTGCCAGATCAGACCTTGAAGGAGGGGCCAGACCTCCAGTCCAATGCTGGGGCTGTGGAGGTCCTCACTATGTAAAGAATTGTCCTCAGCGTAAGGGAGGGGATCAGATATCTCAGATCCAAGAAGCATCGACCGTTGGAGAAGTGGCGCGCAGCATGCCAAGAATTAACGCGGCACTGGAGGACCGTCAAGCGGAATACCAGCCAAGCATGGTAGAATTTGAAGGTAAAATTTCCAATCTCTCCATAGCTGTTCTTATTGACCCAGGGGCTACCTTAAGTTATATTAGTCCAAAAGTAGTTGAACATTGTAAGCTATCTTCCGAAAAATTCAAAAACCCATGGCTGGTACAGCTAGCCACAGGAGCTAAAAGAAGAGTTTTGGCCAAAATAAATAACTGTTCTTTTAGCATAGCTGGACAGTCAATGACAGCTAACTTGAATGTGCTTCCTTTGGGGTCCTATGACATTCTGATTGGTATGGATTGGTTGGAAAAGCATTGGTCGTTGGTGAACTGCAAAACCAAAACCATTTATTACAAGGATGACGCAGGACAGCAGCAAGAATTACAAGGTATTAAACACCCTGTACAGATCCGGCCTATCACTGCCTCCCAGCTGGCTAAATGTATTAAGAAAAAGTGTCAGATTTACGCTATTCAAGTTGGATATGCAGACCAGAAGAACAAGACAGCTGCGTTGGACAATATCCCGGTAGTGCAAGAATTTGTGGATGTATTTCCTGAAGAAGTACCAGGATTACCCCCGAAACGGGATATAGATTTCACTATAGAGTTGATACCAGGAGCAGCACCGGTGTCACGAGCACCGTACCGGATGAGTGTACCTGAATTGACAGAATTGAAAATGCAACTACAAGAGTTGCTGGAAAAGAATTATATCCGCCCCAGCGTGTCACCGTGGGGAGCTCCGGTGCTATTTGTCAAAAAGAAAGATGGGACCCTCCGTATGTGCATAGACTATCGTCAGCTGAACAAGCTCACAGTTAAGAACAAGTACCCCCTGCCTCGGATTGACGAACTCTTCGATCAAGTGAAGGGAGCAACAGTGTTTTCTAAGATCGATTTGCGATCTGGATATCATCAAATCCGAATTAAAGAGGAAGACATTGCCAAAACTGCCTTCAGGACACGCTATGGACACTACGAATTTGTAGTGCTACCTTTCGGTTTGACCAATGCACCTGCTACCTTTATGTGTATGATGAACAGCGTGTTTCACAGGTTTTTGGACAAGTTTGTACTGATATTCATCGACGACATTTTGATATATTCTCGTTCCCAACAGGAACATGAGGAGCACCTTAGATTGGTGTTACAAACTCTTCGGGAGCATCAGCTATACGCTAAGTTCAGCAAATGCGATTTCTTCAAGGAGGAAATTCAGTATTTGGGTCACGTGATTACTAAAGAAGGAATTGCAGTCGACCCCGAGAAGATAAAATCTATTATGGAATGGCCTATACCCAAAGACGTTGCTGATATCAGATCCTTTATGGGATTAGCCGGCTATTATCGGAGGTTTGTGGAAGGTTTTTCTAGGATAGCCTATCCTATTACTTCATTGCAGAAAAAAGGGAAGGTGTTTAGGTGGACACCAGAATGTCAGCAGAGCTTTGACCGCTTGAAACACTTACTCACCACTGCACCCATCCTGAGGATAGCTGATCCTAATAAGGATTACGTGGTGTGCACCGATGCAAGCAAGGAGGGCGTGGGAGGAGTACTGATGCAGGAAGGAAAAGTAATAGCGTATGAATCAAGGAAACTAAAAGAGCATGAGCAGAGATACTCTGCTTACGATTTAGAATTAACTGTTGTTATTCATGCGCTAAAAATGTGGCGACATTACCTCCTTGGGAAGAAATTTCTGTTGTTAACAGATCATCACAGTTTGACGCATTACTTCAGCCAACCTACCTTGAATGCGAGACAAGGCCGTTGGGCAGATTTTCTAAGTGGGTTTGACTTTGAAATAAAGCATTTAAAGGGCAAAGAAAACCGGGTGGCAGATGCATTAAGTCGAAAGGTTCATTGTTTATGTGAACTTTCAGCCAGCAAGTGGCGGAATTCGCTGGTTGAACAGATAAAAGCAGCAGCAAGTCATGATTCTGAATATCAGCACTTAAAACAGCAAGTACAACAATCTGTTAATGAAAGATTACAGCAAGGTTATACACTAGATAGTGCGGGAATGTTGTGTTTTAATAAGAAATTGTATGTACCTGATTCAAATGACCTTAAGAGGCTGATTCTAGATGAGTTCCACATCAGCCACTACACTGGCCACCCAGGGTACCAAAAGATGGTCACGGCACTCAAGAAAGAGTACTACTGGCCAGGAATGAAGAAACAGGTAGTTGAGTACTTGGCGCGGTGTTTGGAATGCCAGCAAATTAAGGCTGAACATCAACATCCAGCAGGACTGTTGCAGCCTTTGCCTATTCCGGAATGGAAATGGGAAACCATTTCCATGGATTTCGTAACCGGGCTGCCACGAACAAAGAAGGGCAACGATTCTATTATGGTCGTGGTTGATAAATTGAGTAAAGCAGCGCACTTTATACCTGTGCAGTCCACTTACAAGGCAGTACAAATTGCTCATCTCTTTATGCAAAATGTGTTCCGTTTGCATGGATTGCCAAAGGTAATCATATCAGACCGTGATGTGAAATTCACTTCCACCTTCTGGAGAACATTGTTTGCTGAGTTGGGTACTCAGTTGAACTTTAGCACGGCTTATCACCCGCAGACCGATGGTCAAACTGAGCGAGTTAATCAGGTATTGGAAGACATGTTGAGGGCGAATGTGATGCTAAAACCAAGTCAATGGGAAGAGTATTTGCATCTGGTCGAATTTGCCTACAACAATGGGTATCACACCTCAACCCAGCTAAGTCCCTTTGAGGTCCTGTATGGGCGAAAGTGCCGCACACCCTCAAGTTGGGGTGGACCGGAGGACAAGCTGAGTTTGGGTCCGGAAATGCTTAAAGACATGGAAGATATGGTGAAAAGAGTGCGTGCAAATTTAAAGGCTGCACAAGACAGACAGAAAAGTTTCGCAGACAGGAAAAGAAGATTCACAGAGTATAAGGTTGGTGACCATGTGTTTGTAAGGATTCAAACCAGAAGGAGCACACTGCAGTGGAGTGGGTGCGCCAAGCTGGCTCCTCGATACTTTGGACCTTTTCAGATCTTAGCTAGAGTGGGGCCAGTGGCCTACCAGCTTGCCTTGCCAAGCCATATTAGAATTCACAACGTGTTTCACGTCTCTGTTCTAAAGAAATATGTATATGATCCCAAACATGTGATCCAATGGCAAGATGTTCGGGTAAGAAGTAATCTCGTTGATTGTATGTGTCAATATGCTTAATGGAAGACTGATTAAGGATATTGATTGTCTGCAGGTCGAACCGGAAGGCGAGGTTCTGGTCGAACCACAGAGCATTCTCGACCGGAGAGAAGTGCGGCTGCGGAAACGGGTTATTACCCAAATTAAAGTGTTGTGGCAGCACTATGGCCCTGAGGAGGCCACTTGGGAAGACGAAGAGCTTATGAGGAAAGTGTACCCGGACTTATTTAATGGGAATAGACATCGGGACGATGTCCAATCCCAGGGGGGGAAGATGTAATGACCCCGTAAAATCTTGTAATGATAAAAGTTACCATGGTAGAAATTAGTATGAACTACTAACTAATATTGTTAAAAGATATTATTTTTGGTTATTTATAAATGGAAGATATTTTGATAAATGCTGGCAGTCTCCTAAGGGAGGAGTTGGATAAAGAAACAGTTATGAAAACTGAAAAGAAAACTAACCCTCAGCCAGGAAAAGTCCTGGGAGGGAAAGCATTCCTGTTCTGTTGGGACAGAGAGGAGAGGAAATTTTCTGTGTGAAAGAAAAAACAAAGGAAAGGGTTACGTCTGGTGAGGACCAGATAACCTAGGCACTGAGGTGCTGGAGTCTTGCTGAGGGCTGCAGGCCTGCAGGACAGCTCGGGGGGAGAATCCAGTGAATTAATGGATCTCATGGCTGGGTGGATAAGAGCAATTATATGACTACAGGTGAACATCTGGAGCATTAACTTCTGTAACTGGCGAACCAGGTACGAGCTAATCACCAGATTTAGTCTTTCCTTAGTCTATGTATTGGAAATTTAAAAGGAAATGAAACCAGTTCTCTGTTGCTTAAAAGTAGAAGTAAGGTTACTGTCAATTAACCAGTGCTAAGATTATTCTAGTGCTAGTTATTAAGCAAGGAACAGAGACTATCCACTGTATGCATTACAGGTAAATATAGAAAACTGATACATGTTTAAGTACAGGAGTTGTTGCCTCAGACTATCTGATATATTTATACTATCTGATACAAACTTAAACATCGCGAGCTAGGCATGTGAAAACAGATGTTTATGAACAGAACAGAAATTGTTGCATGCATCTGTATAACAACTCAGAATGTACTATATATAGAGAAATTTAAACAGAACTAGAAATAGTAACTGTGTGAATGAAATGTATGCAATAAGTACGCAACAAGCTGTGTAGCAGTGGAGAATCGTTGCATAGCGATAGAAGTGGTCTATCCTGAAAACCCAATGATTCCGTGCGAATCTAAATATCAAGAGCAAGAAACTGAAAACGAACTGTAATTGAAATATATAGCGAGTTGGCAACCAAGGAGTTAGTACACTTGGTACCAGAATACATTTACATACATTTGAAAACAGAGGCTATGCTCGTATACAGACCATGAATATAAACCCGATACAGAGGTTATAAGCATAATCTGAAACAGAGAATTATAGCCATCGAAATGTTACAGCATAAACTTGGAACAGGGGTTCCTTTCGTATAAAGGTTATACGCTTAAGTGCGGAACCATGAATATATTCATAAGTCTAAAACAATAATTACAAGCCATTGCAAAGATATGAACCATTAATTGTTTGCCACCGTCGGGACGCATGGTCTCAGAACGCGGTTGGACCTAATATCCATAGGGCAGCATGACGCTACCGGATATAGAGCCGCAGTGGTGTCAGCCATACGCCAATATCCATAAGACAAAACTATTGAATACATTACCGAGCGGTTGCAATAAACCCTAATCAAACAGTGGCAAATGGAGAATGCCTCGAGCACAACTATGACTGTAATATGATGCAATACTCTTAACAAATGCACGGAAATGATTCCGGAAACTATAAGTGACCAAACATACATATCGTATCCCATAAGTTAAGCAGAAGATTCTGTATTACTCGAAATCCTGTGAATGTCAAATGGTATTTAAAACAAGAATCCGGAGAGACTGTTCTCCCAAAATTACCGACAACAGTTGAAGACCCAGTATTATATATCAATCGAACAAACATCGGTCTATGGACCGTAAATCGAAAGGGTTCTGCCATGAGACAGTGGCCTGTAACTTATAAATACATTCAAGCAGTCTGGCACGAAGCCTAAATCTATATTAACAGTAAACAGAGACCTTGAGAACGCTGGTACCGGCATGAAAAGGGCCGACCACGCTCGAACCAGGGTTTGCCAAATGTATAACCCTGAAGCAGTTAAGGAAATCTCTGTAAGGGACTCCTTTAACTCTCAGAAAACAAGCTTATACAGTACTCAAGATTATCTTTCACCCTGGACAGGGAAACCAGTCATGTTAAAGCAGAGATGGGTACATAACTGTTGAAGCCGTGGACGTATACCCTATGTTGAGTGACTAAGGAATCATAGCAAACCCTTGGCGCAGAGTAACAAGACCCTAACACAGTGAAATCAGAGGATTATTGGCATATACATAACTCATGATTTAACATGAACGCAGAGAGCCATGAAACTCTAAATTACAAACTCAAACAATCTCAGAATAGGTGATGAAGTCAGTGGTCTTGGGTATGAGCAATAACATTACCTGAGCGTAACGTTGCAGAGCTGGTAGCTGCAGCAAGAGGGACATCGCCGAACCAAATAGCTTTCACCATGCGGTAATAGGTGCAAATGACAGCGAGAAAATAGCTCTGGGGCTTATAAACTTCCGATAAACCCTTAGATGCCTCAGAACCCTTGGATCTCATCTTGCCATCCACACCGTCCATCAAATGGCGCGTAAACCCTAACACATTATCCGATGTATCACGTGGCTTCAGCACGGTAGGGTGCCACCTGGTGCGGGTAGGTAAGGAAAGGGAGACTCCGTGCATGGTCTGGCAGATGGGAGTTGACAATAATACAACACCAATAGGTAAGGTTGCCGAGTGGTTTACCACCGTAAGTAAGGGAGATCATTTATAGTCAACAGCATCAACCATATAATATAAACCATTTCCTTAGATATGTATGCTTAAACCGTATGCATGAAGTTATGATGTAGTGGGACCATGATATGGTTAAATTTTTTTTTAATCTGCATGGGTAGATCGTGACATGTAAACTTATACATTTTTCTATTACATCATGAAATATTCCATGCACTAATACATACCCCCACCTTAAAGAGATTTGTGAAATGTAAAAATGGACACTTTCACCCCCAAAAAGGTATATTCAATGTAGAAATGGACACATTGAACCTCAAAAATGTAGTGCACAATTTTTCACATTCACTCCTGAGGATGGATGATGGGGAAGGTTAACGTGTGCAGTTCTTCACCTTTCCACCTCCTACTTGCCAATGAAATGAAAGTGTGGATTTTTCACCTTTAGGACAATGGGTAGTGTGGGGGATGAGGGGCACATGAAGGTGTATATTCTAGATAATAATTAAATTATTTGTAAATGTACAATGGATGTTATAAATATTAGGTTCTTTTTCCCTTCACATGTCTTTGTTTTGTCTACATATTCAATAATACTTGTGACATTTTCTATTTTCGATATAGGTGATTGCATTTAGGTGTGGGCATTGTCACACTCATAGACATTTGGGACTAGATTGTTCCTTAGAATGGAAACAATAGAAATGGGTTCTCAAATATTCAACAAACAAGGACATTCCTACCTTCCCAATGAAGTCTTCTCCTGTGGTTTCTCTTACCACCATTATTCCTCCAGAAAACCACTATAGTTTTGTTTTTTCTCAGAATTTATTTGACAGTTACTGCTTTCGTTTCATAGAGTGGTGTTGATTTTGTTTAATAGAGTCCTTATGGAGCTCCCATTTACTTCAATTGTTTTATTGGAGGTCCCCTTCTCTACAAGTACAAAAAATATGGTTCCCCCTCTTTCATCCATTTCTAACTCCTTATTTATTATTGGTTCCTATGTTTTCACATTAAACCCTACTCCCCTTGGCAATTCTTTGAAGTAGCTAACAAGTCTCTCTTTTCATCTCTCCTCTCGTATTTTCTCATTTTACCTCACTATCCTCTCTAAGAATCCTTCTGCTCCCCTTCCAAAGGAAAGTAGGGTACCTAGGTCCCAGACTTCCCAACTACAATGGAGCGATGTGTGTCGGGATGACAGGACTGTGGGAGCGATGGGTTGCTAAAATTGCGTGATAAAAAATGGAAAATTATGCATTCAGTCCAACAAGTTACAATGTTGAATGAAGGTTTCTCTATGCAACATAAGGTAGGAAAATGGGTTACATGAGATGCAACCTAATGCATGAGTTCATAAGAGAAAGTTATGGTTAAAATGTATTAAAAAGATATGTATCGAAATTTGAGGAAGGAGTCAATGCTAAAAGATTGGGTAAGAGTGACACTCATAACCAAATTTTAATAATAATATGATCATCACCAAGGCGTGCATAAGCATGATCAACATATAGAGAAACTGGACATGTCCAGAAGCCATACATTGTATATCCATGACATGAAATGCTAGTGGATGACCACAATACGTACACGATGGATGCATGCAACAAACTTGATTTAAAACTATGATAGTGCATGTTTCCCACATGCAACTGGCACTGGTGAGTGTAGGTTTCCTTTACTGCAAGTGTGATGACACTTGGAAATGAGGAAAAACAAAATAGGATTTCTAAGCTTCCTTCTCTAGAAGCTTCAGGAGTTCATTCATCCATTTTATGTTCAATATGATCTCAAATTACTACTAATGAGGCTTTGTCTCTTATTTCATGGAACTTACCTCCTTTCAAAGTGGATCTAGCCCTAGTATGGTGGATGTAAAGCTTCATTTTCCTTATAAAATTAGTACCTAGTATAGTGTTTAGGTTAGTTTTTGAAGACTCTAATTCTTCCCTTATGTTTTCTATTTGAGCTTGGAGGTCCATAATCCATCCTTGCACATTTTTGAGATTGAAGGCTTTATCATTATGGAAAATAAAGGATGAGAAGGTTGGGAGAAATTTGCAACATCAAGGCTGGAACAAGGGTTGCAATCTTTATCTTTTATCATTAATGAAAAGTGGATTGTTTTTTGGTTGTTTCTAGGTTAAGCCATTGAACCTAGCAAAATCGCTTGTATTCACAAAAGGAATTTATCCATAAAATATCTTCATGACTCCACTAGGGAATGAGATGTTCTTCGATGGTTTTATTTTCTTGGGCTCTTAGGAACTTCATAGGAATCCATTTTGTCTTGTCCAGGATATAATTTGACTTTAGAAAAGTGCATTTTTACTAGCTTAATTAAGGTTGTTTCCTAATGTTTTGAGCAAATCATTCCCATCGCATTTGTCTTTCAGTGATGGTGTGACTCAGTGCAGTTTTCCTTATTATTATGTGTGATGTAGTGCAATTTTCCTTCTTGTAAATTGCGATGAATCAATAATACTGTGACTCAGTGTATTTTTCCTTTGTATTAGGTTTGACTGAGTGCATTTCCTTTCTTGTAAACTATGATGAATCAGTGACAATGCATTATAATTCATTTTTTTATATCCATTATGTGCGAACCATTGCACTGGTGTCTATAGATTTCATGTAATGATACCCGAAAGACTAGAAAAATTAGGGATTTTGTCTCTTTCTTTAAAATTTGTCTTGTTTTTTGTAGTTTTTTTAGTGTTTGTTCTCTTTGTTTTTCTGTAAATCCAACGTTTACTTTAAGCATTAAATTTTGATTGCCGTTTGGTAGGAAATTTCTTCTTTTATTTACAATTAGAGTTTTTACAATTTTGATTGATTATTGATTTCATGTAGGTTATTTGAAGAGGGTCATAAAACTCACCTTTTCCCTCATATGGATGAAGCCTCCAAATTTTATGAAAACATTACTTATTCTCATCAACAACTTACAACTAGTTATTGTAAGTTTTCCCCCAATCATCCATCAGTTGATGAAGTGATTGATTTGATCCCATCTTCATTTAATCTTTCTCTCCTTGGGCGTGAACCCCATAAGTACATTTCCAACCAACCATTGGTTGAGAAAGTGTTCGACTCGATTCCATCTCTAGTTGCTTATGCTCTCCCGTTAGAGAGTGTCGTTAATGCCACTCATGTTCTTCTTATTACCTCATATGTCATTTAACAAGGGAGAATTTCCCCCATTCTCATGGAACCCCCTCTCGGTAATGAGGCCATTTCCTCTGATTGGAATCAATTTACAGACCGTCATCTCCCTTTTTAGTTTGACATAGGCCCTCGAGTCCGGGATTTTGTGTTGGGATGGGTGCTTTGTGGCCGTTGTTAGGTTAACAATTTTCAATATTCGAATCAATTAGTGCTGGAGAGAAATCATGTAGTATAATTCCACATCAAAGGGAGTGAGTCAAGAGAGGGGTTGCATATTATCAGGACTAGGCCTAGTTCTGTACCCCAATGTGTGAATGGATTCTCATATATCTACTATGAGTTGACACATCACCCTATTTAGGAGGAAATTATCCAAGTGAAGGCTACATCCACATGTATAAATCTCCCCTCTCTAACAAAGAGGTATTCGTTGAGTGGGATGATTGGATTCTATACAACGGGCATACCAAGGGTTGGTGTAATTAGTGCATGCAAAATATAAACCTATATTGGAAAACAAAATTCACTTTAGGGTGTATATTGGTGCATAGACAGGGCCATTGGCATGAAATCTTTCATTCTTTTGATAGCATTTCCATCCATCTAGGGAGAAGGGATCATAGGCTTGACAAGACTACGTAATACATGGGTATTCCTAAGAAGATCATAGTAGATAAAGAGAGCTCCGAGGAACCTATGTAGATTGATACTTAAGACTCTATCCCCTCTGAATATTTTTCTAATGATCTTGTTCTATTTAGTTTTCAACAACAATGTGTCTTGGTTTTGTATCCTAGGAAAGGTCAACAATTACCTTCTAAATTGTCTTGTCTCATTTTACTTATAACTATATGTGTCCTCTCTCACGAAAGTTTTCAATAATATTATAAATTTATGTTATTACATAACCATACTAAGATTTTATCTACAACATATAGATTGGAATTGGAGATCAAGTCGAGAAGAAACACAGGGTAATGGTTAAGGAGGATTTAGATGTATCTAATGTTGACCTAGGAAATAGTTCATAATCTAGCAAGACATTGGAGTTTTTTCCATTAAAACTTGATTGTGGCAGATTTGAAATTGGACATTCATGTAAAGCTCATTTTGTTGATAGGTGATGGAAAAAATCTCTAGGAAAGAATTTGCATTAGGGCACCTTCATAAATCAGTGAAATATTATATATTTTTGAAATTTTCAAGGTATATTTTGTTGTAAACTTCATTTAGAATTTAAGATAAATATGTTGCTATAAATTTTATATTGATAAAATAAAACATTGTTATACTCACCATATGATTGTACTCATGAAACTTATAATAAAAGTCAATATCCATAATGGAAAATATTATAATTGTGACCAAGTAACAACTTTCACCTATCAATGACATATGCCTTAATAATATTTACTATCTATGCAATATTTAATATTATAATTATGACTATGTAACAACTTACATTTATCAATAACATGTACCTTAATAAAATTTACTATCTTGCAATATTTGGAAATTTGAATCATTTTTATTTTTAATATATATTTTGTTTTTATTTTTTTATTATATATATATTTAAAAATTTATGACATCCACTCAATAGAAAAACTATATCAATAAATGTCTCTGAAATAAATATAAATTTTCATATGATTTTATATATATATATATAATTAATTATATAATATTATTTAAATATTTTATTTATTTAAATAATATGCCATAAATAATAAACCCCTCTAACAATTCAGATATTGTGATTGAAATATTGTGATTCGATACGAGTGGGAACAATAATAAATAGCCATAACAACTGAAATATTGTGATTCTACAGGTTAGTAGGAAGCATCAATATTATTGGAAATAAAAAAATTCATACTAGTTGTTACCGTTAAAAAGTATTGTTGTGTGGTCAGACTTATTTCATGAGGTCAGACTTATTTCATGTTTATCTCGTCAAGTGAGAAATATTTTTCATAAAACTGAAAAATTCTGATTCCACGGGCTAGTGGGAAGCATCAATATCATTGGAAATAAAAAAAATCATATTCGTTGTTAGGGTAAAAAGGAGTTGTTGTGTGGTCAGCTTTATTTCATGTTTATCTAGTCAAGTGAGAAGTATTTTTCAAAAAACTGAAAATATGAGGATTATTTTATTCAGTATTCCAAGGTTTACTCACTTTTTCAATTGAAAAAGTTCTTAGAATTCCAAGATATAATGTACAATAAAATTTTAAAGTTAAATTGGTGATAATTAATGTGAAATAAGATCTAGTTTATTTACTAAAAAAATAATAATACAATTTATTCATGGATTTGAATATGTGTAATTTATAGTTTCAATATATTTTATTTTGATTATAAATTAGATTTTTTATATTTTATTTTGGTTATGAAAAATTTGGAATGGTCTTTGCTTTAGTTTGTGTGAATTAAATTTATTTTTCAACTAAAATAGATTTATTATTATAAATTTCTATTCAAATGGTAAAGTTTGAATGTTAGAAGAAAGGTAAAAATGGAAAACATTAAAGAGAATATCATGCATTGTTTAAGATAATTTTGACTAAATTTGTTTAATAAGATATTATTAAAAATGATTTGGAAATTCAGTATAAGGTTTTAAATTTCAAATTTCAAATTTTGTTTTAAATTTACAATTTCCTTTTAAATTTATAATTCTGTTTTAAATATTATAATGAAAAAAGTAAAGAAAAAATCATGCATTCATTAAAAACCATTGACTAAATTTATTTAATAAGATGTTACAAAACAAATATTTTGAAAATTTAGTATAAGGTTTCAAATTTCAAATTTAGTTTTAAATAAATTTTTAAATAAAATATATTTTTTAATTGAAAAATGACATATTATTAAAATGATATTTAAAAAAACGATATTCCTATAAATTATAGATGAACACCTCCATTTTATTATGAAGGGGAAAATATGAGAGCAAGCATAGAGACAATGTAAAAATAAACACGCCAGCTCTAAAAAAAATTAAATGATGTTTGTTTCCATTTAGGTTAATTTACTATTATTGCAGAAGGTCAAATAATTCTTTATAATGATGAAGATATTTTATCATCATTTTTCATTTTCAAATTGCTATTTTCCCATATTATGGAAAAGGTAAAGAAATACTGACTACTTTTTCTAGTTATATGTTACTAGAATAGATTATATAGAAATGTCGATGACATATTTGAAATCTAAAATTTATAATTTAGTTATTAAAATAATTTTTAAATAAAACAACTATTTTGTTATTAAAATATTTTTTAAAACAAAATGACTATTTTTTTCAATTCAAAAATTGAAGGAATATTATTTAATCGTCCACTTAAGAAGGGATGGTTTTGCAATGCATATATGAACACCTCTTTATTAAAAAAAAACAATGTTAAATGCATTATAAAAGTAGACACCATAAATATTGAAATACTGGTAGTGATGGAATTTAACATATTGGGATCATTGGTGGGCGGGGAATTCAATCTGCCTAAGCATTGGTGATAAAGGTGTGAGGGTATACAATTTTTTATTACATCATGGAAAATACTCATCCCGCCTTCAACGGATTTGTGAAATGAAAACATGGACACCTTCACCCCAAAAAATTATGTTGAATATAGAAATGGAGACATTGAACCACAAAAATGTTGTGTACAAATGTGCACCTTCACTCTTGAGGAGGATGGATGTGAAGGTGTGCATTGGTTCGCTCCTTCGCCAACTACTCTCATGTGGAATCAAGGAGTGGAACTTCTGTAACTTAAGGAGAATGGGTAGTGTGGGGATTAAGGTCACATGAAGGTATATATTCTAGATAATAATTACATGATTTCGAAATCTATAATGGATGTCATAAATATTGGGTTCTTTTTCCTTTCACATGTGTTTGTTCCTTTTACATATTCAATAATACTATTGACATTTTTTTATTTACAATATAGTTGATCAGATTACCTAAATATTGTTAAGTACAAACACAGAATTTCCATGAATATTATGTGCATGAATGGTTATTTTTTTGAAAACATTCAGATGAACAGAATGTTAGAGATCAATGCTCATCCATGCTCCTGGAAATATTTCAAGGTTCATCAATAATTACAGGTGTTTATTATTTGATGCAAATTGTAATTTTATGAACACCCCAATGTTGAATAGTTATTTACGAGAAGGAAGGCACCAATATTTTTTGTTACACATGTAACACCTATTGTGTCGCCTAAATTGTTGAATCATTAAAAACTATAATTTATGTAGACAACTAATTGCTAATAAAAGGAATTTTACATTGGGAACCACCTAACAGGCACCCAAATTGACATCTCTTTAGAATTTGTCCAACATGCTTTTGAGTACCTTTTCCATTTTCATACCACCTATTAGATTCCATAACCATCTCAATAGGGAATCGAGTCATAAGATATTTTTGGATTATGAAATCATCTTACTTAGGTATGGGTGTTGTCACACGTAAAAACATTGGGGACTAGATTTTCCATTCACATGGAAGTAGTAAAAATGGATTCTCAAATCTTTAGCATAAAATGACCTACCTACATTCCCAATGAAGTCTTCTCCTGTGGTTTCTCCAAGAAATATTATTCCTCTAGAAAACATTCCAATTCTATTTGTTTCGAGAATGATTTTGGCTATGGCTATTATTATTGTTCATATATTATTTTATATTCATTTGAAAGAAGGTGTTCTTGTGGAGATCCCGTTTACTTCTAATGTTTTTATTGGAGGGACCTCCCTTTATAGGTAAGAAACCTATGGTTATCTCTCTTTCTTCACTTTCTAACTCCTTATTTATTATAATGCCCCATAATAATAAGAATAATAAAAATAAAAATAATATAATATAATATTAAAATATAAGAAAATAAATAATAAACAATAGAAAAAGGATAATAATAGTAAATAGATAATAAATAATTAATAAATATAATAATAACAAATAAATAAATAGTAAATAATAATACTAGAGTTCTAAATATATAGAAAAGTAAACTATAAAATAGTAACAAAAAGTAAAGTTAACAAAAAGTAATATAAAATAAGGATTTAACGAAGAGAACTATTAAAGTCGTAAAAATAAGTAAAGTTTTCAAAAATTCAAAAGAAATCAAATAAGAAATAAATAAATTAAGAGAAAATTTAACTTAAGTAAAACCTAAAAAGACAAAAAATTTGCATGTTGACCCATGGAATGTGTGCATGTGGTTCTCTTCCCAATGTTTGGTGTATTTAAAAGATGATGGTGAAGATGATAGACCATTCCTTCCCTCATTCTCTAGTGATAAAAGTTTTGTGAGACAAAGGATACTCTGGCAGTAGTAGTACATCGATTAAGTGCTCGGGAGTGGCCAGTTGTAGAAATATTATGTGCAGCTAAGCCTACAATTGGATGGAGAGTCATCCCAAAATATTTGTTGTAGTTACCAGTGTTAAAATAGTGTTCAACTCTAAAATCACCAGGAATATCATCACCACGGGTAAGTTGTCCCTGCCTATATTTATGAAATTCTATGTTAAATAGTTGATTAATTGTGTGTTTATTATAAATCGCATAATTGATGTAACTATTTGTATATTTAAAAATTGAGGTTGTTAAATCTATTCCCAATTCTTATGTTTTCACATTAAACCTACTCCTCTTGGTGATTTTTTGAAGTATCTAGTCAGTCTCTCTATCCCTCTCTCCTCTCCTATTTTCTCCGTTTACCCCATTATCCTATTTGAGACTTATGCTCCTCCCCTTTCCCTTCCCCTACTCTCTCTTACTGATGCTATGGGAATATTTTTCTCCTCCACTCCAATCATTTATACCTAAAACCTTCATTTAAAATATAAATACTGCCAATCCTCGAAGGAAGATCCTTCAAATGATTTATTTCTGGTCTCCACATTAGGGTCGAGGCTAGGCTCATTTTGAGACCCAAATAAAAAGGCTGCATACCATGACTGAAAATCATATCTTTCTATTTCTCAACTTCAAGACAATGCAAATATTTTTGCATGTATGAAAAATTGCATATATGGGGCCCTTAGACCATTATCCCACTTCAAGATATCTCTATGAGAATTTTGTCTTTAAATTGTCAAGGTCTGGCCAATGTAGCAAACAAATTGCCATAAAGAATTTAGTTGAGACACATTCCCCATAAGTTCCTTGTCTATGTGCAATAATGATGGTTGGTGGGAAAGACATTATCCTTTTAAAGGATTCATTTCACCATTAGGAATTTATGTTATCTAATTCCCTTGTTGGATAAGGAGATTTAGTCTTAGGATGGAAAATAAATTCCTTAAATCTCACACCGACTTGGTTAATCAATTCTATATTAGCTTTGGACCTATAATTATAACGACCTCGACATGACCATTCCAACTTTAAATCTCTGTGGACTATGTTTGGATAGGGCGGTTTTATAGGAAAAAACCTCTAAAAATCCCCATATGCACTCTAACAGAATCATCATTTGAGGATAATTGAGCTTTACTAAGGCGTCGTGTGAAGTTCTGGGCTGAAGATCCCATTTGGATCCCCTAGTGAAATTCTTCTTAAACTCATTGGAGGAGGTGGGCCCAATCTATATACAACTCCATACACTTCTTCTACTTGGAGAAATAATAAGGTAGGTGAATCTATAATTTCTAGGTGACTAGATCACTTCATTATCTCAAACTCTTTCCTAGCTGGAACACATTTGAGATATCATTAGTACTATTAAATCTAAACACTCTTGTAAGGTAAGGGGATCTTTCTTAATGGATATCACATCCAAATCTACCATACAATGTGTGAAAAGTGAAAATTCTTTCTCAATACCTAATGCAAATACATGTCATTAATCTAATCAAGAAAGACAAGAGAAGCACACTTTAAACCCTTGATAATTGATGAAGTTTGTAGGCCCTATGGAAATATTTGGAGACCTAACTTCATTGTAAAGTTCCTGCTCCAAGCTTCTAGATCCAATCCCCTACACACATGCACCTCCAAATAATATAATGTTTTTTTCCTTTGTAGAAGGTAGGTTAGCATGCACTAGCAATAATAAAATGATCACATACATTTATACAAGAACATGATATATGAAGGAGAGAATCCAAAAATACTACCATTAATAAAAATGACAAAGGTACATTATACCTTGGTACAATAATGGACATATACTTCATTCTTGGCATGACCATTCCCTAAACTTAATATAATATTGGGCTCACCTCACATGTAACACAAGTTCTAGTAGAAATCCACGGTCATTACCAAGTTATATTTTCTATATCCCACTTCCTCTAAACAAATTCTCTCTATATTGGTTTTTTTTAAACATAGGAGGATGTATCTATACACCCATGGTCATGAGTAGGAAATTCTTTAATAATTGGCCCTGAGGCAACTTAGGTACAAGTGGTTCAAGCTTATCTCCTCAAGAGTAACCTATTATAAAAATCAAACCTCCATTACTCCCATGCGAAAGGAAAGTAGAGTATGAAGGTTTTATTCTACCCAACTGTAATGAACTGATGGGTGCCAGAATGATAATTCTATGGGATATATGGGTTAATAAAATTACATAGTCAAGAAGGTAAAATGAAGAATTGAAGCCAAAATGTTGGAAGGTTGAACGAGGGTCTCTCTATCTAGCATATCATGGAAGAAAGGATCTATAACATATGCCCCCTAATGCATGAGGTGAAAAGAGAGATTGATGTAAAAAATGCATTACAAAAGGTTGTACCAAAATGTAATGGAAGGAGTCGATACTAAAGGACACGTTTGAAGTCACACTAACAACCAAGTATCAATCATAATTTGATCATCCCCAAGATGAGCATACCCATTCTCAGCATAAGGACAAACTGAACATGGCCTCAAATCATACACTACAGATCCATGATACGAAATGCTAGTACATGGCCATTATACATACATAGTGGATCCATGTAACAAAACGAAATATCATAGCCACTAGCAAATAGAATGGGGATTTATGTCACAATATGCATAAATAGGACTATAGACACATAGAAGAGAGGTTTCACATAGTAGTCCTCAAAATACATAACAATGATAAATAATGCTAAAAAATATTGGGAAGGGTGTCATATAAGAGTGATATGTCCCTATTCGAATATCTTCTACTCAACCCCAATGGTATGAATATATTGCATGTGAATAAATGAGTAGATGTATAGCATGGTACAAATTGTCTGATTATCTTTTAGTGAGGTATACTATGATGCGAGGGAATCCACTAATGATGAAAATGAACCCCAAGGTACCTAGAAAAATCAAAAAATTGTGAATAAATGTGTTGATGTTAAACACTCATCGATTCATCCAATCAGGAGTTAATGAGGTAAACTCACATTTGACTGTGAAGAAGCTTTCCACTGAGGTCTACAAGCTCTAAGGTGTTGTTGGTTCCAAGATCAAACACTTGGATAATGAGTTGAATTCAATAGGCAAATATCTATTGAAGGAGGTACTAAATGTATTCCCCATTAACTGAGATGGAATAGATCAAGAGATGATGTAAATGGATGAAGTTAAGAGGTACATCTAATACAGGGATGGCTAAGACAAAATGTTAACAAGGACTATAGTTGGCCAAATGGGGTTTAAACCTCCCTTGAAAATGTAATAACAAGACACAATAGTGACTTGGAATGATTGGCTAATGAGCACCTTGTCATATCGTATGAAAATGTTGGAGGTATTGAAGCACATTCTATAATGAGTAAAAGAGTAACCATGCAGAGTAGTGGCATGACTCAAATGTATGGTACAACTCCTAAGGAGGCTAAAATCTAGTTGCAAGGCAATGATACAAATAAATTCCATGTTCAAGGATGATATGGCTAACACTTTAGTTTACCAAGCACAAAAAAGAAGAGAAGTAAACTTCACTGCATCTTGTTTGTTTAGTTTTAATGAACCCCAAAAGGATATTAAAGGATACTTGATAAAGTGTCTTCTTGGTGCTTTAATGAGCTTAAATAAGATGCGGTAGTGTGCTAGATACATGTATATTTTTCATGAGGAATGAGCACAAAAAATAGGTAAA
This sequence comes from Pinus tabuliformis, assembly GCA_031772625.1. NCBI lineage: Eukaryota > Viridiplantae > Streptophyta > Pinopsida > Pinales > Pinaceae > Pinus > Pinus tabuliformis. Next base: position 1,786,660,364 of record CM062816.1, read on the forward strand.
AGGATTCTTCATACCCTTTAGTGTTTAACAAGAATGATAAGGATACAAAGGAAAGTTGTTCTAGAGAAACGAGTGCTATAAAGGGTAGCAACTTGTTTTGAGTTGACAAAAAGTCACCCAAGAAAAGAAAATAAAATATGTTGACAAGGAGAACCACTTATTGTATGGTTCCTCCAAGAAGGATAAACACATTGTTATGCTCTTAACCTGCAAAATAATACCCAGATACAGAATATGCGAAGAAAAGATACCTAGAACACAAAATATGCGAAGAAAAGATAGCCAGAACACAAAATAGCAATGATTTTATTATTCAAAGAGCAATGTTCACATGCCTCTTTGAGGGGGCAACCTCCAATAGAGCAGAGCTCGATTACAAAATAAGACGCAATGCTCCTCGCAGGGAGTCTCTATCCTTTATATATGACTCATACATGCAATACCACAGGCCAATACCGTGGGTTTTATTAATACTATCTATCTAATACTACGGCCCATTTGCAACTAACTGTGGTCCTGTCATTAATTGCGGGTTAACCACTTACAAATATTAATATGGGCTTTATTGACTCTTGACTATGACGTGATCTCATGACATAAATAAGGGGGTTAGGGACGGACCCTAACATGCCCTCCCCCTTAAGACTAGCCTTGTCCTCAAGGTTGAAGCTGCAGAAACTGCTGAAGAATAGTGGCTGGTTCCCAAGTTCCATCTTCTGGAGAGGTGTATTTCCATTTGACGAGGACTTCCTTAATCATGCGGCCGCGCAGGTGCTTGTCTCGTGTGTCTAGAACCTGTTCGGGTTGAAGCTAGATTGGCCCTTCTTCGTCCAATTCAGGTAGACTGGTTTGAACTCGGAAATTGTTCCCAATCACTTTCTTGAGGCGGGATACATGGAAAACTGGATGGTTTTTTGCCGTAGGTGGCAAAGCCAACTTGTAAGCCACTTCTCCAATGCGCTGAAGTACTTGGTATGGTCCGTAGAATTTTGGAGAGAGCTTTTGACAACCCTTGTCTTTGAGTGATGTTTGCTTATATGGTTGCAGCATTAAAAAGACCTGATCCCCTTCTTGAAATTGGCGCTCTGAGCGATGTTGGTCGGCCTGTTGCTTCATGCGGTTCTGAGCTTGATGAATATTCTCGCGAAGATGGGCGAGCATGGTTGTGCGGTTTTGTAGGAGTTGATCCACTGCTTGTACTTTGGAGCACCCCTTGAGATAAGAAGTAGGGGAAGGCGGAAGTTGACCATAGACTGATTCATGGGGAGTCATTTTGGTGGTGGCATGATAGTAGGTGTTATACCACCATTTAGCTAGAGGTAACCACTGTGCCCAAAGATGTTGCTTTTCTGAAGTGAAACACCTAAGGTAGGTTTCTAGACATTTGTTGACGGCTTCGGTTTGACCATCTGTTTGCGGATGATATGAAGTACTGAGTTTGAGTAGAGTGCCTTTTATTCTGAAGAGTTCCTGCCAAAAGTTGCTGGTGAAGATCGGGTCGCGGTCGGACACTATAGAAGTGGGCATGCCATGTAATTTGAAGATCTGATCCATGAAAGATTGAGCAACCAAAGTTGGTGTAAACAGGCGGGGTAGGGCACAGAAATGAGCATACTTCGACAGTCGGTCCACAACCACCATGATGACTGACTTGTTCCCTAACTTTGGAAGACCTGTAATGAAATCCATAGAAACCTCCGTCCAAATTGATGCCAGAATGGGCAATGGTTGTAATGTGCCTGGTGTGTTGATGGTTTCCCCTTTGTGGTGTTGACAGACCTCACATTCTGCTACGAAAGTAAGGATGTCCTTTTTCATGCATGTCTAAAAGAATGATCTTTTGGTGCGAGCATACGTCTTCTGAAAGCCCGAATGTCCTGCAATGGGAGATGAGTGCAATTCTGCCAAAATGCGACTTTTAAGGGTGGATGTTGGTAATATTACGACTCTGTCCTTGTAGCGAAGAATATCATTTTGCCACGAGTAGCCCTTGCTGGAATTAGGATCAACCTGCAATTGAGAAATGAGTTGGGAGAGCCCTGGGTATGAAAACCATTCCCTGCGAGCCTCTTCAATCCAGTCTGGAATGGGAAGGGAAATTGTGAGAAGAGTACTTTCCTCCTCAAACTGGCGCGATAATGCATCTGCTACACTGTTGTCTTTCCCTTTCTTGTAAATGATCTCATAATCATATCCTAGCATTTTGGCTAACCATTTATTTTGTTGGGGGAGGATAGGCGTTGCTCCAAAAAATATTTAAGACTGTGATGATCTGTGCGGATTTGGAAACGTCGCCCCAATAAGTAAGGTCGCCAGGTCTCGACTGCATGTAAGATGGCCATCATTTCCTTCGCATAGGTAGATTGGCCCAGATTCCTCCCACTGAGTTGTTGGCTTGTGAAGGCCAATGGTCACCCTTCCTGCATTAAGACTGCCCCAATACCTGTACCCAAAGCATCACATTCAATGACAAAGGATTTGGTGAAGTCAGGTAGTTCTAAGACTGGAGTGGAACACATGGCATTTTTGAGAGCGGTAAATGCCTGTTGTGCTTCCTCGTTCGAGAAGAAGGAATTTTTCTTTAGGAGTTGAGTGAGGGGCTCCGCTATGCGGCCATAGTTGCGGACAAATTTACGATAATAGCCTGTGAGACCCAAAAATCCTCTCAAGCTATTCAAGGTCTTAGGTTGAGGCCATTCTTGCATTTCCTGGATCTTTCTGGGGTCCACCTTGACACCTTCACGCCCCACAATGTGGCCCAAATACTCAACTTCTTCCATGCCAAACAAACACTTAGACATCTTGAAAAATAATTTATGCTTGCGGAGCAGTTGCAAGAGTAGATCTACATGTTGAAGACGTGCCGCCCAAGTGCCACTATAGATGAGAATGTCATCGAAGAAGACAAGGACAAATTTTCTGAGATATGGTTTGAGGATGTGATTCATAAGACTCTGAAAAGTAGAAGGGGCATTACAGAGACCAAATGGCATGACCAGGAACTCATAATGGCCTTCATGAGTTCTGAAAGCCATCTTGGGAATGTCGACTTCCTTCATGCGAATTTGGTGGTAGCCGGAGCGAAGATCCAACTTAGTGAAGAATTGAGCCCCATTGAGTTCGTCCAGCAAATCGTCAACTACCGGGATAGGAAATTTATCTTTGACTGTCAACTTGTTGAGGGCCCTAAAGTCGGGACACATCCGCCACTCCCCATCTTTCTTGAGGACCATGACCACTGGGGATGAATAGGGACTAATGCTGGGACGAATGACACCTGCTTCCAACAATTCCTTGATGATTTTTTCTATTTCATTCTTTTGGGTGAACGGATATCTATATGGCTGCACATTTGGGGGTTGGGCCCCTGGAACCAAGGTGATGCTATGATCATGTTCCCTTCGCGAGGGTGGAAGCTCATGAGGCTTGTCAAAGACCGCCCGATGGTTATTTAAAATTTGCTGCAACTCAGGATGAATTGGCAGAGACATGGTTTCGATTACCTGGATGGCATTAAATTGAGCTACCACTCCATGATGGCCCCTTTTTAACAATTTTTCCATCCTATGCGAGCTGATGATAGAAGGGGCTCCCGCCTGGAGTCCACGGAGGGTATGTGTGGAGTTTTTCTGCTTAAAACTCATATATAACTCCTGGAAATCCATTGTGATTGGCCCAAGAGTGCGGAGCCATTCAGCGCCTAGGACAATGTCGCAACCCCCCATGTGTATGGCAAACATGTGGGTTTTCAACTGATAATCCCCCATTTGAAGTTTGACATTTTCACAGCGGCCTTCACATTTCATTGTGCCCCCATCTCCAATTTGGACTTGGAAGTTAGAAACTGCCCGTACAAAACGATGCGCTGCTTCGGCGATTTTTTGATGGATGAAATTATGGTACTTCCACTATCAATCAAGACTACTACTGGGCGATGTTTAAGAAAACCCCTGATTTTGAGAGTTTGAGGGGAAGAAATTCATGCCAACGCATTTAGCGAAATAACTGGTTCGTTAGATACAATCTCCTTTTGGTTGTCTTCTTCGATCGCCTTCGTTTCCTCAAGTGGTGGATCTTCCTCGGTGGAGCTATAGTCAGTGGCATCTATTTGAAAAAACTTGGGCTCGTTGCATTTATGACCCAGGGAATAATTTTCATCACAGTAGTAACATAGTCCTTGCTTCCTTCTTTCGGCCATTTCCGCAGGTGACACCTTTTGAACCTTAAGTGTTTGAGTCGTGTTGGGAGCATGTGGGGGATGACCTTTAGCGGGGAAGTTGGGGCGTCTGGATTGGGCTGTTAATGCACGTTCCACCTTACGAGCTACCTGGCAATCCTCTGTCCATGTGGGAGGGTGGTGGAGTAGAACTTGAGCTTTGATGGCTTCTTTAAGACCGCTGATAAAACATTCCATGTAGAACTCATCTATGAGACCCTTAGTGCGGAAGGCTAAGGCTTCAAAAGCGGTAATATATTCATCCACTGTATCCGTCTATCCGAGCTTAGTGAGACGCCCCAAAAAAGAGTCTTCCTGTTCAAAGCGATTTCGAAGAGCTTTGGTAAATTGGGCCCAATTCTGAAAAGCTCCATTGCAACGCTGATGCCATTCCCCCCATTGCCATCGTTCATTGTCCAAGTACATGGTCCCCACCATAAGCTTAGTCCCCTCATCTAGGATATGATTCAATTGGAAATACTGCTCCATTTGTGCTAGCCATGCGGACGTGTGAGAACCGTCAAATTTATGCATATCCAACTTGGGAGGTCGCTGACTGGGTGGTGGATGGGTGTGCCAGACGTGAGGAGAGTGGCTAGACTCACCCTCATGGTATTCATGGCCCTTATACGCCACCTCGTGGGTGGGCTCCTTTCCCTTCGAGAGTGCTAGTTGTACCTGGAGACTTATTCCGCGAATCTCATCTTCGATGTTGTCCATCTTTGTTTGGATGGAGGTCACAGTGTCTTCAATTTTGTCCATACTTTCATTGGCCATCGCTTGAGCGCGAGTTTCTACCATACACCAACCTGATGAAAAATTGGGACCGCCTAAATTTTTTTTTCTAATAAATTGAATGGTACCACCTTGCTCCGCTCGTCGTCCTGATTCTGATGGGCTAGATCACCAATAAGCGCCCCCGAAGATCTCAGACTTTTTTTTTTTTTGAAAAACTCCTAATGGAGTTTTACTCCTTCTTGATCAATACTGTAGTCGCCAACTCCTCAAAATGTCAATGCTGCCAAAAGTCTTGCGAAAAGTATTCCCTTGTATAGGAACCCTGCACAACAACTCCGATCTGGTGGATCTGAGAGATCTGAATGGTGAAACAACTGCTGCTGCGGATTTGATGGAGCTGCGTGACTGATGTCTGCTGCTGCAGCATGTCTTTGCACACGTGAATCTGATGTGTGATCCCTGATAGAAAAAGGAACTATGGTCTAGAGGAGTGTCAGGTGCTACAGATCGCAATATACATAAGGGTCTGACAGTAGTACTCGGCCTAATGTTTTAGGGCTCTAACTAAGGAGGATCGACCGTACCCTTAGTTGTACAACCGGACTACCCTATCGTATGAGCGAGTAATCTCTCTGAGTGCTATTCTCGGTGTACTGTAGCCACAAGACGGCCGAAGGTTTATCTATGGCGAGGTTTCAAGGGAGCCTAGGGGGCTTCCTATATACCCAGAGAGTACGTGGAAGACAGTCCGTGCGCGGTTCTGTCTAATGCGCTACTACTCGAAGGGGTACCCACAGGGGTTACAAGGGAGTCCAATAGACATGACCACCTCTTGTATTTCCTGCGTGCATGCCTCCCCAAATCCGCAGGTTTATGCGCTTAACGACAGATCTCGTGGTTTAAAGACGCTGGAACACGTCTCTAGCCAAAAAATTTTTTGCTAAAAATTGGAGATCCCACCGAGCCCTGGAAAGTGCTCTGATACAACTTGTTATGCTCTTAACCTGCAAAATAATACCTAGATATAGAATATGCGAAGAAAAGATACCCAGAACACAGAATATGCGAAGAAAAGATACCCAGAACACAGAATAGCAATAATTTTATTATTCAAAGAGCAATGTTCACATGCCTCTTCGAGGGGGCAACCTCCAATAGAGCAGAGCTCGATTACAAAATAAGACACGATGCTCCTCGCAGGGAGTCTCTAGCCTTTATATATGACTCATACATGCAATACCATGGGCCAATACCGTGGGTTTTATTAATACTATCTATCTAATACTACGGCCCATTTGCAACTAACTGTGGTCCTGTCATTAATTGCGGGTTAACCACTTACAAATATTAATATGGGCTTTATTGACTCTTGCCTATGACGTGATTCCATGACATAAATAAGGGGGTCAGGGTGGGACCCTAACACACACCAAGAAAAGGCTAGCAAGAAGGTTAAGTGCAGTTTGATAGAAGTGATGAAAATGAGACCAATGAAAATTTACTTGCATAAAATTCATTACAAGGTAAAAAGTAGTGATGTAATCCTCCCCGGGTAATGCCAAAATATGAAAAATAAGAGTATATGAGGTCAAATTCAAAGTCATGGTGGGTCAAAAGGAGGGATTATGGAGAGATAAAAAAATGCAACATGGACACTAGCATGACAAAGAGGTGCTAAACCTAGGTATCCTTGAGAAAGAAAAATCTATCACACAATTTAGGACATGGAAATATAGAATGTTCAATGTTGTAACCTAATAACATCAGACATAATGTTTAATGAATTATGTAAATGATGGTTAATGATGTAATAAATATGGAAATGAAAGACACACCCCTAAAATCTAGGTTTAATAAAAATGCACCTAGGACACATTATAGTATGTAACCTCAAGAATATGCTAGCATGATGACAAAAGTGTTCAATAATGTTGTAGAAAAATATAAATTAGTGAAAAATGTGATGAAAATAGGATCGAAATCATGAATAAGAAGATTTGGAGAAGGTAAATTTCCAATATAGGGAATAAATCCCAACATGTGGACTCCTAAGGCACGCTTCTTGGTAAAGGGAGAAATTTTATGGTTGGAAGTAGAGGAAATTTACTTCCTTATAAGATATTGAAGGTGAGGTTCCCTAACAGTGATGGTTGAGCAAAAGATTATGGTAGAGGAGAGCATATATGAGCATGTGGCTGGATACTATGGGCCACATGCAGAAAAGGTTAATAGTATGATACCCATCAAATAGGTAAATAACTTCGCACTTCACACCATCCTATTTACCCTTACATAGATATTAGGCTCCATAAGGCCTAATTTAGCCTCTAAGGCTTAGACATATATAACTATACGATGTTTGAAACCTACCATCTTCAACTGGTATGAGGGTTTGTTAGGCAACATGAAGGACCCAATCACCCATTTCCAAATGGGCAAGCCAAAAATCATTGAGTATGTAATCATTCTAGTATATTTGTTTTTGGATTAGCTTCCTATGCTAATACCAAGGGTATGATACCTGTATGATGTGCCCACAGATCCATGCAAGATGTGATGGAAAATCTCAAGTGTAGAATAGATGGTGTACATGCTCAATAATGGTTTAATGACATTCTTTTTTCAGATTGTAACAAGATCAAATTTTATTCATTAATCATTATGCTTATGAAGAAACCACCTTCCTGAACAACCTAGATCTTTTCGTAGCCCATGGATGCATTGGGGTGCACTTGGTAACTATTTTTTGAATTTTTGTGATATTTAAATGTTTTTTGGTTTTTGGAATAAGTAATTTTTTTGGTTTTCTCATGGATACATATTCACTAATACATTATTGGTTTAATATGTAGATGTGGGACTAACCAAACCCCTGAGTAAGTTACCATTACACCATCGAGTAACAACTAGAACACGGGTTGGGCATGAAGCATCTTAAGAGGAGGGCGAGGAGCATGATGATGCCTTCAACAATAAGTATAAGGACTGTTGTAGGTCCAAAGATGGCAAAGATGAAATGTTTATAATGACCTTGGAATATGATGAATCTTTGGAAGATTATGAGGAAAGGTTCCAACTCAACTGCAAAAGGGTCAAGTGCACCCTTAATCCTACTTCACTTAAGCTAGTACGTCATAGAGGGATGAGGGAGGATCTCCTAGAAACCATAAACCTTATGTTAGGAGGAGACATATATCAATTACCCTATGACTATATCAAGACAGTTTCAAAAATCATTGTAGGGCAGGTAGAGAGAAAGATAGGGCTAGTCAAGCTTTGGTGAGTTCATCCTCCTCCAACACATCCATAAAAAGTGAAATTGGGAACATGTTTGAATAGTTAGAGAGTGAAATGATGCATACCCTTTCTCTACAAATGGACAACATGTAGATCAAGAGGAAGGAGGAGCAAGTAGAAAGATCCTTAGCTATCATTTTCCCTAGATGCACTAGGAGGAACCATAGCAACGAATTCCCATTGAATATTATAGAAATATGCTTGGTTTGTGAGGAAAACCATTCCATAGAAAAGTGCGCTTCTTCGTCTGGATTAAAATTCATGTATCAGGGAACTGAAGGGGTGATTGAATAAGTCTGCTATATCAACCAAAAAAGGCCTTAAGGACCTCAACAATACTAGCAAGGCATGCAAGTGGCATCTTATTCATATTAAAACCCTAACAAGAATGCATTCATTCCCCCTTGGTTCCCTCCTTCTCATCCTTCATAGTCCACACCTTCTCCCTTGTCATTTTCACCTCAATACCATTCCCAACATGCCAACCAACCATTCCAACCATATTCTCCTCCACAACGTTATTGGATGCACCATCCCAAGGGTGGATGCCCTCATACAACCAATCTCTATCATTAATGCCTCCACCTCCATCTCAACCAAAGCTCCTACGCCTTGCTCCACCTAAGCAAGCTTAGATGCATTCTTAACCAAATCCAAACCCGAACAACAGACATGCACAATAAGTCTATAGTGGAAAAGCGTCTTATGCTGCCTATGCTGTGGAAATTCAAGAAATCAACCTTACGTTTTGAACAGCACTTCCAGATAATCAACTTCCATATCCACCTAAGGAGCTTGAAGAGGAAAAGGAAGAGAGTGGCCCTCAACCAAATCCATGTCCTTTTCTTGAGAGATTAATCCATCATGTCTAACACACCCCAGAAGCGTCTAAAATTTTGGGTGAATTGCAAAACTTGTGTGTTAAAATCCCACTTCTCTAAGCTATCAAGGATGCCCCCATCTACAACAAGTTAATCAAGGAGAAATGTTTGAAACATCTTGGGAGGAAAAAGAAAGAAACCCCTACCACTAGTGTCATTGGACAACTATCCGACTTAATGTTGGGGTGGGTGATTTTCCTAAACTATCTATATCTTGGAAGTCCTGTGGTGGATGTGAACATCGATGGCTTCATTGTCCCCCATACCTTGATCGATCTTGGGGCTAGCATCAATGTGATTACTAAGGAGACTATGCTTAAACTGAATCTCCAAGTATCATTAAGAAAGACCAAAATAGTCTTGCAGCTTGTAGATAAGTCAACAGTAGCTCCTAAGGGGGTTGTTGAGGATGTGTTGGTCTCCATTGATTCCTGGGAATACCCTGCTAACTTCTTAGTTCTCCAACCTAATACCAACTTCAATGGTTATCCGATCATCCTTGGAAGGCCATGGTTAGCCACTGTTGATGCTTACATAGCTTGCAAGGTTAAGAATATGACCATTGAAAATGGGCATTTATCCAAATGATTGGTCTTATACCCTCCTCCTCAACCATCAATGGAGCATGTCTTACCTTTATGGGTAAAAGAGGTGGAGGAAGATGTGGTCTACTCTTCCTCGATCTCTACCCTAGATACCACTATAGGAGGGGCACAACATGATGAAGATGACCTAATTGAGCAAATCCTCCAGAATCAGCCGCCCAACACAATGTTCGTTGAGGATTTAGTTAAGAAATATGAAGATAACCCTTGGAATGATTTTTTCTTAGCTAAATCAAGTCCTACTGATGTCAATATTATATAATTTGGCCCAGAAGGAACATTGGAAATCAACCCCTCTCTCTAGACACGAGGAAGTGGAGTTATGTGACATGCTAAGAAAGCATATGGATGAATTTTCCTCGAGTTACAAGGAAATGAAGGGAGTGCACCCTTCGGTGTGTACTCATAGTATTTACATCAAGGAAGGATGCAAACGAGTGCACCAACCTCAGAGGAGAGTGAACTGAGCCCTCAAGGACATAGTCAAAGAATTATCGTAGAAGCTATTAGATGTAGGGTTCATTTACCCCATCTCAGATAGTGCTTGGGTGTCTCCTCTAGTTTTGGTTCCAAATAAAAATGGGAAGTGGAGGTTCTGTGTGAATTATAGAGAGCTAAACAAAGCCACAAAAAAGGAGCCTTCCCTCTACCTTTCATTGAACAAGTATTAGATAGTCTGGTAGGAAAGAAGTTCTTCTCTTTCCAGGATGGATTTAGTCATTACAGTCAGATCCAGATCAACCCAAAGGACCAGGATAAAACCATATTCACCTCTCCCTAGGGTACCTTTGCTTATAGGGTCCTTCCTCTTGGTTTATGCAATGCCCATGCCACTTTTCTGAAGTAAGTCATGAGCATCTTTATAGAGCTAGTCCATGACTATGTGGAATTTTATATGGATGATTTCACCCCCTGTGGGTGTGATTTCTTGGAGGCTCTCTCTAATTTGGAAAGGTATTAAAAAAATGCATTGAAATGAACCTATCCCTTAGTCTCGACAAGTGTGAGTTCTTGACGACTACAGTGAATATCCTAGGTCACTCAATACCCCATTAAGTATTGAAAGTGAACCCAAATAAGATAGTTATCATAAAGAGGGTCCCTACACCTCATAACTAGAGGGGTGTCAGAAGTTTTTTAGGATTATTTGGATACTATAGGAAATTCATAAAAGACTTCAGCAAGGTAGTGTCACCTTTCTTTGGAGTATTGGCCAAGGACTCTGAATTCTTATGGTTAGAAGGCAACCAAGAGGCCATAGAAACACTAAAGAACAAGTTGACTATTGCACCTATACTTTGAGGCCCAAATTGCGATCTTCCTTTACACATCCATGTTAATGACTCTAACAAAGCTATAGGAGTAGATCTGGGCTAGATAGATGACAAGCTACCTTATGCCATTTACTTCATCAACAAAAATATGTCCCATGTTGAATTGAACTACACTATGACTGAAAAAGAGCTCCTAGCAGTTGTCGATTCCTTGAATAAATTTTCCTTCATTTGTAAAGGGGAAAGGAAAATAAATTGTCAGTTCTTTCTAGTAATTGTTGTTTGCATAGAGATATACACAATTGTGTGGAGGAATTGTATGGAGTAAAGGGATAATTGTAGTCATCGTCTTCCTAAACTCTAAACCCTTAGTCACCTGGGAAAGCTCTTAAGTTATAGCCATCAAATTTCATACAATCATATTGATAAAGAGAGAAGATGACAAGTGGTTTCAACATAAGGGAGCCCACCAGAACAACTAGAATATATCTTTATCCTCCTGTGGTAGAGATATTTAGAAGGCATCAATGGTTGGGATTCTTCCAGCTACTCAGAGGATATGATGATGATGCAGCTAAGGAATTTACAATGTCACTCACACCTCAAGCTAAAGTCAGTGCCACTAGTGTAGCGAGAGGATTGTCACTAACAATTATCCCTGAGATCACGAGCAAAATCACTACAGTTCCTCTAAGTTTGCAATGGAGAAAAGAGGATAATGCTAGCAACACTTATGACAAGAAGAAATGTTTCTTGGAATATGAGGAACCAATTGAGGAAAAAAAATGGATTAGAATGGAGAGCATTCCATATCCTTGGGATGAAGTAAGCTATCACATTCTCAAGTATATTTCTTGTGAGGGAAGGCTCAATATAGTCTATGGTTACTAGTTTAGACACCCCCACAAGTTGAGATTTGGAGAAGAGTTACCTCCTCATAGAAGAATTAGTGTGCCCTACCTTTTTTGCAATCAATGATAAACATGAGTATCAAGGTACAGGAAGGAAAGCATCATCAGCTAGCACATCATGGATTAATCAAGCTCATACTCGAAGATTCCCTAAGCTAATTAAGAATCCCTATTATGTGGTCCACATTTGCATACATGAATAGAGAAGATGTAATTCATGCAATTGAGTATGAAAGATACCCAAATTCTAATGGTGAGGAATAGGAAGAAGAACCAGGAGAAGAAGAGGAATAAGAACCAGAAGAAGAGGAGGAAGAAGAGCATGAAGAAGAGGAATAAGAACCTGAAGAAGGAGAAGGGGAACATGGAGAAGAAGAACAGGAGGAAGAGATAAATGAAACAGTGGAGGAGAAGGATAGTAGGGAAGGAGCAAAAAAGGATGAATCAAGTCTTGAAATACATAGCAAGAAAGGGGAGGAATCCTCAAGAGTGTATCCTGAACCCACAAAGAAGGAGGTATATGTTGCCTTGAACACTCGAAGTACACCAATAAAATCAACAGGAAATAGGCAAAGGAAGAATCCCCAATACTTTAACACAAGGTGGATTACCAAGATAAAGAATGGAAGCCCACAAACACCTACCAAGAATCATATCATAATTGAAGACTCACCAAGAGGAGAAGAAAATCTAGTCTCCCCAAGAATGAGAGGTGAAGAGGGCACATCAAAACAAGCTTCCCCTAGGTCACCAATCACCTATCTTAGGAGGTTGTCACTAGGTTACCCTCAGCAAAGAAAATTAAATAAGCTTTCACCCCCTTTGAAAAAGGGAAAAGCCTCCTATAGGAAACACAAATAGTCCTACATGAAGCTCTATCAGAACTACGGGAAACATAAAAAAGGAGTAGGAAGGATAGTACGGACAAAGGGAAGGAAAGAAAGTAGCAACACAAGTATAGGGAGATACAGATACTTCCAATACAATAAAGGGGGAATCCCAAGAGCTGTGAGAACCTAGTCCATAGCCCAATCCCAGCTCCTATGATAGATTCATTTAGGGAGGCAGAGTAATACCACAAAAATTTTCCATCCCTCTATTCTTTGAGTTTGAAAATGAGAGGACAAGGAAGCATTTCTCGATACAAATTGCTAAATCAAAAAGTGTAGAGGATGTGGGACATATGGAAGAGAAGTTTCTAGATACAGGCATAGAGTTGAGTGAGATAAGAGACAGGGAAAGAGTGATGAAATCTCAAATAGAGGTTGAGAACACATGCTGAGGAGGCAAGTATAGGAAAATGAGAGCCAATTTTCTGCTATGGAAAGTTTCTATATGGAGGCTCTGCAATGGAGGATGCTTGCAAAATCATATTCCTTGTACCTCAAAGAACAATAGCTATAGTTTCAGATAAGGACCCTAACACAATGAGGGACTATGCCTCTATAAGGCTATAGGTAGTTCATTCAGCTCTATGACTAAAGCACCCTAAAGGATAGGGCCAAGATATCTTAATCCTACTTACATAGCTTGGCCTTAACAGACTTGAGTGTGTGGGACCCCACTCCAAAGTTGGGGGACTTACAATTGATGTACTTGGCATCATGGATGAGTCATGAGTAGGCTAGGGCTAAGGAAGTAAAAAGAGTATTGGAACAAGAATAAACAAAGCCCCTTTACATAATAGAAAAACAAAGAAATTCCATGGATGTCATTAGCACACTCAACCTCGTCGCCAATGATCCTCAGATTGTAGCAAGATACTTAGTTAGAAAAGAGCAAGAAGTCACTCATTGTGAGGACACTTTGAGAGTGCTAGGGGATGAAATCCAGTAAGCATGAAAAAGGATACGGGGCACCTTACTCTACGACCTAAATATTAGGGAGTATCATTCCCCGGTAAGAATGAGGGATGCACTAGAGAGGACCCCCCCACTATATAAGAAGGCACCGCAAAGACTCAAAATCCACTAGATTGGCTTGAAAATTAGTCTACCATTTCTCTTGGGTATGTTAGAAGGAAGAAAGGAATAATAAGAAAGAAACAATGGGAGGAAATAGAGAAGCATGTAGGATTTTATCCACAAGAGGAGGATACAACAACAGAAGCATAAAATATGAGAGAGGCCACCAAAGAAATGAAATACATGGACATAGATTGAGTTTCTTAGAGGATGAGAAACACTTTCAGTAGGATGGTGATGATGAGGCTCATCAATGGGTAGATTATATGGACTTTAATGCCACTATTAAGTTTATTAAAATTAACTTTTTTCACATTTCTTTACATGTTTTGTTATATTTTTCTTAGTGGGAACGGTAAAGATGAGACGTCATGTCTTGTAGTCTAATTTGCATAAATTGTAGTATTTGGAGAAATTTTGGCTAATTAAAGTGCAGGAAATAGAAGTAGACAATAAAGAGGAATTTTAGGAGATTGGATCTCCCTCCTTAACTCCTCACTCACTCGAAGATTCCTCCACCAGATCTCACCATCTCAGAGTTACAAGTAGCCAATCCATTAAGGTCATTAGCAACCAAGCCAGTGATAGTTGAAGACCAATTGATCTCGAGTTGTGAGCCAAGCCTCCCTAAATTTAAGGAAGGTGTTCATAGCTTCAGTTGTATAAATAAGAATGCCTAGAGTCTCATTGTGATTTGACTTTTTTTGTTGTAGCCAAGAGGCATTTTCGATCTAGGATTTGTGACTAATGACTCTTATGTATTTTTGGTATTTTAATGAAAATGAGAAGAATTTCCTTGATCCAGCAGTGAGTTGAGTCAGAGGCCTAAATATCTTGGATTAGGGCCCAACCCTAGCAGTAGAGGTTCATGTTTTTATACATATATGCTTAGATTACATTCATAGTTTGTTGTTGAAGTGATTTTGGTTTTATTAATCTGCAAGTATTTGGATGATTAACTAGTTTTCTTCCATTTGTGGACAGATAGATCAGTGGTATCATAGTGACAGTAAACACTTTAAAAATTAGTTTTATAGTGGTCTTGATCTCATCTCCCTTATGGGATCATGATTTGGAGGTTCTATTAACACATCCCAAAGACAATTTTCTTGTTCGATTACTACATAATATAGGGATTCCTGTTGAATAGAACATTGTATTTGAACTTCTTAGAAGTACTCACAATTGACATTTTGATCTCTTGATTTTTCTATGGTTTAAAAGCACTTCCATTCATAAACATAGCCATTAGCTCTTAATATCTATGTTTTCCTCCATTCAACTCATCTTTTCCATGTATAGATGAATTTGTGCATAAATGAAGAAATGGGTGTATGTTGATGTAGGAGCTTCTAATTTGTAGGGATACCTCATCTCATTCACCCCATACGAGTCCTATCCATCTATAATGCCAAGGTCCAACAAAACCTAAATCCAAATTCTTGTTTTGTAAGAAAAGTGGTCATTTCCATTGGGAAAATCCAACCATCTTGAAGCATTTGACTGAGCTTCAGATTGTGTGCACCTCCTCCATGCCCTTCAGACAGCTTTCACACACTTCATTCTGCCTTTCCTATCATATTCTAAGCTTTCGGCTTGTTTCCTGTAGTAAAGTAGGGCATTGTATATTAGAACTAAGATATCCTGTAGTACTACAATAAACCGTGTTGCAACATGTTTTAAGCATGAATTGAGTAGAAATGGTAATCTAAGCCTAGGTTAGGCCTCAACTTGGCTTCCCTACCCTTTAAAAATGCCAAATAGTTTCCTCCATACCTATCTCCCCTGCCACAGAACAAGTGAAAGTTAGCCTTTTCATTCATAAAACTAAACATCAAAAAAGGCTTTTTCTGCAATTTCTAAATTAGCACATGCAAGCAATAGTCATAATAATTATTAGATCAAATACCATTCTCAGTTAGTCCACATCATTAAATGTTATAAAAACGTTAATATAGGTTTATTTTGAAAGAAAAATATGTGGATGTTTAGCTAGATTCTTTCATGTCACTTTATAGCACCTTCCAATTCAATCTTTCATTTCCTAGAGTAGTCAACATTCCCTTTTTGCATTAAGGACAATTTTCCCTTTTCCATTTGGTAGTGACACTCCCTCTCGTCAATAGAAGGCTAGTTTCAAAAGCCCTAGTGATCTATCACCCTAGTTGAAAAGTGACAAGAGTAGACCATTGCATCTACTCTATATACAACACTGTCACCTCCAAGTTTGTACGAACTCTGGGTTGATGAAGTAATGTTGGTAGCCCCAGGAGTTGTAGCATTCTTGTTGCAATATTGGTGCTCATCAATCTATTCGTGAGCTTGGTTCATCATATCATGCATGGATACATAATGATATGATAATGGTATGATAGTGTTAGTATCAACATATGAACTTGCTAGAAAAACTAAGATACTAGAATGCTTCCATAGCTGAACTATTTTTTCTTTCTTGTCCAAAACAAGTTAGTTGGTCCTTTGTATTGGCCAACAAAACCTCACACTAGTTGAATATGGGAGGTTGAAAGCACCATATAACTCTATCCATTTGATCCCTACAGGCTAAATTGGGCCTCATGGAGCCTTCTACCTAGGTAATGGTAAATAACATGGTGCGAAGTGTGAGGTCAATTACCTCTCTGATGGATATCTTTCCGCAAACCGTAGATGCATTTGGTCCATAATATAAAACCAGATACTCATCTATGCACTCTTCTACCATACTTGTCCCACAAACAACCATTGTTGGGGCACCTCATTGTTATGTGGAATCTACAACTGTGGCCAAAAGTATCTTGCGTAGGCCTGGTGGACTTACCTAGAAGAATAGCAAGACAAAGACACTAATGTTTTCCTTCAATTAAATATAAAATGGGATGAAGCCTACTAGGAATTCATCATATTCTTCGCTCCTTATTTTGCTTGAATGCTCCAATCCTAGCTCCAAATGATATTACTACAACCTACATAGTCATAGAACATAAGGCAACGATCCATGAAATCTATGAAGAATAAAAGATGCAACCATTTTTCCCTTAAGACTGATCTTGCTCATTATTTCAAGATTGGCGGGTAGCTCGACACTACATGTGGCCAACAAATCATACATGTAGTATGGTGTGGAGTGCTTAAAGCCAACTCTCTTCAACTAAGTTGAGGAGATATTGGCTAACATGAATATTTATCTTACCAAAGAAAGAGAGGGAAAGTTGAAAAACTTTGGATATAGTTCCATCTTAGTCTCTTTTTCCCTAGAATGGATTCCACTTCTCTAGCCTTAGTAGATTACACTTGTGCTCATTGATCTAAGGGTACCACGGATGAGGAGGTGGATCGATCATGTGTCCTGACATGTAGGTCTGTCGAAGATCAGCTTCTCACCAACCTTCCTTGGGTGGCTGGGTAGACAATTCATTATGGTTAATGATTATCCATACAAAGGGATAATCACCCTAGAGGGAGAGAGACGAGATGTTATAGGAATATATTTTGACCATTTGAATTTTTTAAAGTTTTACATTTTTTTGTGTTTTTCATGTTTTTGAGACTTAAACTATTGATATCTCATGCAGATATTGGGCCTGATCGACTGGAAGGTGCTTCATATCTCCATCATGCAGAAGAATAGCCACAAGTACAAGTAGAACAAGTAGAGTTTATTGTAGTCGGACAGGATGCACCACGTTATCTAAATGTATCCAAGATCCTAACTGAGGTGGAGCACCACATAGAGGGTTTGATTCATAGGATAGATGAGACTATGATTGACCAGGTTCCATTTCGGCTTCAACAACACACCATCAGAGCACCTAGACATATTGGTCAGCTACTGCACAATATAGCTCATGCAATGGTTTGTTATCATGAGAACTTTGATTATTCTACTTAATAAAATAATATACAGTTACAGAATGACATGCAATGGAGCGGGCAGAGCACAGGTTTTATGATCATAAATTTGGCAGATATGACACTTCTGGACAACGAGAATATAGTCTCGAAAAATGGTAGGCCAAAAGTAACCAATGCATAAAATTTTATGCGCAATAGCGTAGCGAGATAAATGACTACCAGATTCCCCCGAATACAATTTATTCAGGACTTTCTCATCCTCTGCCTGCATGAGGCACCTTTGTCAAATCGTATCAATACCATGCCCTTAAAGAGTGTTGCCAAAAATGATGTAATTATTGGCTTGCTATCAAATATGTTGCTGCTCAAAGTGAGAGGTATAGAAAATGTGTCCATACCATGGTTCAGATGATGAAATCAGAAACATCGACTCATCCGGGATAGAATCGTCAGACGCTGATTCTAATTCACGGGAAAGAATGTCAGATATAATCTTAGCAAAAACTAAGGATTTGTTTGACTTGGCTTTGATGAATTCCAAGTCAAACCCTTGTAGGATAATGATCCATTTAGAGTTTCCCCTAACAATTGACGTGAAAAAATGTATGTCATAGGGTTGCAATCTGAAACTATCATATTTTTCCATAGCAAAATCTAATGGAAAAAATATTGATGGCTTGAATGGATGCCAAAGGAAACTTTTCTACATGGGTATACATGATCTCAATATCATTAAGATTCTGACTTAGAGAATAAATGGGGTGTTATTTCCCTACATAGTCTTCTTGGACCAATACCATTTCTATAATAGAAATGGCAGCAACAATATATAGGAAATAGTCACATTGGTAATCAGGGGGATATAATATAGATTCCTCAATCATAACATCTTTCAAGGCATCAAATGCCTTTTGAGTTTCATTATCCCAATGGAGGGGAACCCCTTTCTTAATTTGGTGAGTAAATCCTTTGGTCGACTTAGTGTAATTCAACATGAAAAGTCACAGGAAGTTAGCATTCCTTTTAAGTCATTATAACTAAACAAGTGAAGAAGGTGTAGGCAAGTTGATGATTCCTTTCACTTTCAAAGAATCGATATGAATTCCATGTTTCAAAACAACAAAATTGAGAAGCTGACCAGGACTAACTCAGAACACACACTTATGTGGATTTAGTTGAATATTATAGTGTATATACCTTAGTAAAATGGCCTTGTGATGCATTGGGTGATGATTTTCATACTTGGAATGCATAGGGAGATCATTCAAATAGGGATGCACAATATGTTTAATATCATGAAAAGCATAATCCATTTCCTATTGAAATGTGGCCCCAACATTCTTCATATCAAATGGGAGTTTCTGATAATTGAATGTACCCAAGGGACAAATAAATTCAGTCTAAGGTTGATCGGTTGCGAGAATGTTAAGTTTATTATATCCATAGAAACCATCCGAGAACAAGTATATTTCACAATTGGTGTAGTCATCAACAATCTGTTCAATGAATAGGGCCGGGTAATTGTCTGTTGGACAAGCATGATTCAAGTCTTGATAATCGAAGCATAGAAGGATTGTCTCATGTTTCTTCATGACATGGAAAATATTTGATACCCAAACGGTTAGAGGAATGGATATATGAAACCAACATGAAGAGTTTTTAAACTTCACTCTTTATCTGGGTAGCCTTCTTTGCATGGACCGGACGAAGGCACTGCCGAATTGGTTTAGCATCAGGATACATTTTGATCTTGTGCACTGCAATATTTGGGTTGATACCTAGAATTTCTTCATAATTCCAGGCAAATATATCACGAAACTACTAAAAAGGACTTTATAAGTCTCGATCTTAGATGGAGAGAAATATAAACCAATGTGTAGAAATTCAACATTACCTAGTTTAACAGAGATATCAATAAGTATCATCAGTTTGATATTCGAGAGATTCTTCTTTAAATTGAGTTCATGGATAGAAATGGAACTCATAAAATATTCGAAAAAATTAGGTAGATACACATCACTGAGATTATACTCAATGGAATATGGTAAGGAGGAATGATGGTGATTTTTGTCCCATGATGCATCGTTTAGCATGATAAAGTCCATGATGATATCATTGGTAGAGAATATGTGAGACAATGGATCAGAAGAGATAGCATAATATAATGAGCAAACAACAAAATTAATTGAAGAAAAGGCATGAGCCGCACAAGCCGAATAGATAAATTCATAATCTATTTCAATAGGTCTATGCAATATTCAGCCACCAAAATTGTGGATGTTGGTTTCATCTTGTATGATCGAATGATCATCTGGAAAAAATAAGATGATATCATATTGATATAAGCAACCAAAGGTGAGTTGTCGAGAAGAGCAGGAGGAGGAAGCGAAAAGTTTCCCATGAGCAAGGAATCTTTCAACAATCTAACCCCGACATGTTAATAGGAATGTAGAGTTTTACCTACAAGCGTGACACTTTCAATAACATGAGAATTAGAGTTGAAAAAGGTGAGTTTGTCAATGGCCACAATGTTGCCCTTATGAGGAAGGGAAAAAATATGGAAATAAGTAGAAATGACTACAGTCATGGCATAAACCCATGTACAACCCAATAGAATATTATAATCAAGGGATCCATCAATAACTTCCACTTTTACGGATACAACATTGCCCCCTAATTTTACTTGTAAGGAATTCAGAATACTACAAGGCTTATATGTTCTCCTATCAAAATCCTTCAATGTGGTAGGTGACTGACTCAGTTGAGGAGAACCGATCACTTTCTAGAAAGACATAGACATGATGCAGGTTGAGGCTCACTTGCCCACAATAGAGAGATGAATGTTATTTCCATGAACAACAGCCTGAATGATAAAATAAAATTGGACTAGAAGGTGAGGAGTACATTTTTCATGATTGAAAACAACTAGGTTGGAATTCGATGGATCCACACATATGATATCTGAAAGTAAAGCCTTTTTCTAGGTACGGAATTTTTGCAACACCTAGAGAGTGAACATAGATGATGGAGACTGAGCTGAGTCATCAAATACATTGTAATTTTGAGTAGCCATGGCATGAGATTTGAAACCAATTTTATCAACAACGCCCTTTGCAGGCTTAATAGTCAACTCCGTAGGAATCATGGGCGAAGGAGGATCAAATGGAGGTGATTCCAAGCTAGCAAGTTGATTGATAGCCTAACCATTTGAGAGATTCACATTACCATAGTCCTTGTTCCATGTAGCCACCATAACATTAGATTTATTCTTCATGGAGGAGAGCACTAAAACTATGTTAGAGGAAGATCGGTCCCGAGCAACCATACAAGTCTCCTAATTTGGAAATAGGTCAGTTAACATTGAGGGAGAAGTGGAAGGTTTCAAGAAATGATTCACTTCAACATGGTGAGGACATTCACGAGTAAGGTGGTCCTTGTTGTAGATCAATCATGGGTAACGAGGTTTTTTTTCTCATCAGATGACTGATTTATTTATTTATCCTACAACGAATAATATTTCTTATTTTTACCTTTTCCTTTCTTCATGATTCCTACTTGTTCTTGAGATTTGCTTTTTTTAGATGAAATGACATTTATCCCAAAGGAAGAAGCTACAGGATGATTGGGCGAAGAGATTTGAGTAGAAACAATGAGAGCATTACCAGATGGTTTGTTCAAAGTCTGTCAATTGACGGAACCAATTATTCCATCAACAACATGAGATTATTTACCAGAAGTGGAAGGAACAACATTAGAAGGTCTCAAACCATCTGTCATATTCTCATAGAGCATGTCATATTAGGTATAGACGAGGTCTAAAAAATGAGTAGTAGAAATTACTTTCTCTTCAGTTATGACTCTGCCTTTAGCTACATTGTGATAGATGGCAACATATATTTAGTAATCCATCATTATAGCGATTGATTTGAGACAAAGGTCTTAAACAATTGGCGAGGATGCCACCACTCGTGAATGTGATTGAAATGTGGGTGGATATAGTTTGGTCGAAGTTGGTGAGAATTTTTTTCCATTTTTGTATTGAATGGGTAAATCAGAATGTACAAGGAAAGTGGTAGCCAAGCAACTAAAATAATGAAAGGAAGCTCTAGGTAACGTGGCGTACCATCTAGTTGTGGTACTTGTAAGAGTACGTTGGAAAAGACATAATCATATGGAATAATAATTAACGGAGTTCGAAGAACACCATAGATGATATGTCATGACATGGGTCAATGTGTCTTTTCCAGGATTCCCATTGAATTTTTGGATATTGGATGGAAAATTTGTGGGAATTATTGGCCACCAATGTGAATGAGCAATGCTATTGTTGGTAAGTCGAATGATATCTAGCGATTCAAGAGTTGCTAGAAAGGGTAACTTCTAGTTAACATGTGGTTGAGGATAGCCTAGATAAGAAGGAATGGCTTGAGAAATAGGTACTTGCATTCCTGGA
Organism: Pinus tabuliformis; assembly: GCA_031772625.1. Classification (NCBI taxonomy): domain Eukaryota; kingdom Viridiplantae; phylum Streptophyta; class Pinopsida; order Pinales; family Pinaceae; genus Pinus; species Pinus tabuliformis. The sequence continues at coordinate 1,786,682,555 of CM062816.1, forward strand.
TAAGTAGCGTTCTGGTAAACAGTCACCTAGGCACCAAAATAAGGAGGATTCTAATAACCGTTATATGTGTAACCTTGTTGACCAGCACTAAGATAACCTTAAAAAGGTTGGAATGATTAGGTTTGGATATGTTTGCCTTCAAAAGATACTTGAGCAATACCTTGAGAAGGTCCATACAATTTCCTTATGGGATTTTGCATCATCGCAACGTAAGGTAGGTTCAATTGGGATTGTGCCATACTATACACATTCTATCATATCAGAATTTTAGGAGTGCATTTCCCAAGTGGTTGAGAGTGTAAGGTACCTTGTAAAGGTTGGGTAAGTGGAACTTGAGGGGTACCAAATACCAAAGAAATAACTTGATATGGAACAATAACCTATGAAGGTTGACTTACATGTATTTAAATTTGTCTAGGTACAAATGAATGGGTAGGAATTTGATATGAAGACGGCACAGGTTTAGGATTCAACAATCGGTCCCAAAATTAACTAGGTTGTATGGGAAAAGTAGTTTTCCAAACATTGTAATCCATTCTAGGATAAGGAGGATTATAACAAATTTGAGGCATACCCACAATAGGTTTCCCCCCTCCCATAAGAGGTGGGGATGATGGACACAATTGTGATCCAGATGGAGGGTACCCGACACTATGAGAGTTAGGTCATTGACGGTAACCTTGCCCACTAACATAAGGGCCAACATGTTGTTCAAAAGTAGGTGTAGGTAGAGGAGAAGGAGCAGACTATGTAATACTCAAAAGAGAAGTACCAGATGGAGTTCCCAAAATGGATGATATGGGAGAGGTCCAAGGACTAGATGTTGCACCAGAGAAGGTACTTGATAAATACTTATAGCCAAGTGGGACAGACAGACAACCGTAAAGATGTGCCTTTGGTGATGTTGCAAACATAGATGAGGAAGAAAAATTTGATTTCTCAACCATAGTGGTGGACATGGGTTGGGAGATCAAATTAGATTGAGTCATGGTTAACAACCCCAATGAATATTACCACAGGAAATTCATGGGTAAGTCCAAAGAATTAGGTAAATGACTGTGTGTCATAGTTTGAAGAGGAGGAAGAGGACCAATCTGATAAAAATGAAGTCCGCTCCAATGAATAGAAGTAGATGGGAGAGTTTGCTCTTGTGGGATATCTTCAATACTCACAACTATATATGGAAAAGGTTCACCATCAAAGCCAAAATATATAGTTGGAGGTTTTGTCTAAGACAAAGAAAGACAAGGAGAAGGACATGGTCCCAGGTGAATATGGTTGATGTTCCTTAGGTTTAACAAGCTCAGGAAGCAAAGTATATAACTTAGGAAAGTTAGGCTCAATAACCTCAGGAAATATTGTTTCAGGGGCTTCGGTTTCAATTGTGTTAGATTCATTGGCATGAGTAAATTTCATCTCAGGCTTAGTACGCAAAGAGAAATATTATTCTGGTTTATTAGATTTAGGAGGAGCACTGGAAGTAGTTCCCAAATTTCAAAATTCAGTAGTTTGTGTATTCTTATGCTTCTAACGATGGCCAAGAGTAGCCATTGGTGGAAGTGGAGGCTTGTTTTTCATTCTACGTGAATGATGGAGAGGGGGGTTTTTTTCTTCCACGTTAGATAATAAATTTTAGAAATAAACACAAAAAATAAATCTAGGAATAAAGGATTATCAAGTAATCATGAACTATAATATATAACCTAGCGAACCAAGGACTTAACGTAGGGTAACCAATCTTCTCAAATGTTGTCTTCGGTGTATCACAATATATAAGGAGACCAAATTGGTTACCTATGTTGAGGATAGTAACCTATAGGGTACTCCCAAAATATACTCGATGGTACATGGGAGTACAGTCTATATTTGTGTTTTCTAATGCACAACTGTTTGATGAGATAATTCCCAGATACTTTACATGCATGGAGTGGTGTCCAATATACCCAAAGCTATGTGGAGAATGATCCTATACACTCACATACATCAAACATGATTTGACCCCCAGGATAGAATGCTTGAAAACAATGACAACTCCTATATTTAATGGCGGGTGAACACGTATCTAATTTAGAACTCTGAATGTTTGTGTTAATGTTACAAATGCTCCTTAGGTTTGTTACAGGTCTATTTGGGCACATCGCTCCCAAAATTCATATCATTACTTTTATGGCTCATGAAACCCTAATTTAGTTGTTACATGCCCTAGACAAGTCAACTCATTGAATGCTTCCTTCTATGTGAATTTCCTAGCCTTAAGCCTTCCTAAAATGCCTCCTTGGGAAACCAGCATAGCCCAAGCCTTGAGACATTGCACTGTAGAGTAGTCATGCCCACTGTGGTATGTACTACAGTGCACTTAGGCCCTCTTTGACCTGCGCTGCGTGAGATTAAGTGAAATTTGCATAGGGTTCTAGGAATATTCCTTGATTCTAGATGATTCTAGAAGGATCCCATCTCTTATCTCCTCCTATGAGCTCGAAAATGGATAGGCTAAGGATCCATTAACCTCTTATCCTCTCATCTCTTGCTCCATGGAAACTAACTCCAAGTTTTGAAGGCCATTCAATACCCTTATTTATGATAAAACCACTCCACTTCCTATAAATTGAGCACTCATCATAGTGATCATGGGGACTAAAATCTGAAGTTTGCAAGGAAATTTTGTTGGTTTGAGAATTGAGTTCATGTCAAGCAATGTTATGTTGCTGGAATGGTGTGCTTTTGATGTGGTGGGGGTTGGACTGAAGCTGGAGGAGTGGCACAGGATGGAACTGTATTTGGTGATACTCTTCCTTCTACATTAATAAATAAGTTATTCCTTTTCTCATATTATTTTTCATATCTGTGATGATTATGTGTTTCAATGAATTTGATTCCATTGTTTTATAGTAGATAGATCATCTATGCTTTGATCGTTTCTTGTTTCTATTTCTCCTGATACAGGTACCTTTTGAGCGGATTTAGTTCAAGTGGGAGAGACGGGATAGATTCAAAACAGATAAAGGAAGCGAAAGACTACAAGTAAGTTCCTCCATCTCATCTATCTTCTATAAGAAAAGGTTAAACTACTTTATTTATGTTTGTCTAGGTGTAGTCACCCACCTAGGGAAAATGTGTTTATCCGTAGATGCAAATTTCATATAAAAAATTGGAAACCATACTGGGGAATGACTCCTATTCTTGGTGGCTTACCCTCATCATATTACACCCTAGTAGACCTTTCTTGACTTTATTGGTCTTATTTCAGTCTTTTTGAAGTATTTTTAGTCAAAATTTTTTCTTGAATGGCTCCTGATTTGACTCTCTGGCACTATCGCAATGTTGGTCTTGACATAGTTTGCTGGAGAGAAGCCCCTGCCTTAGAGATAGTGCATTTCAGCACACTGTCTCCCACTCTGGCTTGAGTTGATTCCTATTAGGCTAAAAAACCCACCTTTGGCTTGATTTTTTCCAAAGTTTCTTCTGTTTTTGCTTGTTGAAAAATCAATGATTCTTGTGTTTCAAAAATCAAGTTGTATTTCTCCTGTTAGCCCTACTTTGGCCTTGCTTGTTTAGTGCTTCTTGAATGATTTCTATGTCATTTTCAATTCATTGTTAAAGTTAACTTATAGTCGATTAATCTTTTCTGAAAAGGAAGTATTGTAAAGTCTTCATTTCTTTCAAAAAGGAACTAATGTAAAGTCTTCGTTTCTTGTGAAAAAGATTGATTGATTGTATGTGCATTAGTTTCCTTTTGTTCATCTAAACATTAAGGGAATTGAAAATAAAAACTTGCATTATGAAATTAGAGTTTTATGTGTGCTTGTAGCAATAGTATCAGGATATTTCATTAGATGTGCTCCTTGCTCTTTGATTAAATATTCGAATTGTTCTATCCCTTGTAGTTAAGGTTTTCATTATTCAAAATCAAATGAAAAGAATGTTTCTCATCATAGTTACATTCTAGGAATTGAAGATATACATCGCTTGGTGAACGTTGAAAGGAAAAGTCTTAAGAGGATCAACTTAAAAGTGATCTCAATTAACCTAATTGAGCATTGTAACTTAACACATAACGTTTAGAGGTCTAGGCAAGAGTCATGTTCTGGAGTTGTTAAATGTAGCAGTTAGCGTTAATTGTCTACAATACATTCTGAGTGTGATACCTCATTCCACGTACGTAGTTATATCGTACCTCTTCCACGTACCTTCAGGTTTATAGGGTGGTGTTATAGTATGAAAAGTATAAAGGAATTCTCTCAGTGTGTAGTTTTGCATTAGACAGTGCTAACATGGATTGGGCCTCCATGTACTTTCGGGTATATATGGAAGTACTACATTAGGTTGCTATCCATCCTTAGGTAACTGAGTCAGCCGCCTTGTACACTGTGATACACCAAACACATCATTCGGGGAGATTTCCTACACGTATGTTAGGACCTTGGTTTACTGAGGTAGTATATTGCAGTTCTCTGTTTCTTGGTAATACTTTTACCTAGATTATCCCTATTTTGTTGTCTTTTGCTATTTCGATTGAAATAAAATTAATTAACTGTGGATAACATCCTCCAGGTCACTCCTTAGTTGATCCTAGGTTGAAACATATGGAAACAACTTCAGAGTCCACTGATCAAGGAATTCCTTTTAATTCGAATCCTAGTCCCTTTCCTCCTTTCATAAATATCTGTGCTCCATATATGGTTACATTATCCCTTCTGAGATTTACCATTGGCTTGTGAGGATGGTTGTTTTCAACCTACTTGATTCAAAATGTCATGATTTCTTCACAATCGAGTACTCCTCCACCTATACAAAATAAATCTCCATTTGATCCTAAAGTTGACCCTTCCTAATTCCTAATTCCTCATAAACTTCCCTCAAATATTCATAAATTCAATGGAAATCCAAGTGAAGATCCATCGAATCACGTAATGACCTTTCATTTGTGGTGTTCATCCAACACCCTCAATGATGATTTGATTAGGCTTCACCTTTTTTAGCAAATGCTAATTGGTTTGGCAGTGAAATGGTACATCGAATTGACTAGAGCTTCATTCGATAACTTCAGCGTCCTTACCACTACCTTTTTAACCCACTTTCAATTACCCACAAGGTACGAAACAGGAATAGAACTCCTTACCAATTTTAAGCAAACAACAACCACTCACATATCTAATCATATTCATGACTGGCAACATCATCATCGAATGGTAAATACCTATGTTCCTGATCAACTTCTAGCTGAGTGGTTTATTAATTCATTATTACCTTCTATTACAGAAGATTTGGTGAAAGGAGGAGTTGTCACTGAAGAGCAAGTCATTGCTTGTGAAAAATATTTAGACTTGATCTATACTCAATCTAGCATGCTCCATGACAAAATTCCTGACACTCCTAGACCAAAATTTTCCGTTCCTCCCCCTCCTAAATCAAATAGGTACTCTCACGCCAGTGATGGCGTGATTGGTACCTCAAGTATGCAAACCACAAAGGCTCAAACTGGTAAATCCCTTGCAGTTTCTAGTAGAAAAGAAAATTTCAAACTTCCTGCCTCAGAGGTCAATGCCATGTCATCCGACAAAGGCAAAGAATCAAAGCAACCAGGGGGAAAGAAGAACAGGAAAAACAAAAAGAAGAAATAGGAAGATTCACCTCTTGAAAAATCTTCTAAAAATCCTGCTAGTTAAAAGAAACCTAATTAGCCATGTTTCATATGGAATGAGGACCATTATACAAGAGATTGTCTACATTGAGCTGAGGTCAAGAAATTTTTAAAAACTTCAAGCACCTAAGCAGTCTTGACTAATCCATTTCCAAACCCAGAAACTAATTTGGTTGCTATTGATCATGCTTGCCCATCCCAAGTGCTTATGTTATCCGTATCGAAGTACCAAAATGATGCTTTGATATCGATGAGGAATAAAGGTTACAGGAATGCACAGATGTCGAACAACAAGGCTACAGATCAACCCAGTAGTTCGAAAACAACTTCATTAGAAGTTGTGCCACCCATCATTAATGAACTAACAATAAAATCTGCCAAAGGGATTAGTACACAAATTGACATTTAATCATTCTACTCGAGCAGCACAGAATTATAATATAGTGGAGGATCTGGCTCAATCGCCATCCGCTATGTCGACACTTGAAGTATTGCAGAATTGCCCCTCCCAAAAGCAAGCTTTATTATCGGTAATAGTTGTTTGACGCAACGGATTCCAATCTTGTGGCCTTTAACCATAAAGGATATGAACCTCAGTTACCAACCCAACTCGCATTCCTTATCCAAGTAAAAGCCCTCAACAAAACTGTTCATAGAACAATCATTGGTGAGGGCGCATCTACCTATATAATGTCAATGAGCTGCTAGAAAACTTTAGGCTCACCACTCTTGTCATGATCATAAACGACATTAGAATCATTACATGGAAGAACATACACGCCGTATGGGATATTAAGTAACTTGCAAGTTGAACTGGGGGGTGAGATAGTAGAAATTGAAGTCGAAGTTATCAATGCAAACCTCGATTACAATATTCGACTGGGAAGGCCCTAGATTTATGCTATGGTTGCTTTTGTGTCAACATATTTTAGAAATATTTCATTTCCCTTCCAAGGTGGGATTACAATCCTTGACCAACTAACCTTTCTCCGCAACAGTTCATAAGCTATGGGAAGCATTCCAATGATCCATGGAAGATCTCAATCACTTCAAAATGTTGGAGTAGGCTTCCTAAAAGACCCTGCCTTAATGTAGGAATTTACAGGGTAAGTTCCTCAGACAGAACACCAAAGGACACCGCTGACAAATAGATCACAGTTCAATACACCAGTACTTTTGACGCGGTTAAAACCCTCAAAGAGGGAAACAGTCCATGGCCTGAGCCAACGTGGCCACTTCAGGCAATTCATTAATAAAAGAATGAAAATTTACATAAGCTTCTCTCATGGACGGTTAACCTACAAATGACTCTCCATGCTCTTTAAATAGAGATCATGGACCAATCAGGTGTTAAGCCACAGATCAAGTGTCAATAATACCTTGGATAGAATGAACCATCGGATCACTACATATCGTGACCGTCGGATTGTAAGTTACAAAATGTACATAGTAAATAAACACACTTTACCTAACTCTATACTAGACCAAGTTATACATAACTATTTCCTATGTGTCGGAATATCCTAACATCCCCCCTTAAGAACAACTTGGGATAGGATTGAAGGATTTACAAATATGACACAATAGGAGAAGGAAGGAGGCATTAGAGCGTATCCCCCCTTAGTGACAACTTCCTGAACTCCAACCATAAATCGATGTTTAGTGAACTTCACCTCTGTGAGAGCCTTTGTAAAGATGTCTACAACTTGATCATATGTTGAACAATATTGCACTTCAAGAACATGGTTGTGGATGAGCTTTCCGATGAAGTGCATGTGCAGTTCAATGTGTTTTCTGCGTTGATGTTGGACTGGATCTTTGCATATTTGAATGGCACTTTGATTATCACACCAAAGTGTAGTTAGATGTTGCTGGTGAAAGCCAAACTCTGACAGGATTTGACGAAGCCACAAGGCCTCCTTACTAGCTTCTACGACACCACGATACTCTGCTTCTACTGAAGAAAGAGAAATGGCACCTTGTTTCTTGCAAGCCCATGTAATAGGTCTTGAACCAAGAGTGAACACATAACCTGCAGTGGACTTTTGATCATCAGCGTCACCAGCCCAATCAGAATCAGTGAAACCAACCAATAGAGGAGATGCTTTGACACTGTAATGAATCCCAAACTGAACTGTACCTCAAACATAACGAAGTATTCTTTTAGCTGCTTTCCAATGACTTTCATGCCGGTTTTGCATAAACCGAGCAACAAGGCCAATAGTAAAGGAAAGGTCAGGACGAGTATGGGTTAGATACAAAAGTTTTCCTACAAGTTGACAGTATAAGGTAGCATCAACTTCAGGAGAAGTACAAGTAACTGAAATTTTGACTCCAGACTGAAAGGGAGAAGGGGCTGGCTTACAGTCTTCCATGTGAAAATGGTGTAGAATATCACACGCATACTTTGACGGGGAAAGGGCAATACCTTCCTTGGATTGCAAGACTTGAAGACCAAGAAAATAATGTAAGTGTCCTAAGTTTGTCATTTCAAACTTCCTTTTAAGGCTAGTCTTCACATGGTTTATAAGGTTGGGATCACTACCAGTTAGGATAAGATCATCAACATAAAGAACAAGAATGATAAGATACTTGCCCACTTTCTTGGTGTAGACAATATTGTCAGAATGACACCTAGAAAAGCCATTTTCTAAATGAAAGTTATCCATTTTGGCATACCAAGCTCGAGGAGCTTGCTTGAGACCATAAAGGGATTTCTTAAGCCGACATACAGGGACGGAGTCTATTTGTATAAATCCAATAGGTTGTTCCATATAGATTTCTTCATGCAAGTCCCCATGCAAGAAGGCGGATTTAACATCCATCTGATGGACTTCCCATTTGAAAGGGGCAGCAAGGGAAAGAACAAGGCGGATAGAGTTCATTTTTGCAACAGGGGAGAAGGTTTCAGTATAGTCAATCCCTTAAACTTGTGAAAAACCCTTAGCAACAAGACGAGCTTTATGTTTATCAACTTTCCCATCTGGTCCATACTTGGTTCTGTAAACCCATTTGCATCTAACAAGTTTTCGTCCCTTTGGTAGAGGAACAAGATCCCATGTATCATTTGCCAATAATGAAAGATATTCTTCATTCATAGCTGCTTCCCAATCTAGATGGCCTGAAGCTTCTGCAAAGGTGTCAGGATCATAATCCACTGAAGCTTGAGCCAGTAAAGAAGAGGCTCTATCAAACAGAGAACGTGTATGTCACTTATTTGTAGGATCACCGCAAGATCACCTGCTATCCCATGTAGCACGGACCCATTTTGGAAGCTGAGGAGCTGAAGGAGGATCTTGAGAAGGTGGGGGAGGATTTTCATCCTCGCTTTCATCATCTGAAGAAGAAATATTTTCAAAAGTAGAAGAGATAGGTAGAGGTGGCACATCCGCTGAACTAGGCTCATAGGCCGATATATTTTCAGCAAACTTTACATCTCTTCTAATGATAACATTTTTGGACTTAAGTGGAATAAGTATATATCCTTTGACATCTTCAGAATATCCAACAAAAATACATTTTTCACTCATAGGTTCTAAAGCTTTATGTTTCTCATCTGGAATATGGGCCCATGATTCACTTCCAAAAACACGAAAGTGACTTACATCTGGTTTGATTGAGGTCCATGCTTCTTCTGGAGTGATATTCTGTAAAACCTTAGTAGGAGTGAGATTTATTATGTAGTTTTCACAATTAATTGCTTCTTCCCAATAATTAAGAGTATGTCCTTTAGATTGAAGCATACAATTAGCCATTTCCTTTAAGGTGCGATTCTTCCTTTCAGCTACACCATTTTGTTGTGAAGTATATGGAATAGTATGTTGCATTTGAATTCCATTCTCAGTGAAAAAGTTGATGAATTTGTTGTTAATATATTCTCCGCCATTATCAAATCTTAGCTTAAGAATTTGATGTCCAGATTGTTTTTCAACAAAGGCCTTAAAGGCCAAGAACATGTTAAATACTTCACTCTTGAGTTTTAAGAAGTATACCCAAGTGCGTATGGAGAAATCATCAATGAAAGTTAAGAAATACTTGTAGCGAGAGAATGAAACAACTGGAAGTGGACCACATAAATCACTATGCATGAGCTATAAAGGGGCTGAGGTGTGCCAAGAGGCACGTTTTTCAAAACTGTCCCGACGATGTTTTCCGAGTACACATCCGAAACAAACACCATCTCTGCAAGATACCATTGGAAGACTTGTCACCATATTTTCTTTACATAGATTCTGAAGATAGTGATAGTTTAAGTGACCAAATCGCTCATGCCAAACTTTGCTCACTTCATCATTATGAGCAACAAATACTAAGGGAAGATTTGATGACCCACATTTGTGAAACTTATAAAACCTTGTAGAATCATTAGCAATGGCAGTAGCTAAAATCTGTCTAGGATCTATTAGGTCCTTAATTACAACATTGTGAGGTGAAAATTCAACGATTTTACCTTAACCTGAATGGGTTATCTGATATACAGATAGAAGGTTGTAGGATAAGGTTGGAACACATAATACATCATTAAACTGACCATTGTCTATATGAACAGTTCCAATCCCTACAACACTAAGAGATCTATCATCACCAACATATATATTTTTGGTGTTACAATCATTTAAAGAAGAAAACATGGCTTTGTTTTTGGCCATGTGATAATAAGCTCCAGAATCAATGAGCCACTCATGAGAATGAGAAGAAGAAGATACATTTAGTGCATAGCCAGACTGAGATGCTTGACAACCACATGCAGAAAGTGCCATTCCTGAAGATGAAGTTGAAGTTGAAGAGTGCTCCAAATGGATGTTATGCTTCTTCATTGCTGCTTCCAAGGCTTCCATCTTCTTAAAGCATTTGGATTCTATGTGGCTATCTTGATTACAAAAGTTGCAATGTCTATTAGTCTTCTTCCCTTTGTTTTTATTTGTCTTATCATTTTGTTGAAATGATTTTTCATTTTGAGGCTGAGATTGCTTAGGACCCTTGTTTAGTTTAGGACCATTCCTTTTAGGATACAACTTCTTAGGATTCTTTGGATTTGGTTGCTGCTGGGCAGCTAACACTTTCTTAGAAGAGTTTCCAAGATTAAGAAGACCAAGGTGTAAGAGTTTTTCTTGTTCTCTTATTAAAGAGTCACAAAAAGAATCAAAGGAAGGGGACTTGTAGTCTTTTCCTTGAGAAATGAAGACTTCTCTTGTAGAATGGAAGGTGGAAACAAACAAAGACTAGGCTGGTCCCAACTTAGTAAGAATGGAATAGATAAGGTTACTATCTTCTTTCTTAACCTTAACACCTTCCAAGAGAAGTCTAAGGGCCTTGAACTTGGAAAAAAAATCTTCAATGCAAGAAAAATTATTGGGGTCCAATGTAAGAAACTCATTTTCAAGTTGATGGGCTCTAAGTTCATATTTTATTCCAAAAACTTTAGTAATATGTTTCAATGCTTCATCAGGAGTATCAAGTTCTGCAATATGGAATCTGGGATCTGGAGAAATAGACATTCCTATTAACCCACGTGCTTGATCTTGCCTATTTTCCCATTTAGTTGCCTTATCTTCATCTTTCGGTTTGGTTTCTTGGCCTGTGGCTATTCTGTAGAGACCTTTACTTCTAAGTAAATCCACAATGTAGGACCACCATTGGAAGTAGTTGGTGCTGTCAAGAATAACTTGGCATGGAATTTCCATTTTAACAAAAATTGAAGCTATAGATGCTGAAATTAAGTGTTCCAATGGAAATATCTCGAAAAATTGGGCTGTTTAAAAAAAAACGGTTCTGAAAACGGCTTCCGAAAGAAGAGGTTATGGCTTTTTGAAGAAAATTTGATGAAGATGTCGACGAAGTGTGGGAATGTGCGGAAATAAAAAATCCTCCGCCAAAAAAAGGAAACTTGAACTCAAGACCTCTACTCTCATAAATTAGCTTTGGACCAAGTGAGCTATACAAAAAGTTTGAGAGAGAGAGAGAGAGAGAGAGAGAGAGAGAGAGAGAGAGAGGTTGAAGCTTTGGGTTGCGTGCTTGCTTTGAGAAACCTCTTTTTCCCTACAAAACAAAAAACACAAAACCCAACACAAACACACAAAAAAAACGAACCTTACGGCTCGAAGTTAGCTTTATCCGGAAACTAAATATTTTCCTCAATGTTTCTGATTTTACGAGATCACACTAAGGCGCAGCGAAAAAGAGCATACGCATGAGAAAAATCCTTCCTTTCTGTTTCTGATTTTCCCAAATCGCACAGAGTCGCGGGGCAAAGAGCATACGTAGAAATGAAAGGTATAGATCCGGTAATAAAAAAAACTAAATAAACCGAAACTGAAATAAGTAGAGAGAAAATGAATGTAAATTGCAAATAAACATTGTATACCTCTAGATCTTAAAAATGACGCAGCTAGGGTTACCGGAAACATTTTCGCATGAAACGAAAGGGGTTCCTCACTAGAACAGATGCTCCCAACACAACAGAGCAGTCCTCTCGGCCTGAAAGAAGTTAGAAACAGTAGATCTAGGAAACGGTAGTGGGATGCAGTTCTACCGGCTTCAGATTTGGATCACCAACGGACGCGACCCTCAAATAGCTCTGATACCATGTAGGAATTTACAGGGTAAGTTTCTCAGACAGAACACCAAAGGACACTGCTCAAAAACAGATCACATATCAATACACCAATACTTTTGACCTGGTTAAAACCCTCAAAGAGGGAAACAGTCCACAGCCTGAGCCAACGCAGCCACTTCAGGCAATTTATTAATAAAAGAATGAAAATTTACATAAGCTTCTCTCATGGACAGTTAACCTACAAATGACCCTCCATGCTCTTTAGATAGAGATCATGGACCAATCAGGTGTTAAGCCACGGATCAAGTGTCGATAATACCGAGGAGAGAATGAACCGTCGGATCACTACATATCGTGACCATCAGATTGTAAGTTACAAAATGTACATAGTAAAGAAACACACTTTACCTAACTCTATACTAGGCCAAGTTATACTTAACTATTTCCTATGTGTCGGAATATCCTAACATTTAATGGGTTTTTTTGCCCTCCTGCCTCTGAGTAATCTGGCGGAAGTGGCCACAATGGAAACCCGTAATATGGTATCTTCTATATCAGCAAATATTAAGAGGATTTCCAAACATTTTGTTAGCATGGATCATCGCCAGGTATTGCCTCCAAGTCCCATAGAAATTTTGTAGCAATCAATTTTCTTGGCCTTGGCGGCAAACCCAAATCAAATCTCATCAAGTGTCTAGATAGATAGGTCTCGTATACATTCTACAGATGAAGGAATCATTCAGTCAATGATGATAGGAGAGACACCATGAGAAGATTACCACCATCATTCCCATCTTCAAGATAATGACGAAGATTATTCCAGTGACCTAGATCATCCTTCAGTTTTTGATTCTCTATCAAATACTGTAAATACGGTGGATTCCAATCAAAATCTATCCAATATTGAAGAAACTATTGCCATAAATATCTCGACCAAAGATAATGTTGTAGAGAATATTCATGTCAGCAAATCTTGCTCTTCTTCAGAACTAGAAATATACTCCGCAATCTTTCGCGAATTCAGAGATGTCTTTTCATGATCATATGAAGAAATGTCAGGCATCGACTCGAGCATTGTTGAACACAAAATCAAGATTTATCTAGATTTCAAACCAGTACGACAACGGCTTCGATAGTTTCACCCGAAGAAAGCCGCTGCCATCAATGCAGAGGTTGAAAAACTTTTACATGCTAGTTTCATTTACCCTGTTCCTCTGATGACTGGGTATCGAATATTGTTCCTGTCATGAAAAAGAAAGGAATGATTAGAGTGTGTGTTGATTATAGGGATATAAATCAAGCTAATCCAAAGGATAACTACCCTACACCTTCATCGACCAGATAATTGATGAATGCACTAGATGCAAAATATTTTCGTTCATGGATGGATTTTCTGGATATAATCAAATAAAAATTCGCCCACAGGACCAGTCGAAGACTACATTTATATGTCCGTGGGGCACATTCACGTACTGTAAAATACCTTTCGGTTTAAAGAACTCAGGGGAAACTTTTCAGAGGGCAATGAACTACGCCTTCCACGACATCAAACACATCATTCAACCATATCTCGATTATCTACGGGCTCATTCGTGAAAGCTGACTGATCATCTGCAACATTTGAGAGCTATATTTATACATTGCCTACACTACAAGATATCACTCAATCCACACAAGTGTGTGTTTTTTGTTGGATCTGGTTGTTTACCTGATTTCATAGTTTCTAAGGACAGGATTCAACTCGACCCATGTAACGTTCAAGTAATCATCAACATGCCTCCACCTTCAAATTTGATTCAAGTTCATAATCTCCAAGGGAAAGCAATACATGATGCATCAACATGTACATAAAATTCGATGTCCCACTTTGGAAAGCCTACAATGTGCACATATGTTATTTTTTCCTTGAGAATCTCAAAACTCTTCTTACATTCGTCATTCCAACAATATGTAGCATCCTTTTTCAACAAATGTTCCATTGGTGCTGTGATTTGTGCATAGCTCTTAATCAACTTTCGGTAGTAACCATTGTGTCCCAATGTGGCGTTTAGTTCTTTGACACTTCGTGGTGCCTCCAGATTGAGTATGACAACAACCTTCATAGGATCCACCATCAAGCCTTGTTGGCAGACCACATGACCGAGCAAGTTTCTGAAGGGGATGAGGAAAGTGAATTTCTTAAGGTTCAGTGCAATCTGGTGTCGTCGACACATATCCAACATCAACCGTAAGATTGCAATATGTTTCTTGACTAGCCCAAATACAGTCCAATCATCAAAATAAACTTCCAAAAACTTGTGGATGAATTTCTTGAATGCGGCCACTACTACGCATGAAAATATCGTTGGGGCATTCTTTAACCCAAAGGGTGTAACCGTGTACTAAAAACATCCCCAGTAGGTTGCAATGGTGGTCTTTCTTCTATCTTTCGGCGTGATCTTGATCTGATGGTACCTTGAGAATCCATCTGTAAATGAGAATGCTTCTTGTCCACCAACATTCTCCAAAACTTCATCTATAAATAGCGTCGGGAATGGGTCATGAACATAGGCATCATTTAGTTTTCGGAGGTCCATACAGATTCAAATTTCGCCTTTCTGTTTCTTCTCCTACACTATCATAGGACTCACCCAGTTAGATTCTTCCATCGGTTCAACAATTCTTGCTGCCAACATTTTGTCCAATTCTTTGTGGACATTTTCCTTATACTTTAGATTCAAATGGTACAAATGCTGCTTAACTAGTTTCACGTCAGGTTTCAGAGTTATTTTCATCCCTCCTAGTTCATCGAGGATCCCATTTAACTCTATAATTTTGGTCAAGAAAAAGTATTGATATTCCTGAAGTAACTCGACGACGTTATCCACCGTGGCATTATCACAATACTCTCCCAGCATCGCGTACTTCAGCCTGTCTTCTGTACCAGTATTTATCTGCTTCATTTTCAGTGGTGCGGTGATGTTAGGGACCTCGATCATTGGTTCATGAACCTTGCAACTTCCCTCTGTTTCCTGAATATTGATGTTTCTAGGGTCATCATTGTCATCTTCTACCTACACGTTGTAACATTCTAGGACTTGGCTCAACTGATGTGACCATTCTCGCTGCACTATTCATTCTTGTTCGATTGTTATTTTGAAAATAGTGGCCTTAAGAACTTGCAATGCATCATCGACAGTATCCATCCAATGGTCCTCATATAAGAACGTTAATAAAAATCCTTCATGCAAGATATCCCATTCACCTGTACCATGTGACAGTTCTGCTTCAGTATACTAGTTCATTGGGATGACATCCAAGGTATGATAAAATAAGTGTACCCACTCCAGATGGGGTTCTTCTCCATAGGGTTTGGTCCATTTGGTGAGGTTCATGCGTGGGTCATCACATCCATCCTATTTCTCAGTTATTCATAGTTCCGACTTCCGAAACCTTATCTACATCATCCGCCTGCAGCCATGCTAGTCTTCAAAGGTTCCTTCTTGTGTTCCCCACCAATGTGCAAGTGTTGCGCGCAACGCCAATTTTAATGCATCGAACCTTTGGTGCTCTAGTACCACGTTCTCAAACTTGGTCAAGAATTCGTCCACCACTGTCAACCCATCATACATCTGTAGATATCTATCCTAAACTGATACGCAACACATTGATTTAGTCATCACATTACAGTTTAGAGTTGTTACTCTGTTCAACTGATTATTCCATCGTTCATCTTCTTCACCTGAATCTGATGTGCAGGTCTCTGCGCTCTCCCACGATATTCTTCCTTCTGTAGTCAGATTTACCCAATCTTGATCTTGCACAGTTATCTTGTAGATATGATCCAAGTGATCATCATTTTCATCATCGCGTATGGGTTTAGTGTAGCGCTCCTTCAACTCGATGTAGCGAAATAACTACACGTAGGGACTTTGTGTGCTTGCGCCTTCGATGTCCATGGTTACTCCTTGTAATCTCCCCATGGTCAAGATATTTTGTTGGTTTGCCATCCGTAATTGAATTGGAGACCACTGTAATGCAGGCCTACCCATGTGTTCCCATGTCTGTTTAGGTAGCATGTTCGCATCCGACCCCAAGTCCAGAATGACCTGATCCATCTCATAGTCACCAATCTGCGTTGTTAATCAAATTTCTAGGCCAGTGCGTAGAGCATGTTTTCCCAGTTTTCTGGTAACTTAAGGTTCACCTAATCCTGTGCGCGTAGTTATCAGCTCTTGTAATCCTTTAACTACCTTCTGGTTGCGTATCAGCTTCATGCATGCCTCTAAAAAGGTAGTTAGCATAGAGGGATCCATTTCTGGCTTGCGTTGATCCTTACTACTTGATCTAGAGACTTCCACGAAGCTCTTCTTAGCTTCCATAAATGTCTCCTTCGCGCATTCTAAGTCGAACTCAGGCTGCTATGTAGGGGTCCTGCGAACCCATATGTCTCCCTTAATTTGTTTCCCCTTATCTTCCCTAGTGGTTGTGTCCCTTCCGAGCATCATGTTCACGTTGGGGTCTTCTTTGCACAGTTCAACCTTCATCATTTGGAATTTCTAAGTGGGAGTAGACTGAAGCACTCCTTTCTCATGCATCTGTGCAATTGGCGTGGGGAAATCTACCACTTCATGATCAAACTGGTAACAATATGAGCAACATGTTCTGGTCAGGTTCATATAGTCATGCACATAGTGCCTACGTCCTCCACAATTGTACCAGATTAACTATCCACACCCTCGTTTGGGTCCCATTCCTCCTCGTCCCTGTCCCCATCCTAGGAATCCACCTTGCGCTATTGCCGTGGCCGGATTCTGACCTCGCACCCCAGTTTTCATCTGGTAAGTAGGTGTCTGGTCCATAAGCAACTCATAACTTTAGCAATTTCGTTCATCATGGCCCACAATCTACAAAAATTGCAAAATAACTGCTAGGGGGGTTCTGTAAACTTCTGCAATAGGTGACAGTTGTCCATTGTATGCTTTCCTCCCACCTAACAGATCATACACCAGATAGCGGGCGCCACGCTTGGCCCCACTAGTGCCTCTGGTATCAATGGAATTGGTCCCCCTGCCAAATAGTTCACAAATATCGGACAATGATCCTTATAATGGCCTTGGAATTTACATTTTATGCACCACACCTATTCTCATGCTTCTCGCTGGGGTGCCTTATCTTGTTTCAAACATTGCATCTCCAAGCATAGATTTTGTAGTTGCGCATCGATTTGCAAAACTCCCAACCCATGATCCTATATTGGAGTCTCATGCAACCTCATCACTATCTCTAAAGCTTTAGCCTGGGTCAAGATGTTTTGCTATGATAGTTTTGTCCTTAGATGTGGTGACAAAAATGCCACAAACCACGCACAGTTCTGCACATCCGTCAACGTCATGTTAGCCTCATGAATCATACTCTTTAGTCTGTAATCCAGATCCCATAGGGTTTCACTCGGCAATATCATGATTTCCCTGAACCCATTGATCGACTGCATCTCTGATTTTGGTCAGCTAAATTATTTGTTCAATGCATCCTGGACCTTTGCTATTCTTTCATTCGGATGATCCCTAGAGTGCATTATATACCATGTCAACACACGATCTTGCAACGTGCTTACCAAAGTAGCCTTTTTGATGGTATCATCAATAACACCTCGGGCTTCCTATACTGCATTTACCATGAACCAGAACTGGTCTGGTTCCTCATTTTCTATGCCTCTAAATATAGGGAACTTGAGCGCACTCACCATTCCAACCCTCGGCGGTGGTGGAGGTGGGGTAGGTGAAGATGGGCTTGATGTAGGCAAAGTGGGTGATGGTGTGGATGGCAGTGGCAATAGTGGAATACGCTGCTTTATCAACAGGACCATGCTCCTTGGAGAGAACCCTACAAGCTCCTCCTCTCTTTCTCATGACAGTGAAATCAGGGGACTATTTTCCAACCCTTTGCTCCATTGGTAAGCTCTTCCACTCCGCGTTACGCCAGACATCAATGGATTCTCATAACTTGTTTTTCACATAACATAATTTTAATCTAAGTGTTCAGGGATTTGATATACTTACCCCGTGGTCCCTTGAGAAAACGTCGCTCTGCCTCGCTGTAGCTCAAAGTGCTGTCTATCGCGAACTCAGTGATAAACCCTCCTATTATTCGATCCAACCAATGATCTACCGCTCGTGCATTTTTATCTTCAGACACCTCTAGCATGTGTACCAACTACGAAGTCCACACAATGGGCTAATCAAGTTTGCACCTATCCCGACTATCAGCTAATCTCGTGGATTTCTGTGTATAAGTAGCGATCCAACCACCTCTCTTCAGATATCTGTGGAGTTTTGTTTTCCTGTACTACGAACTCGTGAAGCTTCTAATACAACCAGTCTTCAATCTCTTTCTTCATAGGGTTGCAACGTTTGAACATCAAATATCCCCTAGGTAGATCCCAGTCCCAACAATGGAACCATTTGTTGACTTCATGGGGCCTCACCTAGGTTTGGAACTGTTTTAGCCAAACAAATCCCGCACTACCAACCCTTTTGGCAACAGTCCACGGAGCGTGGACTGAAGTCACACCCGAGGTAGTAGGCGAGAGTGCTGGAACCATGTTTCTGAACCCTCTGGATGTCTTGATAAGGACTGTATGGGTCACGACCCAGTCGCCACACTTGCGCTACTCTGCACAACACTATGTCCTTCGTGAAGCTCAACAATGAAGCGTTTCTTATATTTCTTAGTATTAATGTGATTATTATCGATCTAATCTACTCTTAAGGTATTATTCAAGAATTCAATAGTAATAGCTAGCACACGCAATCATAATCCATAACATTAGAAACCATGGCAGATACATAAACCAGAATATAACAGAGCTGCAATATTTTAGAACCAACTTAAATTTATTAATGTCCTGAATTCAGTACAATATTTTTCCAGCCTTGCGCACACAGCTGCAGGGGTCTGTGCACAAAGATGTGGACTCTACCAGGCCTCCGCGTACATAGCTGCAAAGCCTCTATCTCCTACTGCGACCCAAGACTCAAACTTCATGACCCAGAGTGAGTATTAAAATAAAAAGCCCATAATATGTTAGATCTCTCTTCCAAAATCTACTTTCTACCTTTAAAGCCTTGCTCTATTTATACATTCCCATGGGCCGCGGACCATGGGTAGGCTGACTCACTTTCTATTATTTTAAATAATTTTCAGATGGAAAACCCTTTGACTCGACCTATTACATTTCATGCTCTGCGCACTTCGCGAAACTTTTACAATAACATTACCCTAAATTATGGGCTTTAAACCCCAAAACCATTATGCAGGGCCTCTGCTACCAAACTTCTGTTCTTTTATGTTGATGGCATACTCATATTTTCATCATATATGTTTGCATTGAGATCCCTTTTATGCCATGTTGGAAGGATGCTCATCACGCATGAGTTTGTGTCATACTGATTGGAGTCATTTGATTGAGAGTTCCTGTAGCGAACATCTCCTGGAGACAGTCTTGCATGAGGGAATTTTTCCTTGTATGATAACGACATCACCTCTATGTACATCACCACTATTGACAACACCTAATGTAGTGGCCCACGCCATCTTGACACTAGGGTCCGGAGACATAGTCCCTCCTCAACGAACTCTATTATCAACGGCTTATGTTTTTATGTTCATGATGATTGTCTTGTTCCTCTTGCTTAGAACATGCATATGTATTCATTAATCTTCTTTAAAAAAAATGAAATTTAACACATCATGAAAGAAAAAGGTCTTGGAAGGGCCCTTTGTCACATCTAGACCTGGATCAAGTGGTATTAGAGCAGTCTTTGCGTGGATGTGAATTGCAGCGTGAACATTGGAAAGTGTAGTGACAGAGGATGAAAAAGCGATGTACGAGATCATGCTCAAAATTTCAAAAAGGGTAGAGAGAGTGTATGAAACTCTATAGAAAGAGACAAAGAAAAAGGAGCGATTGCAGCTTCAGTTGCAAGCCACAGAAAGGACCCTAGAAAAACTGAAGCACAACAAGCAGAATCTTCAAACAGAGAACGCTGAATTGAAGATCTGTCTACATAAAGAGAAAGAGTAGAAACATAGTTTTCTAGAACAGTTGCAAGCAAAGTATGAGGCCTTGGAAAAGCTGCAACGTGACCCATGTGAGGTAAAAGATAGTCCTTGGAATTCATGTATGTGTCCTGCTGATGATTTCGCTATTTTTGAAAATCTTACCACAAGAATTGGCTCCAAACTATTGAAGAGAATGGGATATGAAGGAAAAGGCTTAGGTGTTAATGGCCAGAGCATTATTAACCCCATCAAGGTAGAAGAATTACCCTCTCGAACAGGACTTGGTATGTTAGGAACGAAGTTAAGGAATGCACTGAGACAGTTAGCGAACTACCAACAATAGACGACGAGCAGCCCTCATCAGTTATTTCCAAATCGATAGAGGAGGTAAAAGATGTTGATTTCCTTTTGGTTTCGTCTTCACATATTATGGTTTCTATTGGAGATTTGGAGATCCCAATTACAGGGACAAACATGAGGCTCTTTACCAGGATGAAGCACAAGAAGGAAGAAGAACTTAGTGTTAATAACCAAGGCATAACTCAACCATTGGAAGTCATGTAGAGACCTCAATTTGCAAGCTTGAGATACACTGAGGGAGAATGCTCGAAGGTGTCATATGATTCCGAGACATCGTTGAAATCATCTAGGAAAGAGAATGATGGGAACACATCCCCATCATCCCATGGAAGTTTCCATTTTCTCATTCTATTTTTCAGTCAGTTTTCGAAGTGGAATGCAGGTGTTAGCATTCATGTGTGAGCAACCATTTCCATGTGATTGATGCCATGAGATCAATGGCACAAACAAATTCAGTGGGTTGACATCCACTTCTTTAGATGGCCCTTGGTTGTGAGGTATATGCAGTGTGCTAATCTACTTCTTTTGTTATGCATTATGCTGCACAAATCCCTGTTTGGTGTTGATGGGGGATCTTGTTTATTATTTGTTTGAATGATTCCTGCTTGATATGACGTGGAATCGTCTATGTGATATACTTGTTGTCATTATTTGTTATGTTATGTTCTGAGATCCCTTTGTTATATTTTGATGGGATACTCAAGTTGTCGTCATGCATGTTTGCATTAAGATCCCTTTCATGCCATGTTGGGAGGATGCTTATCATGCATGAGTTTCTGTCATATTGATAGGAGTCTTTTGAGTGAGAGTTCCTGTAGTGTAACATCTCTTAGAGCGGAATTTTCCTTGTATGATAATGAAATCACCTCTATGTACATCATCACTATTGACAACACTTAATGTAGTATCCTACATCATCTTAACATCGGGGCCCCGTGACATAGTCCCTCCTGGATGAACTCCATTGTCAATGGCTTATGTTTTTTTGTTGTTGATGATTGCCATGTTCCTCTTCTTTACAACATACACATGTATTCATTTATGTCTCTTTTAAAAATGCAATTTAACACATCATGAAAGTAAAAGGTCTTGGAAGGGTCCTTTGTCACACCCAGACCCGGATCATAATCTCGTATAGTATACAGGAAATTCTACTATGGTTCTAACATTCTATGCATGTGATCTCAATGGAAAACTACATGAATAATATTGTAACTGTACTTACATTGAAAGGGGATGTAATCCTTTCCAGTTTTGGGATGGATTCATTGTGCCCCTCAAATCAGCTGAAAGAAAGTTGCAAAGGTATTTGATGAAAACAAGAGAAAGAAATAATAATAAAATTCAATGATCACACGACATTTAAATTTATTATGTTTTTCCATTCAACTCTTCAGAAGGGAAGTGTTTCTATCTATCTCCTCCACCGTCGATGACTGCATGCCATTTCTGTAAATACTTTCTGGTATTTCCTTTTGCTATGTTGTTGCTTTCCATCTTGTACTCATGCTTTCATTGTTGTTGTTCTCTGCAATCAGGAATTATAAAACACATGGTAGGCGAAATAAGTAAAACATGAAATATGAAAAATTCTATATGGAAAAAGGGAAACAATTTTAGATCATCGACAAAATATAAATGAAGAGATAAGTTAAAACAATACCTACAATTTTTTTATCTGTGACTTTTCCTCTTTCTCTTGGTTCCCTTTTCCTTCAATCAATGGATCCGACAATGAAATGAATCCGATGAACTCAAGGTGACAATGTATGTGAAAAAACATCAATGTATATTGCTTTTAGGGTTCCAAGGTTTACTAACTTTTTCAATTCTTATAATTCCAACGTTATAATGTGTAAACATTTCAAAGTTAAATTGTTGATTGACTCATTTAATGTGAAATAGGAGTCAGTTTACATACTTAAAAGATAATAATTGTCAATTGACTCATTCAATGGAAATTGTTATTTTAGTAACGCCCCAATGACAAAGAGTTACTTACGAGATGGAAGTCTTCAAGCTTTGCTGGTACACATACAATACCTCATATGTCTGCTAAAGTGATAAGTTATTAGAAACTATAATTTATGTGGACTATTAATTGCCAAGAAAAGGAAGTTTGCATTAGCAAACACTTGACTGATTCCCAAATTGACACCCTTTTAGCACTCATCCAACACCTTTTTGAGTACCGTTTTCTATTTTCATACCAATCATGACCTATTTTTGCTATACATATGAATTTTATATCAACATATGGTTATCTCCTAATGATTTCATTTTAACATTCATTCTTATGTATTTAGGAAGGAATTTTCTTTTCTATGCTAATAATTGAAAATTCATGAGAATCACTACAAGCAAATCCATAGATATACCTTTGAAACAACACTAAACGATAGTTGCTGCATTACCCTATATGTTTTGATAACACCTTCAGGTTTCACCATTAACCCTATATCATTACAACACCTCTAGTACTTCATTATTGCAAAACAAAAAAGTGCAAGTGCCATTAATCTAGTTGTAATCATGATTTCGGTCCATATTTGAGGCCTTTCACTCATATTATAGTAAAAGGACATCTACAAGGACATTGGGGTTAAAGTAGGGTTTTATTATGGAGTAGAAATTTCACATTTGCAGAATGTTATATGGGCACATAAAGGATTTTTGTAGGGAATAATTTATCCAAGGGTCTCTTACATTTCATAGCCATCTCAATAATTAATATAACTCATAAGAAAACCTTGTATTATTAACGGATCCAATTTAGGTGTGGCCATTGCCACACTCATACACGTTTGGGATTAGATTACTCCTTAGCATGGAAACAATAGAAATGGGTTGTCAAATATTCAACAAACAAGGACATTCCTACCTTCCCAATGAAGTCTTCTCCTGTGGTTTCCCTTAGCACCGCTATTCTTCCAAAAAACACTCTGATTCTGTTTGTTCTGAGAATTGATTTTTTAGTGACTGCTTTGGTTTCATAGTATCGTGTTGATTTTGTTGAATATAGTTTTTATGGAGCTCCCATCTACTTCAATTTTTTTATTGGAGGTCTTTTTCACCACAGGTACAAAAAATATGGCTCCACCTCTTTCATACCTTTCTAAATCCTTATTTATTATTGGTTCCAGTGTTTTCACATTAAACCCCAATCCCCTTGTTGTTTCTTTGAAGTAGATGTTATACAGGAAAATGACCTCCTCATTAGCTCGGAGGGCAAAGACATAATGATTGAAGAAATGACCAAGTTCATAAGCCTTGTTTCCAAGCTAATGTTGCCTATAGATTAGCAGCCTACTTTATAAAGCTTCCCAGCAAGCATAAGGGTGCGTTAGTGATCTAAGTAACTCTACTTGTTACCTCGGGAACATCATTAGTAAACCCTAATGAGGATCTAAGGGTTAGAGGATCAACAGATCTGGCAATGAAATGAGACCGATGAAGTGGAGGTGAAAATATATGTGAAATCAATATATAATGGTTTTTCAGTTCTTAGGATTCCAAGGTTATAATGTATATAGATTTCAATGTTAAATTGTTGATATATTCATTTAATGTGAAATAAAAGTTAGTTTGCATATCTAAAGATAATGATACATTTTAGGCACATATTCATTGAATAGTGTAATTTATAGTTTCGAAATATTTCATTTTGACTATTAGATTAAATTTATTATATTTTATTAAATTAAATTTATTATATTATATTTTATTTTGACTATTAAAAGTTTGAAATGATATTTATTTTATCAAATATTTTTTTTAAATAAAAATGATAATTTGTTATAAATTTTTATTTTCATGTTAATATGTTTCAATGTTATAAGAGAAGTTAAGATGGAAAAGGTGATAGAGAATATAATATATTGATTAAAGAGTTACTGAATATATTTTTTTAATAAGATATTACGAAAGAAATAATTTAAAAAATTATGTGAAAGATTTCAAATCTAAAAATTTATAATTTAGTTTTAAATTGTTATAATGGAAGTTAAGATTGAAAAAATTAAAGAGAACATAATATATTGATTAAATAAATGTTGACTCAATTTGTTTAATAACATGTTATGAAAAAAATAATTTGAAAAATTAAGTGTAGGATTTCAAGTATAAAACTTATAATTTACTTTAAAATAAAATTAGAAAATAAAAAATACCTTTTTCTATTTTTAAAATTAAGAATTTACTTTTTTGAATTAATTTTTTTTACTTATTAAACTGATATTTTTAAAAATTATACTTCACTAAAGGATAGATGAACGCCTCCCATCTAATGTAAAAATGAACACAACCACTCTAAAAAAAGAAGTAAATGATGTTTGTTTTCATTGAGGTCAAATTATTTTTTATTTTCTAAATTCAAAGGCATTTTTAAAATGATAAACATCTCTATTTAGCATTTTCAAATTGCTATTTTCCGATGTTATGGAAAAGGTAAAGAAATACTCATTGGTTTGTTTTCTTAGATGTTATGAGAATAGGTGATGAGGAAATTTTAATAAGAGATTAAATCTTAAATTTATAATTGAGTTATTAAATGATTTTTCAACTAAAATGACTATTTTTTTCCCAATTAAAACACTTAAGACATATTAGCAAATCCTCGGCATGGTTTTGCAATTAATAGATTAACACCTCAACTTTTCTAAAAAAATATCAAATTAAACCTTAAAATATGGATGGTTCAAGAATGAAACCTACTGGGGTCATTGGTGGTGGGGAATTCAAACTCCCCATGTATTGGAAATGAAAGTGTAAAGGTATACATTTTTATATTACATCACGAAAAATTCCATGCATGGATGCATACCCCCACCTTAAAGAGATTTGTGAAATGAAAAAAAGGACACCTTCACCCCCAAAAAGGTATATTCAATGTAGAAATGGATACAATGAACCTCAAAAATGTAGTGTATAAAACTTCACCTTCACTCTTGATAAGGATGGATGATGGGGAAGGTTAACATGTGCACTTCTTCACCTTTCCACTCCTAAACTCCAATGGGATGTAAGTGTGGATTTTTCACCCTTAGGAGAATGGATAGTGTGGGGGTTGAGGGGCACATGATGGCGTATATTCTAGATAATAATTAAATGATTTCTAAATATACAATGGATTTTATAAATATTGGGTTGTTTTTCCCTTCACATGTTTTTGTTACATCAACATATTCAATAATACTTCTGACATTTTCTATTTTCAATATAGTTGATCTAATGACCTAAATATTGCTAACTACAAACATGAAATTTAAATGAATATTATATGCATGAAGTGTTATGTTTTTGAAAACTTTGATATGAATAGACTGTTATAGATCAATGTTCATCCACACTCCTAGAAACATTGCAAGGCACATCAATAATTATAGTTTCTCATTATTTGATGAAATTTTTTATTTTAGTAACACGACAGTGACAAAGAGTTATTTATGAGATGGAAGTCTTCAAAATTTGTTGTTATAAATGAAATACCTAATATTTCTTCTAAAGTGATAAGTTATTGTAAACTATAATTTATGTGGACAATTAATTGCTAAGAAAAGTAAGTTGGCATTAGAAAACACCTGACAGGTGCCACAATTGTCACCCTTTTAACACTCATCCAACACCATTTTGAGTACCATTCGCTATTTTCATACCAACCATCACCTATTTTCCAATAAAGGAGCATTTTATATCAACATATAGTTATATCCTAATGATTTCATTTTAACATTCATTCTTATGTATTTAGGAAGGAATTTTATTTTTTATGCTAATCATTGAAAATTTCGAGAATAACTTCAAGAAAATCCATACATATACCTTTGAAACAACACTAAAGGACAATTGGTGCATTACCCTTTATGTTTCTGTAACACCTTCAGGTTGCAACAGTAACCTCATATCATTGCAACACCTCTAGTACCTCATTATTGCAACAAAACAAAGTGCAAGTGCCATAAATCTAGATGTAATCTTGATTTGGGTCCATATTTGAGGCCTTTCACTCATATTATAGTCAAAGGATATCTTCATGGACATTGGGAATAAAGTAGGGTTTTATTATGGAGTGGTATACTCACATTTCCAATCTGGTTATATGGGCACCGAAAGGATTTTTCTAGGCATTACTCTATCCAAGGGTCTCTTAGATTTCATAAGCATCTCAATAATTAATCTAACTCATAAGAAAACCTTGTATTATGAAGGAATCACATTTAGACGTGGGCATTGTCACATTCATAGACATTTGGGAATAGACTGTTCCTTAGCATTGCAGCAATGTAATCAGGTTCTCAAATATTCAGTAAGCAAGGAACTTCCCACCTTCCCAATGAAGTCTCCTCCTATGTTTTCTCTTAGCACTTCTATTCCTCCAGAAATCACTCTAGTTCTGTTTGTTCTGAGAATTGATTTGATAGTGACTGATTTCGTTTCATAGATTTGATCCAAATTTAAACAGGAATGCAAACAAATACAGAGATAACCACATAAAAAAAGATGCAAAGAAAATAATACTTCATTTCATTGATGTAGAATGTTGAAATATGCTTACAAACAAAAATGGAAATAAACCAGCTAGGGCGATGGTAACTATTCTCTGAGAAGAGATGTGGTGGCTACATGCCTCTAAACTATGTTACAATGAGGCTTGAAGGCCTATTTATTGCGGAGAAACAATGGAAAACCCTAAACATCAAAAAAAATAACCCTAGAAGATGAAACACCAAACTGTGGGCCCTGTTTGGGTAAATTGGTACATCAACTTCCCGGGGTCATAAATTTGGCATACGATCTTTGTTTGACATGCACAGTATCTCGTTAGAAATATCTATTCGAGAACTACAACTTTGGCAATAGGATTATTGAACCATGGCCCCATGTTGCTCCCATTTTTCCCAAAAAACGTCGTTTAGGGCCTCAAAACAGCTCCGGAAGTTCAGGACCCGAAAAACTGCTAAAAATTGTAAATTGTGCTACAATTAAGGAAACTAAAAATCTGAAAGAAACAACGGTGGGGGTCCAAGTGGACTTGGCAAGTTTCCACCAATATCCACCTAGATCATTCCTCCCCCCTTAGGAAGCAATGGTCTCCATTGCATTGAGTTCCTCCATGAGATGAAGAAACTTTTGCTGAACTTCGTCCCTCGTGAGCGACTTGCCCTGGTGAAGGAGTTGGCCTACTTTGAAAACTTGATATAATTGGATATTTTGCTGGTGATTATGCTTGATTTGTGTGTCCATGATCTGATTAGCTGCAGCTTGTTCCATACAATCTGGATTTAACCCTGTGGGTGTGAGCTGTTCTGCAATGTCGGATGTGTCTAGTAATGGTTGAAAATATGGTCGAAGGCTGTCCACAATGAACACTAGTTGTAGGCCAAGGAATGGGGGAATGTTGAGATCAAATGCATTGTATCCCACAACCTTGGTAATGGTTTAAGGACCATATCAGAGTGGTCTAAGTTTCTGATAGGCTCTGGTAAGACGTTTCTTTTGCAAATGCAAATAGACTTTGTTGCCCACCTGAAACTTGTGTGGCACCCGATGTTGATCATGTCGCTGCTTGTACTTGGCATTTGATTTCACCAGAATGTCATAGATCTGCTGGTGACTATGTTGGATGTGCTCAATGAAGCTATTTTCCTTATGTGTTTCAGACTGGACATGAGACAGATCTGCGTGAGTAGCTACAACTGGCATGGCCACATCAATGGGACATAGTGGCTCAAATCCCAAACCCACATGAAAGGGGCTGTGGCTAGTCGAGTTATGGAGAGCCCGATTTTAGCTGTGTTGAACATAAGGGAGGCTCTCGTCCCATGTCTGTGGATGCTTTGAGTTGTACATGCACAGAATGTGTACGATCATCTTGTTCACAACCTCTATTTGGCCATTAGTTTGAGGATGGAAGGTTGTGGACTTAGTGAGTTTGGTGTCCAGCATTGACCAGAGACTAGACCGAAATTTACTGACGAACCTTCTTTCCTGATTTGAGATGATAGACTATGGGATCCCAAAGTGTACCCACACTCGTTCAAAGAAGAGTTTAGTAGTGGCTTCTGCTGTGATATTCTTCTTGCAGACAGCCATAATGGCTATCTTCGAGAACCTGTCGACGACCACAAAAACACGGTCATTTACATGCTTAGTGGAAGGAAGACCTAACATGTAATCCATGGAGATGGATTCCCAAGGTCGATTAGGGGTAGGCTGCGGGGTATAGATGCCTCGCTTCTTGATGGTTGATTTGGCAGTGGAGCAAGCAGTGAATTGTTTGATGTACTACCCAACATCATGTCGAATATTCGGCCAATAGAAATACTTTTGTAGTAATTCCACAATTTTCTCGACCCCGAAATGTCCAATAGCCACACTGTAGTGTGCTTCCCAAATCATCTTCGCACGCTGGATTGAGGTAACACAAAGGTGACCCTGGTGGCATAACAGGGCATCCTGGAGGTGAAAATCTAGAACATGCTGACCCTCTAACCCTCCAAGAGTGTCTGGTATGTGTGGCCGAATTCTAGGTCGCTTTTGTAGAGAAGTGGCCAATCAAAAGTCTCGTGCCCACAAGAGTTGAGCACAGTGGTTAACGCCATGATCGGTGGTCAACTAAGGAAATCTACAGCATTATTGGTGCTACCCTTCTTATACTTGATGTTCAAATGGAAATGTTGCAGGCATGTGAACCACTTCTGATGGCAATCATTCTGCAATTTCCCTTGGGTTTGTACAAACTTCATGGGTCGGTGGTCTGTGTGGATGACTGTTTCCTTCCCCAAAATGTAAAGCTTCCATTGTCGGTAGGCCTACACAATGGAATACATCTCTTTGTCATAATTGGGGTACTTCTGGAATGTGTCTAAAAGTGTCTCATTGTGATATGCCACTGGATGCCTGTGTTGAGTAAGGACTACCCCAATAGCATATTCAGAGGCATCTATCTTGACCTCAAATGGTTGTTGCAAGTCTGGTAATGAAAGCACGGGTGTCGTGCAGAGATGATCTTTCAACCCTGTGAATGCCCTTTATTGAGATTCAAACCAAAAGAATTTTTCTTTCATTCCTCCCTTGGTGACTTGACTCAAGGGCCAAGTGATATGAGAAAATCCCAACACAAACTTGTGGTAGACGTTGGCGGAGCTCTATCAAAGTGGTTGGAGATGGCCAATCTCGAATGACTTGAATCTCGGATGGATCCACATGCACCCCCTGCTAATCAATAATGTATCCCTGATACTGAACCTGGGTCATGCCAAAAGTGCATTTCTCCAAATTGGAACATAAATTTTGTTTCCGCAATGTTTGGAGAACCTGTCGGATGTGGTGGAGGTGCTCTTCCCAACTCTGGTTGAAGATCAGGATGTCATCCAAGTATACCACTACAAATGAGTTGGTGAATGGCCACAATATGTCATCCATTAGCCTCATGAAGGTTACAGGAGCACTCGTCAATCCGAAAGGCATCACTAAGCATTCGAACAGACCCTCCTTGGCGTTGAAGGTAGTCTTGCAAACACCAGAGGGTTTGATTGGTACCTGGTGATATCCTAACTTCAAATAGATCTTGCTGAAATATTCCCCCCCTTCAGTTGGTCCAAGAGGTCATTAATCCATGGGACCACGTACCTATTATGGACAGTGATCTTGTTCAGCAGCCGATAGTCAATATACAGTCTCCAAGTCCCATATTTCTTCTGTACCAACACAATTAGGCTCCCACAGGGCGATGAACTTGGACGAATGTGACCTTTTGTTGAGGGCCCTGAAATCGGGTCAACAACAAGGGGGATACCCACCCGGTCAGGAACCTGGTTGGCAGCTCCGTGCCCGTTTGGTGTAGTGGGTCCGACTGGGGATAACGGGACCAGCTTCCCGATCTAAGGGTGTGTGTGTGTGTGTAGGGTTTGATTACGTTGTTTCTTGAGAACTTTTGAGAGCTAATTTAAATCTAACTCATGATTTGACTATAAGCTGCTGAAATCTAATGAAAAACAACATGTGCAATCTATGCTAACTCGGGGTATATCTTTTCCATCATGCGATCTAAAAAGATTTCATATAATAACTGGTAATGAAGATTATTTAGCTACTATAAGAATATAAGCCATTTAAGATAAACCATTCTGCATAAGAAGTTAAACAGGACAGTTGTGGACTGCATATCGCATGATAAATCATTCATATGTCAAGCATGAACAAATGAATCCATCGTACAAAAGTGCCAAATGGCAACCACACATTTATACATTAACATATAAATAACATCAGTTGTATATCACTTTAAGCAAATAAGTAGAAATTCATCAAGAGATAAAAGTACCATTTATGACTGATTAATACTCACAAACTTCAAGCAATAATGATTTACTTCTACTTACTTCTAACACCTACTAAGAGTACAGAAATGCAACATCAGTAGCAGACATTAAGATGCAGATATAAATAAATCCGATCCTTCCATTCATCAAAACCTCCTCTGAGGTGCAGAAATGCATGTTCTGAGGACAAGTTTTTGACAAATTTCTGGACCCTTCTCCAATGCAATGAGAAGGGTTAAAATACTATGTCCTAATTCTGATAATAGTATTATTACAAAATTAAGGATTTGGTTTTCAAACGACCGTCCCTTTTCTAATATAACTTAAAACAAAAAGAAACAACATTCTAAATAAAACTACTTGTGGACTTGGTCTTTGAAGTTGCATGTTTCTAACATAGGCTTGAGAAGAGTCGGTTGGTTAATTTCCGTTCTAAGCTAGGCTGCGAAAATGACATTTATAAGAGCTGGCGCTACCTTCTCGACTGCGTTCATGATACACTTTACCATCATCCATTGGCTATGTGGTTTAACCAGGTACATCCAGTAATTTTCCCAATTCAGTCTAGCCAGTGCTTGGATAGCTTTCCCTTTTGCCTGTGCCTTTTGCCTCCATTCTGTCTCCAGTTGCAACTTGCTTGGTAGGTATCCCGGGGTGGTCTCTGAAATCAAATTTGGCCTGTGTAAATTTTCATTTACACAGTCGATAAGAATACTTGCCTGTGTCGCCGTTGTCTCTGCTGCTTGCTCTGCCTGCGTGATCTGCTCGTCTCATTTATTAAAGAGAATTTCTTTATGATTTTCATTAATTCTAGGTGCTCCTGCTCTTTTTCCCTCCTCATCCTCTTGCCAAGTCAGATACTCTGTCATCCTCTTGTCGTTCTGATCATATTCGCTTCGCAATTCCACCACCTGACCGGTGATTTTGTCGCTTAGCTCACATAAGTGCCTCCACTATGATATTTTACGCCCCAATTCTGCTTGTTGCTGCAGTAGTTGCTCGTTCAAGCCGATGGACTCTGAAATAAACTCTGCAAGCTTAGGTTCATCTTTGTGCATTTCTTGCTCCGTCTGTAGTTGTTTTTCTTTTTCTTCAAGACTCTTTTGGTAGCCTATTTGCATCTGTTGGAAGTCTTCTTGAAGCTTTTCGAGCTATCTGGAAGCTTCATTGTTTTCTTTGCCTTGCTGTAACTGTTGTTGTAGCAGTTGTATGTGATTTTCTTGTTCCTTTAAGAGCTGCTGAACTTCAGAGGCCTTGTCAATAGTTGTAGAAGCATACGCTCCTGCAATTTGAGACAACTTCGTAAGATTTTCTGTTGGATTATTATTTGGGTCTTTCCACAAGACGTCTAAATGTTCAGCGTTTTGAGACAGTGCATTTTCGAGCTTTCTTTTCTTTCTCTGTCTTCTCACAACTGCTTTGTGTTGGGGACTGTAGAACACATCTAGTGGGGGAATTTCTTCTACGTTAAGTAGAAGTTCTGAGAATGGAGTGATGGAGAGGTCTTCTGCTTCTGTGGTAACGCTGACTATGGTTGGAGCAACTTCTTGCACCTCCTATGTATCGTTCACAGGTGTCTTTGGGACTTGCCCTTCGAGGTTAATTAATTCATTGAAGGACTCCCACTCTTTATCTAGCTCTGCTGTGACAAGAGGAGATTCGATAACCGGAGGGGGAACATCTCTTGGTGGCGAGGTGATAACTTGTTGCTGAGACATTACACTTGACTGAGCTGTATCTTTGACTGCTTCTTCGTTAATTTCTTTGTCATGCACAGACTCTTCAGGATGTTCGGAACCTTATTGCGCGGTGTTGGACTTAGATCTGGAAGTGCTGGAGTTCTCACTGAGGCTGATGCTCGGAGTTGGCTTTCTAGTAGGTATTCGCAGCCTTTCTAGTGGAATTCTGGCTAGCCTTCTATCTCTATATGATGTGAATTTCTGGAGGTCACCTGGAGATAACCTTGACTAAGCTTCTCACAAAATCTCTTTGATTGAGCTCTTACCCTGAAAGAGATCGTCAAACAAATCTTTGCGTACGAAGAACACTCTTATCTTGACGTTCGTAGTAAACTCTTGGGTAACTTTATTTGGGTCGAATGGCCTCACCGGGAACTTATATAATTGAAGGCACGTCACGTTTTCCACCTCACCAAAAGCGTGTCCTACATCGAATAAAGAGAAGGCCCCACAATTGACGGGAAATTGAGGCCAAATGGCCTTTTTCTTATCTTTTAATTCTTTGGTTAAGCCGCCTTCAGAGCAGGTCTGATAAGTGATTTCTCGAGCCAAAAGCTTATCTGGGACATACAAGGATAGGACATGTGGAGGTACAGTGCTTCCATAAACTCGAATGTAAGTAAACCATTCTTCCCCAAACCATCATGCGATGGGGATGATGTCTGCCTCCGCTTCGGGAGAGCACCTTGGGGGGTCCTTATCATATATCATTCTATATATGGGCAATATAAGCCCATGGTAGATCTGGTAAAAATGAGGGGCAAACTGGGAATCCCACAAGACTTTGTGATAGACGTGAATAGGCAACGGGTCTCGGGTAGTCCATTTCCATCCCATAATGGAGAAATTAGATACAAGGCAAACAAAATCCATAACCTAGGCAGCCAAATAGAAAGGAGGATAGACCCTTTGAGAAAAGGATTTTTTGGACCTGTAACTAACCACAGCCGTATATAGAGTATCGGAAAGAATTCTAGCCCAATCTACTATATCGGCATTTGTGGCAGCGTCAATTAATGGCAACCACTCAAATGAAAACTTGTTGATATCGGGCATACCAAACAACCTACACAACATGGCTGCAGCAAAACAATATGGAGAAGTAAGGGACCCAGTGTTGTACATACCGTTCTTATCCTTCTTTAACGACTCATCTCTTCTAGACCATTATTTAGTGGTGTCCGATAGATCTGGGTTCTCCATTGCGAACTTCCTAAAAAATTGTGCATTATAGGTCGCTTGCGGTTCGGGCAGATGGTACATGAGCTTCAGATCTTGGGCGGCGAAAGATCCCACGAGCCCATGTCCCTGAATCTTGAATTGTCTGTTGTTTAATTCTGCATCATCTAGAATCCACTTGAACATATCTGTGTATGGTAGAATCTTAGGCCTTGCCACTATTCTGTGAAGGAATGAACATGCTAGGTCTTCTAGGGATGCTTCAGAGGAGCATGGTGCACCTGCAACGGCAGTCACCTTCATTATTCTCGGCTTCTCCTCTTCTAATAGCCTGTACATGCCTTCCCATGTGGAGATTCCTGCATCTCGGTTGCAGGCTGTATCTGTGTATAGGGGCACCATCTCCTTGGTCTTCTCTCTTGCTTCGGAGCTTTGAGCTTTGTTCTTCTTTCCCATTTTTACTTTGTGTTTCTTTCTAAGTCGTCTTTGCACTTTGTTCCTGCAGATTACAAGTGAAATGGAATGTCTGATCAAAAAGGTGATGGGAGAGTTTTAAATGCAAGAGATAAATCAATTACGCCACCT
Source organism: Pinus tabuliformis (assembly GCA_031772625.1). NCBI lineage: Eukaryota > Viridiplantae > Streptophyta > Pinopsida > Pinales > Pinaceae > Pinus > Pinus tabuliformis. The sequence goes on from CM062816.1 coordinate 1,786,716,980, forward strand.
TACGTGAAGAAAATATCCAACAAGGCATGCGTCTTTAATCCTCTTAATGACCGACAACCAATTCATTTACTAACATTAAAAGCGCATGATTTCAGGTCATGTTATGGTAAGTGGCTTTTCCTTTGAAAGGCACGCTCGAAGGATTTGTACTAAAGTGATTTTATGATTTGCTGACGTACCCTCGCATGTCGCACGATCGCAATATCGCAGATCGCAAAACTTAGTGCTTGCCAAACCTCGTCTGGCTTGTTTCTGCGATATACGATCTAGCGATCACAATATCGCAGATCGGCGAATTTCTTGGCTTTTCGCTATGGACATTAGTATGGTGCGATGCGATGTCATTATTAATCATGAGGGTGGCGCGTATTTTGATTTTAGAAGAGTAACGGAGATGTTTCCTAACTTTTTGCATACACGACTTAAAAGACCTATCGTCTACCATAGAAAAATATCTAAGATGCCTTTTCTAAATTATGATTTGTAACTTCAAAAAGAAAGTCTAGCTTTTCCTAAAATTTTTATCTAAGGGTCCCCATTCATTTGGTATCATTCATTTGATACTAAATGAATAAAAAATGGGGGGGTGGTTGCTGGCCACAACATTTGGCGATTCACTTGGGAGAACCAGTTATCTCTGCATTTCTATTGACGCTTTTAAAAACTTCTGAAAAATTTAAAAATTTTGAACTTTATTATAAAAAGATAAGACAACTGAGACTTCAAAACTGCCTATGATGTTTTGTTTCAACCTCTTTCCGTTTTAATTATTTGTACACCCAGTTCGTCTTTGCATCTAAATCAGCTGTTACTTGGTCTTTGTGAAACATAAAATAAAGTCTTCTCTATTTATCAGTCCTTTAGTATGCTCCTTAGTCGCAGGTAGAGCGTCTGCTGCCAGCAGGCGTTCATAGCCTCGACAGGGTTACCTTTTAACCATCAATGATCCTTTATCCTGCTTGAGGTTACTCGCAACATTCCAGAGAAAAATCCTTTTTGACACACTTTTCCTTTTTTAATTCTCTAAAGAAAAATGTCTTGGTTTGGTGGCCAAATTATGACACAACCATTCACTTGATTTACACTTTTGCTAAACAAGTCGGCTCTTAATGAGACCTCTTGTCTTTTGATTGCAACAATCTTAAGTCGTTGCCCTGTTTTGATAGACAGTATTGGCAAAGTCAGCAAGTTATAATATCTATGATCATGATAAGCCGGCTCGTGATGAGACCTCTTATTCTTTGAGATATAGTGTTTTTCTTGGGTTGTTTCTCTGAATGCTGTAATTTCCTTTTAGCAGGGAGGAAGTCATTGTTTTTCCTTAAGAAAGTTCTGGACGACAATGAGAGGGCCGATTTTTTTTTTTAATAAAGGCTGTTTTGACAGAGAATACTTATCTTAAAATTGATACCTTTCATTGTGATGACTTAAAAAAAATCCTATACTGAGAGAGCTTTCTTTAAAATTTTGGAGTTTGAAACTATCATCATATATGGGTTGAAGTTCTAATGATAATAAAGATCAATTTTTTTTTTAAAAGATTCACTGTTGATAGTAGTAGAAGTTCCAAATTTTCAATAGAGACAAGGTATCTTCAGTAAATGTCAAATGTCATTGAACCAGAACAAACATTATTATGGAGGAAATTAAAAAGGAATGATAGGCAAATATTTTCTGAGGTTATGGAGAGAATATGTATAGCTTTGCCTATCAGTTATTAAAAACAAAAACCTAACTAAATTACTCCTACTCCTACTCCTACTCTAACCATATACATGAAATAACTATGTGAAATGATATTTCCAATGGAACCATCTATTCATTTTTATCCCTAGCCTAATGAATCTTCCAAGCATTAATGAAAAGAATCGAATTTTTCTTGGATCGTAATTGTTGGCTAAGAAATAAAAACACAGAACCTCAATTGGAATTCTGGCTGATTTTCTTTTCTTATGCAAAGTTGTTTCCAACTGGGTACCTATTGGATCATAAAAATCAGAATGAATTTCAGTTGTGAATTGATGATGTCGCAATAGGAAGGATAACAAGTCAAATTGTGGACAATATTTTTTGATTTCAATGACTTGTAGCCTTTTATTTGTTAATTTCGAGTTTTTTGTGATTTTGTTCGAAAAGAAAATTCTCATATGTAAGTCGCTAAAACATAATCTATCAAAAGTTTGAAGATTTGAAAAGAAATCCGATTTTGTACATAATGAGTTTGAGTGAGAAAGGAATGATTGGGAATCTATACAAATAGTGTTACAGCACGACTGGGTTTTACTTGTAACATCTTGTTTTTCACAAAAACTGGCCAGGTTTTGTGAATAGGGAACTAGGTTATGATTACAAACATGGATGGAGCTTTCTTCATGATACGAATCATAGATCGGGGTATTACCTGGGATAGTAAAATCATTTAAGTGATCTTCTACTTCGAGATGAGGGTGGACTGGCATGATTTCTGATTTAATATGTCCTTTATCTTCTGACCCTAGTTGAGTTATCTGAGAAAACTCAAAAACATCATCATTGTCAAAGTAACTATCACAAAAGACCCTACAGATTTCCCCAGGTTCCTCCTTTTCATTGTATGTTTTCTGACAAGGGAGGTCAGGCAATTCCTTTTTGTCATTGATCGAAAGTTGTGTTAATGCAATCTCTTTAACTTGAAAACCTAATGATGAGTCATTTAAATAACCCTCTGTAGTTTTTGAGATATCTTGAATATTAAGAGGGGAAATATTGTCATCACTAAAAACATCAGGATAAAGAGAAAAATGTAAATCTGGAACAATGCATTTGAAAATATCATAAAAGAAACTTTGTCCATCAGATTCATCATAAATTTCGGGCTTTAGATCATACCTTTTTGCGCTGATACTTTTTGAAAGAGAAACAATTGATTGATCTAACCTTGGCATGTGCATTCGTTGACTTGAAATGATATTGTCAGAGTCATCTTTTGTTTCCAAGGTAATTTTCTTTTTAGCATCCTCATCTCTCTTTTCTGGTAGTAGAGCATTAATGACTCCCAGGCTTTGTAGATTTTCTTCATTATGGATGCTTTGTGTATTTGACTTGGAATGATCATTCATATTAGAAGAAAGGCTAGCAAAGGTAGAATTAGTTTCTGATTGGTCAGAAACAGGAGGTAGGAAATACTCATCGTAATCTGAAGATTCTTCGTCTGTGAGCTCATTCTCGAGATCATACTGTAGGCATTTAAGATGAAATCGCATATTGAAATCCCTTACGGGTTCATCTTGTTCTCTAAGATAATCAATTTCATCATATACCTGGTCGTAATCATAACAATCAAATTCCAAGATGAAAATCTTAACGAACTGGTTCTAGCTGTGAATTTATGCAACTGGGAGGTTTCTACACCATTTTGTAGCTTCTGCTGTGAAGGTAAGAGTAAACATCCTGCACAAAATGCCTTCATCAATCTTCTGAGTATCAGAAGTTGAAAATTTTTGTATGAAGTGAAGGGCGTGATTGAATGGGGAAGAGTTTTTCTTACCATTGAACTTTACCTGAGACAATAGCCTTACCACGTCCGGTGGAATGTTGGAAGAGGTATGAACATAGATGCAACTCCAAATAGGAATTTCATGAGTAGTCATCCTGTTTCAAGATTTATAATTCGAAGAACATTCCAACAGGTATTATGCTTAGGCCCTCCTTCTAGCACCAAATATGTTGAGGGCCCTGAAATCGGGTCAACAACAAGGGGGATACCCACCCGGTCGGGAACGTGGTTGGCGGCTCCGTGCCCGTTTGGTGTAGCGGGTCCGACTGGGGATAACGGGACCAACTTCCCGATCTAAGGGGGTGTGTGTGTGTGTAGGGTTTGATTATGTTGTTTCTTGAGAACTTTTGAGAGCTAATTTAAATCTAACTCATGATTTGACTATAAGCTGCTGACATCTAATGAAAAACAACATGTGCAATCTATGCTAACCCGGGGTATATCTTTTCCATCATGCGATCTAAAAAGATTTCATATAATAACTGGTAATGAAGATTATTCAGCTACTATAAGAATATAAACCATTTGAGATAAACCATTCTGCATAAGAAGTTAAACAGGACAGTTGTGGACTGCATATCGCATGATAAATCATTCATATGTCAAGCATGAACAAATGAATCCATCGTACAAAAGTGCCAAATGGTAACCACACATTTATACATTAACATATAAATAACATCAGCTGTATATCACTTTAAGCAAATATGTAGAAATTCATCAAGAGATAAAAGTACCATTTATGACTGATTAATACTGACAAACTTCAAGCAATAATGATTTACTTCTACTTACTTCTAACACCTACTAAGAGTACAGAAATGCAACATCAGTAGCAGACATTAAGATGCAAATATAAATAAATCTGATCCTTCCATTCATCAAAACCTCCTCTGAGGTGGAGAAATGCATGTTCTGAGGACAAGTTTTTGACAAATTTCTGGACCCTTCTCCAATGCAATGAGAAGGGTTAAAATACTATGTCCTAATTCTAATAATAGTATTATTACAAAATTAAGGATTCTGTTTTCAAACGACCGTCCTTTTTCTAATATAAGTTAAAACAAAAAGAAACAACATTCTAAATAAAACTACTTGTGGACTTGGTCTTTCAACTTGCATGTTTCTAACATAGGCTTGAGAAGAGTCTGCTGGTTAATTTCCGTTCTGAGCTGGGCTGCGAAAACGGCATCTATAAGAGCTGGCACTACCTTCTCGGCTGCGTTCATGATAGACTTTACCGTCATCCATTGGCTATGTGGTTTAACCAGGTACATCCAGTAATTTTCCCAGTTCAGTCTAGCCAGTGCTTGGATAGCTTTCCCTTTTGCCTGTGCCTTTTTCCTCCATTCTGTCTCCAGTTGCAACTTGCTTGGTAGGTATCCCGGGGTGGTCTCTGAAATCAAATTTGCCCTGTGTAAATTTTCATTTACACAGTCGATAAGAATACTTGCCTGTGTCGTCGTTGTCTCTGCTGCTTTCTTTGCCTGCGTGATCTGCTCGTCCCATTTATTAAAGAGAATTTCTTTATGATTTTCATTAATTCTAGGTGCTCCTGCTCTTTTTCCCTCCTCATCGTCTTGCCAAGTCAGATACTCTGTCACCCTCTTGTCGTTCTGATCATATTCACTTCGCAATTCCACCACCTGACTGGTGATTTTGTCGCTTAGCTTACAGAAGTGCCTCCACTGTGATATTTTACACCCCAATTCTTCTTGTTGCTGCAATAGTTGCTCGTTCAAGCCGATGGACTCTGAAATAAACTCTACAAGCTTAGGTTCATCTTTGTGCATTTCTTGCTCCGTCTGCAGTTGTTTTTCTTTTTCTTCAAGACTCTTTTGGTAGCGTATTTGCATCTGTTGGAAGTCTTCTTGGAGCTTTTCGAGCTGTCTGGAAGCTTCATTATTTGTGTTGGCTTGCTGTAACTATTGTTGTAGCAGTTGTATGTGATTTTATTGTTCCTTTAAGAGCTGCTGAACTTCAAAGGCCTTGTCAATAGTTGCAGAAGCATACGCTCCTGCAATTTGAGACAGCTTTGTAAGATTTTCTGTTGGATTATTATTTGGGTCTTTCCACAAGACGTCTAAATGTTCAGCGTTTTGAGACAGTGCATTTTCGAGATTTCTTTTCTTTCTCTGTCTTCTCACAACTGCTTTGTGCTGGGGACTGTAGAACACATCTAGTGGGGGAATTTCTTCTACGTTAAGTAGAAGTTCTGAGGATGGAGTAATGGAGAGGTCTTCTGCTTCTGTGGTAACGCTGACTATGGTTGGAGCAACTTCTTGCACCTCCTGTGTATCGTTCACAGGCGTCTTTGGGACTTGCCTTTCGAGGTTGATTAATTCATTGAAGGACTCCCACTCTTTATCTAGCTCTGTTGTGACAAGAGGAGCTTCGATAACCGGAGGGGGAACATCTCTTGGTGGCGAGGTGATAACTTGTTGCCGAGACATTACACTTGACCGAGCTGTATCTTTGACTGCTTCTTCGTTAATTCCTTTGTCATGCACAGACTCTTCAGGATGTTCGGAACCTTCTTGCGCAGCGTTGGACTTAGATCTGGAAGTGCTGGAGTTCTCACTGAGGCTGATGCTCGGAGTTGGCTCTCTAGTAGGTATTCGCAGCCTTTCTAGTGGAATGCTGGACAGCCTTCTATCTCTATATGACGTGAATTTCTGGAGGTCACCTGGAGACAACCTTGACTAAGCTTCTCACAAAATCTCTTTGAGTGAGCTCTTACCCTGAAAGAGATCGTCAAACAAATATTTGTGTCCGAAGAACACTCTTATCTTGACGTTCGTAGTAAAATCTTGGGCAACTTTATTTGGGTCGAATGGCCTCACCGGGAACTTATATAATTGAAGGCACGTCACGTTTTCCACCTCACCAAAAGTGTGTCGTACATCGAATAAAGAGAAGGCCCCACAATTGACGAGAAATTGAGGCCAAATGGCCTTTTTCTTATCTTTTAATTCTTTGGTTAAGCCGCCTTCAGAGCAGGTTTGATAAGCGATTTCTCGATCCAAAAGCTTATCTGGGACATACAAGGGTAGGACATGTGGAGGTACAGTGCTTCCATAAACTCGAATGTAAGTAAACCATTCTTCCCCAAACCATCTTGCGATGGGGATGATGTATGCCTCGGCCTCGGGAGAGCACCTTGGGGGGTCCTTATCATATATCATTCTGTATATGGGCAATATAAGCCCATGGCAGATCTGGTAAAAATGAGGGGAAAACTGGGAATCCCACAAGACTTTGTGATAGACGTGAATAGGCAACGAGTCTTGGGTAGTCCATTTCCATCCCATAATGGGGAAATTAGATACAAGGCAAACAAAATCCATAACATAGGCAGCCAAATAGAAAGGAGGATAGACCCTTTGAGAAAAGGATCTTTTGGACCTATAACTAACCATAGCCGTATATAGAGTATCAGAAAGAATTTTAGCCCAATCTACTATATCAGCATTTGTGGCAGCGTCAATTAATGGAAGCCACTCAGATGAAAACTTGTTGATATCGGGCATACCAAACAACCTACACAGCATGGCTGTAGCAAAACAATATGGAGAAGTAAGGGAACCAGTGCTGTACATATCGTTCTTATCCTTCTTTAACGCCTCATCTCTTCTAAACCATTCTTTAGTGGTGTCCGATAGATCTGGGTTCTCCATTGCGAACTTCCTAAGAAATTGTGCATTATAGGTCGCTTGCGGTTCGGACAGATGGTACATTAGCTTCAGATCTTGGGGGGCGAAAGATCCCACGAGCCCATGTCCCTGAATCTTGAATTGTCTGTTGTTTAATTCTGCATCATCCAGAATCCACTTGATCATATCTGTGTATGGTAGAATCTTAGGCCTTGCCGCTATTCTGTGAAGGAATGAACATGCTAGGTCTTTTAGGGATGCTTCAGAGGAGCGTGGTGCACCTGCAACGGCAGTCACCTTCATTATTCTCAGCTTCTCCTCTTCTAATAGCCTATACATGCCTTCCCATGTGGAGATTCCTACATCTCGGTTGTAGGCTGTATATGTGTATAGGGGTGCCATCTCCTTGGTCTTCTCTCTTGCTTCGGAGCTTTGAGCTTTGTTCTTCTTTCCCATTTTTACTTTGTGTTTCTTTCTGAGTCGTCTTTGCACTTTGTTCCTGCAGATTACAAGTGAAATGGAATGTCCGATCAGAAAGGTGATGGGAGAGTTTTAAATGCAAGAGATAAATCAATTACGCCACCTTACTTAAAGCAAATATCCAACAAGGCACGCGTCTTTAATCCTCTTAATGACCGACAACCAATTCATTTACTAACATTAAAAGCGCATGATTTCAGGTCATGTTATGGTAAGTGGCTTTTCCTTTGAAAGGCGCGCCCGAAGGATTCGTACTAAGGTGATTTTATGATTTGCTGACGTACCCTCGCATGTCGTACGATCGCAATATCGCAGATCGCAAAACTTAGTGCTTGCCAAACCTTGTCTGGCTTGTTTCTGCGATATGTGATCTAGCGATCGCAATATCGCAGATCGACGAATTTCTTGGCTTTTCGCTATGGACATTAGTATGGTGTGATGCGATGTCGTTATTAATCATGAGGGTGGCACGTATTTTGATTTTAGAAGAGTAACGGAGATGTTTCCTAACGTTTTGCATACGCAACTTTAAAAGACCTATCATCTACCATAGAAAAATATCTAAGATGCCTTTTCTAAATTATGATTTGTAACTTCAAAAAGAAAGTCTAGCTTTTCCTAAAAATTTTATCTAAGGGTCCCCATTCATTTGGTATCATTCATTTGATACTAAATGAATAAAAAAGGGGGGGGTTGTTGCTGGCCACAACACCTTTCTACAACAGCTCCTGAATCTGCCTCTTGGTTTCATCATTCTTCAGCATAGAGTGCCGATAGATTGGTCCATTGGACAGTGGCACTCTTGGGGTCAGATCAAAGGAGTGCTTGACCTGACAGTGCAGAGGAACCCCTACGGGGGAGGTGAAGCTATCCTCGCACTCCTCCATGACCTAATCCATCTGCAGTTATTGTGTAGAGGGGACCTGTCTAGAAGTCATGGCCATTGTCTTCTTCATTCCTTGAGGGTGTATCATGAGGAAAACAAATTTCCCAGTTTTGGAAATGAGCTCACTGCATTTTTTTGCAGTAATCAAAGAGATGGTGGTAGGTGGTGCTACCTAGAGTATCCTTTACAATTTATTTCCCAAAGTGACAATAACAACACAGGTCCTTGATTCATACACAACATGTCGCTTCCACAAGTATGGTTATCCTAGTAATACATCACAAACTTCAAGGGGAGAAATGTCACACAATACCTCATCCATGAAGGGCTTGATGTTGTATGGAAAGTGACACTACTGGCTCACGCGAAGATCCCGTCCTTCGTGAAGCCACCCGATGGTGTACGGTTGTGGATGTGTTGTGGTTAGTAAGCCCAGCCGCTTCATGACCTGTACCAAAATGAGGTTCTTTTGGCTCCTTCTTTCGACAACGAACTATAGTGGGGAGCCATTTACCGACATCTGGGAGTGGAAGAGATGCTCCTCCTCCTCTGGATCTTTTGGTTCCCCCTTCTGGATCTTCGTGGTTGCAACAGTGGCGTTGGGCTCCGCATCGATAATCTGCTTCCCTTTATCATTCCCCTTGTCTTGTTCTGACTCAGAGTCAAAACCTGCATCCGATTCTGAAACCTTTAGCTCAGCCACCAATGATTTCTTAGCTTGACACTCACTTGTGTTGTGAGTGGAGCTCTTATGGAACTCACACCACTTTCTAGTGTCCTTTTTTAGCTTCACGGCGGTGTTCTTTTCTTGCAGCTTTGGCAGGTTGTCTTGGGCTGCCCCGCCTTGGCTTTGTCCTTTGTTTAGCAGTTTGGGGGCACCTTTCCCTTTCTTTGGATTCACAGATCCAAAGTCTTGCTTCTTCTGTTTAAACTTTTGCTCGAACCTGATGGCATATCGGCATGCAGTGTCGAGTGAGGAGACGTTTAGGAATTCTATTTCTTCCTGAATGTAATTGTGCAGGCAACCACCGTATTTGAGTACCAAATGCTACTATGAATCCTTGATACCCAACTTTGTGTGAAGGGTATGGAAAATATTGGTGAACTCCAACACGTCTTGGTCCCTTCCATGCCACAGCATGGTCCACTTTATGTATTTATCCTCATAGCTTCCAACAGGGTAGTACTTGTCCTTGATGGCATCCTAGAATGAATTCCAAGTGGGTGCGGCCAAAAATAGTAAGGCTGTACTTTCATCCCTATGATCGGAGTAGGTTTCCCACTAGTCCTTGACATGGGGGGCTACTTTAAGAAGAGAAAAAATAATATTTTCCCGACAAGAAAAATCATGAACAGAAAAATAACCCTCTAGCAGATTTAACCATTTATTAACGGAATCTACGTCTATTTGACCCTTGAATATGGGGATTTCAAAATTAACTTGTACCTTAAATGGTGTGGCCTTTCCATAGTATTTGTTGGTAGCCAATGAATCACCCCTAGGTAGCTGATGAAGGATCTGGGCAAAGTTGTGCATCATTGCATTCCATTATCGCTCAAGGGCTTCTTTGAGCAATATTTTGATAGGATCTCCTGCCCCCTCGTATTTCTTTTCATCCACCAAGGGAGGCCATCGTGATTTGCAAGGCTGGTATTGCAAAGGTTCGACCAATTCCAGCACTAGCTCCTTATATCCCAACCTTGTTGGGGACATGCAAAGAAAAATAGAGAAAAAAACAAACCGCTATAATACAACTGATCTAGAATTAAACATGAACGTAATAAAATACAAAGATAACCATATAGAGAAAGATGCAGTGGAAATAATACTTCATTTCACTAATGTGCAATACTGAAATATGATTACAAACACAAATGGAAATAAACCAGCTAGGGCGATGGTAGCTTATCTCTGAGAAGAGATGTGGCAGCCACATTCCTCTGAACTATGTTACAATGAGGCTTGAAGGCTTATTTATTGTTGAGAAATAATGGAAAACCCTAAACGTCCAAAGACCTAACCCTAGAAGATGAAACGCCAAACTGTGGGCCCCATTTGGGTAAATTGGTATATCAACTTCCCGAGGTCATAACTTTGGAATACGATCTCCGTTTGACATGCACAGTATCTCGTTAGAAAGATCTATCCGAGAGCTACAACTTTGAAAAGAGAAATATCAATTCAAGGACCCATGATGCTCCCAGTTTTCCCAAAAAACGTCGTTTAGGGACTCAAAACGGCTCCGGAAGTTTAGGACCCGAAAAACTGCTAAAAATAGTAAATTGTGCTATAATTAGGGAAACTGAAAAGCTGAAAGAAACAATGGTGGGGGTCCAAGTGGACTTGGTAGGTGGCCACCAATATCCACCTGGATCATTGGTTCTGATTTTGTTGAATAGAGTCCTTATGGAACTTCCAACTACTTCAATCGTTTTATTGGAGGTCCCTTTCTCTAGCGGTACAAAAAATATTGTTCCCTCTCTTTCATCCCTTTCTAACTCCTTATTTATAATTGGTTCCTATGTTTTCACATTAAACCCTAGTCCCCTTGGTGATTCTTTGAAGTAGTTCGAAAGTCTTCCCTTTCATCTATCCTCTCATATTTTATCCTTTTACCTCACTATCCTACCTAAGAATCCTTCTCCTCCCTTACCAAAGTAAAGTAGGATACCTAGGTGCCAGGTTTCCCAACTATAATGGAGCGATTTTTGTCAAGATGACATGAATATTCGAGCAATGGGTTAATAAAAGTGCATGATAAAAAAGGGAAAATGATGCATTCAGTCCAACAAGTTAGAATGTTGAACTAGGGCTTCTCTATCTAACATAAGGTGGGACAATGGGCTATAACAGATGTGCCCTAATGTATGAGTTCATAAGCGAAAGTTATGGCTAAAATGTATTACAAAAACATGTATTGAAATGTAAGGAAGGAGTCAATGCTAAAGAATTGGATAACAATGACACTGATAAGCAAATTTCAATAATAAGATGATGATCACCAAGGAGTGCATATGCATGATCAACATATAGAGAAACTGAACATATCCACAAACCATACATTATATATCCATGACATGAAATGCTAGTTCATGGCCACAATACATACACGTTTGGTTCATGAAACAAATATCATTTAAAACTACGATAGTTTATGTTTCCGACATGCAACTTGTGTTGTTCAGTGTAGGTTTCCTTTACTACAAGTATGATGACACATGCAAATAAGGAAAAACAAAATAGAATTTCAAGGTTTTATTCTCTATAAGCTTCAACAGTTGATTCATTCATTTAATGTTGAATATGATCTCAAATTCCTACTAATTAGGATTTAACCGTTATCTCATGGAACTTACCTCCTTTCAAAGTGGATCTAGCCCTAGTATTGTCAATGTAAAGCTTCCTCATTTTGCCTATAAAAGTAGTACAGGCTATAATGTATAGGTTTCTTTTTGGCGGCTTTGATTTTTCCCTTATGTTGTCAATTTAAGCTTGGAGGTTCATAACCCATCCTTACTCATTGGTGAGATTGAAGGCTTTATCAATATGGCAAAGAAGGGCTGAGAAGGTTGGGAGATATTTTCAACATCAAGGCCGCAACAAGGGTTGTAATATTTATCTATTATCATTAATGCAAACTGCATTGTTTTTCCCATACATCGTGTCTTTGATTATACATGTGTAGAAAAAGGATCCTTGATTTCTTATTTAGAGCTATTTTAATATATTATGTTATATATCTCGATCTCTTTCCTTGTTTTCACTAGTTTGCAGGTTCTACTTCCGAGAGTTAAAGCTGGAGCTCGAGTGAGCAGGTGAAGAGAAGAAGGAAACTTGCATTGATGAAGACTAGGTAGATCTTCTTCTTATATTTCAAATATCTCTATGGAAATATAATGTAGTTTGTTTGTTTGTTTCTAGATGAATCCATTGAAGCTATAGAAATCACTTCCATTCACAGAAGGGATTTGTCCATAAAATAACTCGGCGACTTTGCTGGGGAGAGAGATGTTCTTCGGTGGTTTTATTTTCTTGGCCTCTTAGGACCTTCGTAGGAAACCATTTTGTATTTTTCAGGATATGGTTTGACTTTAGAAAAGTAGATTTTGAGCTTGGCTAGGGTTTTTTCCTCATTTTTTGAGCAAATCATTCCCATCAAATTTGTCTTTCTGTGATGGTGCGACTCATTGTAGTTTTCCTTCTTATATTTTGAGATGCAATGAAATTTTCCTTCTAGTAAATTGTGATGAATTAATGATAATGAGACTCAATGTAGTTTTCCTTTGTATTATGTTCAACTTAGTGGAGATTCCTTTCTTGTAAAATGTTATGAATCAGTGAAAGTGCATTATAATGAAATATTTTTTGTTCATTACGTGTGAACCATTGCACTAGTGTCTATAGCTTTCTTGCGATGATACCTGAAAGATACAAAAATTAGGGCTTTCGTGTCTTTCTTTGAACTTTGTCTTGTTTGTTGTATTTTTTTTAGTCTTTCTTCTGCGTGTTTCCCTGTAAAGCCAACATTTACTTTAAGCATTAAAGTTTGATTTCCCTTTGGTAGGAAATTCCTTTATTCTTTTTAATTAGATTTTTTTACAATTTGGATTGGTTATTGATTGTTTAATATACATTTCTTACTTTTGTGTTTAGTTGCTCGTTATTTTTGAGTAATCTAGTTAATTACTGAATTGATTTGAATTTGTGAAATTGGAATAATTGCTTTGAAGGTCTTGTTTTGGGAGTTTTATTTTCTACATCAATATGTTGGACTTCTTTCATTTTCTAGTTAGATATTCATTGAATTGAAAAGGTTTCTCTCATATTAGTTACATTTTAGGGACTCAATGAATGTTTCACTTTTACGGTCAAACAAAAATATCAATCAAAGAGAAATATTTAAAATTTACCAATTAATCTAAGGAGCATTTGAAATTGTAAAAACACATTTACCTGGTCTAGCCTAGAAGACATGTTTCGACATCTCTAAACAAAGGAGTTGTCATTAACCATTTACGTTACATTATAGGGATGGTCGGTTTTCCAAGTACATAGGAGTTTATAGCATTTTTCTTCCACGTACCTTTCGGTATATAGGAAGGCACTCCACATACAACAAGCATATAGGAACACTCCCATCATAAAATTATGCATAGGGAAGCACTACCATGGACTGCACTTCCATTTACCCTCGGGTATATAGGAAGACCCCCCTAGGTTTCAAACTTTCCATAGGTAACTGAGTCATCTGCCTTATTTTTTGTGATACACCAAACACAACATTGACAGAAATTGTGTGATTGTACTTAACGATATATTGTAGTTTAGAATAGCCTGGTCCTCCCTTCATACCTGGTCACCCTTTTCATTGTTACTATTTTGTTTGATTTATTTCTCACATTTTACTCCTTAGTAGACATTAGGTTGAGTCTAATGGCAACAATTCCGGAGTCTACCTATCGAGCAAACCCCTTTGATATAAATCCTGGTCCTCTTCCTCCTTTTGGAAATATTGGTGCACATTACATTTCTACGTTGTCACTTCCTGGATTCATGATAGGTTTACCAATATGGTTGTTTTCAATGTCCTTGGTTCCAAATGTCTCGATTGCTTCACAAGCAAGATCTCTTGAAAAACACCAACCTCAAGTTGGCCCTTTGCCTTCTTCACCCATCGTCTCTTCTTCCCTTTATACTTCTTTTCCTGGTTAAAATATTGATGTTAATAACTAGGTATCTAAGAAGCATAAGTAAAGGAAGAAGAAGAAGAAGAAGAAGAAGGAAAATAAGAAAGGGGGAAACCAAGGAATCATTGCCTTGAAATTGGATAATGTTGAAAAACCTTCCAACATGGATCGTAAATTAAATTCCCTTACAAGCTTTGTAAGGGTAACCACCTTCTTAGAAATTTCCATGGTATTCCCTAAGCATTAGAGGGTGGCCCACACACTCAAATTAGCCCTTCTTGTCAATCTATGGAGCTAATGTTAGTGAGAAAACATCATGTAATGATAATAAGGTTCCCGATAAGAAGGGTGATGTTAGGTTTCCCTGTAGGTTATGTGAAGGGGATCATAAAACTCACCTTTTCCCTCATATGGATGAAGCCTAGAAATTGTTGGAAAACCTTACTTCTTCTCAAAAACAACTTCCAACAAGTTACTATAAGTTTTCTCCCAATCCTCCATTAGTTGATGAAGTGATTGCTCTGATTCCATCTTTAGTCAATCCTTCTCTCCTTGGGCATGAAGCCCATGATTTTTTTTCCAACCAACCATTGGTTGAGAAGATGTTCAACTTGATTCCATCTCTAGGCAATTATACTCTCCCATTAGAGAAGGTCGTTAATGTTGCTCAGGTTCTTCTTATTACTTCAAATCCCATTGAATAAGGGGGAATTCCCCCATTTTCACGGAACCCCCTGTAAGTAATCATTCCATTTCCATTGATTGGAATCGATTGACAAACCCTTGTCTCCGTTATTAATTTGACACAGGCCCTCTAGTGGGGGATTTTGTGTTGCGATGGGTGCTTTGTGGCCCTTCTTAGGTTAAAAATTTTTAATATTCGAATCAATTCATACAGGAGAGAAATTGTGCATTATAATGCCACATTAGAGGGAATGAGTCAATAGAGGGGTTGCATATTATCAGGACCAAGCCCAATTCCATATGCCAAAGTGTGAATGGATTCTCATATATCTATTGTGAGTTGACACATCATTCTGTTTAGGAGGAAATTAGCCAAGCTGAGGCTACATTCCCCATGCATAAATATCCCCTCTCTAACAAAGAGGTCTTAGTCAAGTGGTATGATTTGATCCCATACACTTGGCATACCAAGGGTCAGTTCGATTAGTACATGCAAAATATAGACTTGTATTGGAAAATGAAATTCATTTTATGGTGTATATTGGTGGATAGATAAGGGTCATAGCCTTGAAAAGGTTAAGCAGTAGATGGGTATTCCTCAACAAATGGTAGTAGCTAAAGAGAGATCCAAGTAGTCTATGTAGATTGACACTTCATACTCTATCCGCTCTTAACAGTTTTCTAATGATCTCGTTCTATTTATGTTTGGATAAGAGTGTCTCTTGGTTTTGTATCCTAGGAAAGGTCCACAATTACCATATAGATTCTCTTGTCTCATTTTAGTTATAACTATCTGTGTCCTCTCTCAGGAGAGTATTCAATAATAATATAATTTTATGTCATTACGTAACCATACTAAGATTTTATGTACAGTATATAGATTGGAATTCGAGATGAAGTCAAGACAAAACACATGGTAATGGTTAAGGAGGATTGAAATGCATCTGACGTTGACCCAAGAAATAGCTCACAATCTAGCAAAACGCTAGAGTTTTTCCCATCAAAACTTGATGGTGGTGGATTTGGACTTGCACAATAATGTAAAGCTCATTTTGTTGATAGGTGATGGAAAAAATATCTAGGACATAATCTGCATTAGAGGACCTTTATAAATGAGTGAAATATTATCTATTTTGTAAATTTGCGAGGGATGTTTTCTTATAAAATTCGTTTAGAATTTAAGATAAATATGTTACTATAAATTTTATATTAATAAAATAAAACATTGTTATACTTATTATTTTACTCTACTCAAAATAACTTATAATCAAAGTCAATATCCACAGTGGAAAATATTATAATTGTGAGTATGTAACAACTTACGTTTATGATTGACATGTTCCTCAATGATATTTACTATCTATGAAATATTTAGAAATCTGAATAGTTTTTATGTTTTAATATATATTTTTATGTTTAGAAATTTATGACACCCAACAAATGAAAAAAATATGCCAATGAGTGTCCCTTTGAAATAAATATGAACTTTTATATAATATATTTATATATATATATATATATATATATATATATATATATATATATTTATATATATATTATTTTAATATTTTATTTACTTAAACTATTATATCATAAATAATGATAAACATGCGTAGTGACTAAAATATTGTGATTCCAATAATAATAAATATTCAAGAATATTGTGATTCCATAGGTAAGTGGGAATATTTAATATCATTGGAAATAGAATTTCTCATACTCATTATTTTAAAAGTGAATTGTTATGTGGTGAGGCTTATTTCAGGAGTTGTCTTTAGTGTGACAATATTGTGATTCCAATAATAATAAATATTTAAGAATATTTTGATTCCATAGGTAAGTGAGAATATTTAATATCATTGGAAATAGAATTTCTCATACTCGTTGTTATCGTAAAAATGAATTTTTATGTGGTGAGGCTTATTTTAGGAGTTGTCTTTAGTGCGACAATATTGTGATTCCAATAATAATAAATATTCAAGAATATTGTGATTTCACAGGCAAGTAGGAATATTTAATATCATTCCAAATAGAATTTCTCATACTCGTTGTTACTATAAAAATGAATTGTTGTGTGGTGAGGCTTATTTCAGGAGTTGTCTTTGGTGCGACTTTTTGGACTTTCATGTGCCGGAATTTTGAGGTGAAATTTTGATTTGTGTTATCTAAACTGGTTTTTGATTGTATATATGGAATCAACACCTTGAAAAACCCCTAGGGCACTTTGATTGTGTAGCCTTACCCATCAAACTTGTGATTTTAATAAATTCCTGCTAGATTTTAGAGAAATCAGACCTGGAAAGCATCCAAAGAATTGCACTAAAGACAAATCGCTTATTTCATGTTTATCTCATCCATGAGAAATATTCTTCATAAAACTAAAAATATGATAATTATTTTATTGAGTGTTCCAAGGTTTACTAACTTTTTTATTTGAAAAAGTTCTTAGAATTTCAAGGTTATAATGTATAATATTTTTTTTAAGTTAAATGGTTGAGATTTAATGTGAAATCAGATTTAGTCTATGTACAAAAAGGATAATAATACATTTTATTCATGTATTTGAATGTGTAATTTATAGTTTCAATATATTTTATTGTGATTATTAAATTAAATTTATTATATTTTCTTTTGGTTATGAAAATTTTGGAATGATGTTTCTTTTGGTTTGTGTGAACCAAATTTCTTTTTTAAAATAAAATGGATTTTTTATTATAAATTTGTATTGAAGTGATTAAGTTTCAATATTATAAGAGAAAATGATGCATTGATTAAAAATAATATTGACTAAATTTGTTTAATAGGATATTACAAAAAATGATTTGGAAAATTGACTGTACGATTCTAAATTTTAAATTTTAAATTTCAAATTTTGTTTTAAATTTATAATTTTGTTTTAAATATTATGAGAGAATTTAATATCAAAAATGTTAAAGAAAACCTAATGCATTGATTAAAAAATTATTGACTAAATTTAATTAGTATGTTAAAAAAAATAATATGGAAAATTTAGTGTAAGATTTGAAATTTGAAATTTAGTTTTAAATAATTTTTTTTAATTAAACAAATTTGACATATTATTAAAATGATATTTAAAAAAACTATATTCTAATAAAGTGTAGATGAACACCTCTATTTTATTATAAAACGCAAAAAAAAAGGAAGAACACTCCAAGTCTAAAAAAAACTAAATGATGTAAGTTTTCATTTAAGTTAATTTATTGTTGATTGCATAAAGTCAAATACTTTTTTATAATGATGAAGATATTTTATCATTATTTTTAATTTTCAAATTGAAACAAATAATACTAATTTTTCTAGTTATATTTTATGAGAATAGGTGATATAGAAATGTTCACGAGAGATTTGAAATGTAAAATTTGTAATTTAGTTATCAAAATAATTTCCAAATAAAACCATTATTTTTTTTATTAAAATCATTTTCAAATAAAATGACTTTTTTTTTTCGATTCTAAAATTTAAGGGAATTTTTTAATCACCAACATAAGAAGGAATGGTTTTGCAATACATATATGAACACCTCAACATTGTTAAAAGAAAGCAATGTTCAATGCAATATAAAAGTAGACACTATAAATATCAAAATATAGGTAGTGATGGAACTTAACCTATTGGGATCATTGATGGGTGGGGAATTCAACCTCCCTAAGCATTGGTGATAAAGGTGTGAAGCTATACATTTTTTCATTTCATCATGCATAAATGCTCACGCCCACCTTCAAGGGATTTGTGAAATGAAAAAATGGCACCTTGACCCCAACAAACTATGTTCGGTATAGAAATGGATGCATTGAACCACAAAAATGTTGTGCACAAATGTGCACCTTCACTCTTGAGGAGGTTGGATGTTAAGGCATGCATTTGTTCAACCCTTCACCAACTACTCTCATGTGGAATGAAGGTGTGGAACTTTTGTCTCTTAAGGATAATGGGTAGTGTGGGGGTCAAGATCACATGAAGGTATATATTCTAAAGAATAGTTACATAATTTCCAAATATATAATGGATGTCATAAATATTTGGTTGTTTTTCCTTTTCACATTTATTTGTTTCATTCACACATTCAATAATACTAGTTACATTTTTTATTTACAATATAGTTGATCTAACTACCTAAATATTCTTAAGTGAAAATGGAATTTCCATGAATTATATGTGCCTGAATGGTTATATTTTTCAAAGCATTGATATGAATAACATGTTAGATATCAATGCTCATCCATACTCCTAGAAATATTTTAATGTTCATCAATAATTACAGGTATTCATTATTCGATGCAAATTGTAATTTTAGGAACACCGCAATGACGAAGAGTTATTTATGATAAGGAAGCCACCAATATTTGTTGTTACACATGTAATGCCTATTGTGTATCCTAAACTAATGAGTTATTAAAAACTATAATTTATGTAGCAATTGATTGCAAATAAAAGGAAGTTTGCATTGGGGACCACCTAATAGCCACCCAAATTTACATCTTTTTAGCATTTTTCCAACATGGTTTCGAGTCCCTTTTTCCATTTTCATACTGTCGATTAGATTACATAACCATATCAACAAGTAGTATCACTTAAAAGAAATTTTTGGATTATGAAAGCATCCCATTTAGGTGTGGGTGTTGTCACACTTAAAGACATTTGGGACTAGATTGTTCATTAGCAAGGAAGTAATAGAAATGGATTCTCAAATCTTTAGTGAAAAATGACATACCTACATCCCCAACGAAGTCTTCTCGTATGGGCTCTCCAAGCACTATTATTCATCTAGAAAACACTCCACGTCTATTTGTTTTGACAATGAAATTGGCTATGAGTACTATTGATCATAGATTGGTTTCTATTCATTTGAAAAAAAATTCTCTTATGGAGAACACGTTTACTTGTAAGATTTTATTGGAGGGACCTCCTTTTATAGGTAAGAAACCTATGCTTCCCTCTCTTTATTCACTATATAACTCATTATTTATTCTTAGTCCTTATGTTTGCACATTAAACCCTATTCCCCTTGCTGATTCTTTAAAGTATCTAGTTGGTCCCTCTATCCCTCTCCCCTCTCCTATTTTTTCCTTTTGTCCCACTATCCTCTTTGAAACTCATGCTCCTTCCATTTCCCTTCCCCTACTCTCTCTTAATGTACTTAAGAGAGGATTTTTCTCCTCCGCTCCAATCATTTATACATACAACCTTCATTCAAAATATAAATCCTCCCAATCCTGAAAGAAAAATCATTCAAAGGATTTATTTCTGGTCTCCACATTAGGGTCAAGGCTAGGCTCATTTGGAGACCCAAATACAAAGGCCACATACCATAGCTATAAATCATATCTTTCTAGTTACCAACTTCCAGCCAATGTAAATATTTTCACGACTATGTAAAATTATATATATATGGGGCCCTTATACCATTGGCCCCCTTCAAGATATTTTTATAAAAAATTTGTCTTTAAATTGTTAAGGTTTGGCCAATCTAGCAAAAATCTTCTATAAAGCATCTAGTTTATACACATTCGTTGTAAGTCCCCTTTTTACATTCAATAATGATGGTTGGTGAGAAATACATTAGAATTGTAAAGGATTCATTTCATCATTAGGACTTTATGTTATATAATTCCATTGGTAGATAAGGAGATTTAGTCTGAAAATGGGGAATAAATTATTTAAATCTCACATCAAATTGGTTAATCAAGTCTAGATTAGCTTTGGACCTATAATTTTAAGGACCTAGACATTACGATTCCAAATTTAAATCTATATGGGTCATGTTTTGATAAGAAGGTTTTATAGGAAAAAACCTCTGAAAATCCCCATATGTACTCTAATAGACTCATCATTCAAGGATAATTGAAATTTACTAAGGGGTCATGTGAAGTTTGGGGCTCAGGATCCCATTTGGATCCCCTCATGAAATTCTTCTTAAACTCATTAGAGTAGGTGGGCCCAATCTATATCCAACCCCATATGCTTCATCCTACTTGGAAAAATAATTAGGTAGGTGAATTTATAATTTCTAAGTGACCAGATCACTTCATTATCTCAAACTCTTTCCTAGCTAAAATACATTGGACATATCATTAGTAGTATTGACTCTAAAGACTGTTGGAAGTTAAGGTGGTCTTGCTCCATGGATCTCACCTCCAAATCTACCAGATGATGTGTGCAAAGTTGAAAATTAATTCTCAATACCTAATGTAAATAAATGTAATTAATCTTATCAATAAAGAAAATAGAAGCACACTGAAACCCTTCATAATCAATGAAGATGGTAGCCCTATGGAAATATTTGGAGACCTTGCTTCATTCTAAAGATCCTGCTCCACGTTTCCTAATCCAATCCTAATCACACATGCACCACCCAATGAAACAATGTTTCCTCCATAGAAGGCAGCTTAGCATGCACTAGCAATAATCGAACGATCACATACATATATAAAAGAATATGAAATATGCAAAAGAGAATCCACAAATATTTTCATTAATAAAAATGAAAAAGGTACATTATACCTTGGTGCAACAATGGAAACCTCCTCGATTCTTGGCATGACCCTTAAACTTACTATAATATTGGGTTCACCTCACATGTAACACAAGTTCTCATAGAAATCCACTAGCATTACTAAGTTATATTCACTATATCGGTCTTCCGCTCGCCAAAGTATCTCTATATAGTTTTTTTTTTAAAACCTAGGAGAATGTATCTATACACCTAAGACCATGAGAACTTAGGAAACTTATTTAGTAATTGACCGTCAGGAAACTTAGGGATAAGTGGTTCGAACTTATCTTCTCAAGAGTAACCTATTCTAGAAATCAGACCTGCATAACTACAAATGGTTGTAATTTTCAAATAGTAAATAGATAATAAATATTATTCACACACAAGCAATATATACATGTTATAAATGTAAGAGGTTACATAAAATACTCCCAAATACTCCCAAATGCTTGTAACAAGTATACCATGACTATAAATATTTACGCTAATAGGAATTTCCTTCTTGAAAATAGTCAGGCAAACCATTCTCGACACTTTTTCTATTAGACTCACATTTGTCTTCTGGTCTAAAAACAACATTTGTCCTTTATAAAGATCCACATCAGCACAGGGGTATGCTTCACTTATTTCATTTTCATTCTCCATGGGGTTTTTATCAGTGGAACTTTACTCTGCCCATAATGGACGATGGCATCTCCTTCATTTGCAATACTTAAAACCCTTATGTCTGCTTGAACAACGCACCTGATCAATCTTCATTGGCTTCACAGGATATTATATTGAAACTGTGCATTAGTAGTTCTTATCAAGATCTACATCAGGACATGGGGTATATGTCATTTATTTCATCTATGTTCTCCATAGGGTATTTATCAGTCAAATTTTACCCTTCCCATGATTCACAATCAACTATTTAGTGTTGGATTAGAAGTGAACCTTTCTTTATATGATTTCCCTTGGGTCTCTCATGCATTTGCAATACTAGAAACCCCGATGTTTGCTCGAACAACAGACTTGATCGATCCTCATCGGCTTCCCAAGACAATATATTACAACTGTGTATTGGTAGC
This sequence comes from Pinus tabuliformis, assembly GCA_031772625.1. Taxonomy (NCBI): domain Eukaryota; kingdom Viridiplantae; phylum Streptophyta; class Pinopsida; order Pinales; family Pinaceae; genus Pinus; species Pinus tabuliformis. Next base: position 1,786,739,490 of record CM062816.1, read on the forward strand.
TATCTACAGCGGGTAAGAATTTTAACATGCATTAGTGAATTCTTGGATTATCAATTGAAAATAATTGTCTACGGGTGGGTGATACTCCATCCTAATTTATAGTTGTACTTGAAGTCTTGTCCATTTTAGCTGTCTTCAGAATGGTCTAGTCTTCTAGAGAGCCCCATTATGACTTTGATTTTTTTGTTATATGGGTTGGGAATTTCTCTTCCACATGCACCAGGACATAAACTATTAACCTTAGCATAACTGAGCGAAATTCAAGGAAACTAGATGAGTGAACCACCTTTTGGTTTTCTACTTCTTTCATGAAGCTTATATCTAGATTTAGGCACTCACTAGCTAAATGGTTCTTACCGAAAATAGCTTGTAATTATGATTTTGCAAGTTAAAGTGACTTCAATGCATCACTATATAAACGAATTTGATAACATGTAAGAGGCTAAAATATGTCGTTATGTGCACTTAAATGATCTTGATGTCTCTAGGATATACATGAATCTTCCCTTGAATTGTTTCCAGTACCTAACACAAGAAATGAACCAAACTCACTCTTTTTATAATTGTCGGAAGTACCTACAATTTTTGTTGCCAGTCAATCACCGAATTTAGCCCTTGAATGTTCTTGCTAATTACCAGGAAATTTATCTTTTGATGACATGTCATTCATTTCAAGAGTAGCATTTCTTTTCTAAAGATTTAAAATCACTGAGAGATGTTTGCAAACTTCCTCCTCTTCCCACACTCTATGTTGATATACCAGGTTCGTTGTCTCTGTTGGTGAAATAGAAGGAAAAATAGGAAATAATTACACACATTCATTTATATATTGACCAAGAAAACACCATAACTAGCTGGAAACCAAACACACACATAGACATAGGATTTACGTGGTAAAACCTCGACAATCTGTCATGAAAACATCCACGGGGAAAGGGATTGGAATATATTATTCAACAATGATTCTCCACTCATCTACATTCCATTGGCATTCACCAGTTTTATATCATCGACCTCCGTTACATAACTGACAATTCGGTATAAAACTGACTAATTACATTTTACCCAAAATTACTAATTCGTTGTCAAACTAACAAACTCCACCTTGACAACAATTTTCCTAATCCCTTGCCCATGCCCATTCATCATCTTTTCTGCAAGCCAAGAGAAGCTAAACACCACCACAGCTTCTCTATTGTAACTGGCTTTGTGAACATGTCTGCACAATTCTCTCGCGTATGGACCTTTTGAAGAGATACTTTTCCGCCATCGATCACATGTCTCAGAAAATTATACCTTACATCAATGTGCTTGGTTTTGCTGTGATAGGCAGGGTTTGTAGCCAAGTGAATAGCACTTTGACTATCACATAGTTCATTCACTTTCTCTTGTGTTCTTCCAATTTCATCGAGCAGACCTTTTAACCAGATTGCTTCCTTAGTGGCATCTGAAGCAGCTATATATTCAGCTTCGGTAGTGGACACCACAACCGTTTCTTGAAGCTTTGACATCCAACTAATTGCTCCACCTGCAAGAGTAAAGACATAACCTGTAGTAGATCTTCTTTTGTCCAAATCACCTACATAGTCAGCATCTACATATCCGCAGACCGATCCTTCAGTACCATTGAAGATGATGCAATGGTCACTCGTGCCTCTTAGATATCGAAGCACCCATTTCACTGCTTGCCAATGATCTTTACCTGGATTTGCCATGAACCTGCTAACAACCCCAACTACATGTGAAATGTCAGGTCTTGTAGATACCATCACATAAATTAAGTTTCCTACAGCATTTGCATATGGTACATGAGACATATACTGCTTTTCTTCATCAGCTCTAGGACTTAAAACCGAAGAAAACTTAAAATGGGAAGCTAGTGGAACATTAACAGGTTTCACATTATTCATAGAGAACTTTTCAAGTACTTTCTCCACATACTTCTGCTGTGATAACCAAAGATTACCATTTTTCCTGTCTCTGTGTATCTCCATGCCCAAGATATGTTTTGCTGCTCCAAGATCCTTCATATCAAACGTCCTAGAGAGTTGAGCCTTTAACCTCTTGATCTCTTCCATACTTTTGCTTGCAATAAGCATATCGTCAACATACAAAGCTAAGACAATGAATATGCCATTGAAACTTTTGAAGTACACACAATGATCATACTCACTTCTTATAAAGTTCTGGCTCACCATGAAGGAATCAAACTTCTTTAACCATTGTCTGGGAGACTGATTAGACCATACAATGATTTCCTGAGCTTGCAAACTAATCTTCTGCTACGACCTCGTACAAAACCTTCTGGTTGTTCCATATATATCTCTTATTTCAAATCACCATGTAGAAAAGTTGTTTTAACATCTAACTGTTCTAACTCAAGATTAAGTAGCGCAGTTAGTGCCAACACAGTAGTATAGAAACAAGTTTTACAACTGGAAGAAAATTCTCATGAAAGTCTATACCTTCAACCTGACAATACCCTTTTGCTACTAGTCTCGCCTTATACCTTTCTATACTTCCATCAACTTTCGGTTTCAGTTTCAAGACCCGTTTGCATTCAACAACACTTCTCCCTTCAGGACGTTCTACAAGATCCCACGTATTGTTCTTGACTAAGGAGTCCATTTCTTCTTCCATAGCTATTTTCCATTTCTCGCTATCTGTATCATTTACTGCTTGCTGATAACAAGAAGGTTCCCCATCTTTAGTAATCAAAGAAAAAGATGAAGCAGAATCTTCATACCTTTTGGGAGTTTTCCTTTCCCTTGTAGACCTTCTTAGAGCGACTGGTTGCTGAACTGGTTCAGAAACTTGCACTGGTTCAGAAGCTTCAACAACTTCCTTTTGTGTCGTCAACACCTTTTTCTCCAGAAGTCTCTCCTTCCTTTCGACTGTCACTGAAAGGTCTAACCTCCAACTGAACTCGTTGATTCGGCGATACATGTTCCTATTCAATTCTTTTAACATTTGATTTTAACAGAGAGGATTCATCAAATGTTACATCTCTACTAATGACTATCTTCCGCAATGTAGGATCCCACAACTTATATCCTTTCGCTGCATAGTCATACCCAACAAAGACATAACATTTCGACTTTGGATCTAATTTTGAACGCTGATTTTTCGGAATGACAGAATAAGCATCACAGCCAAATATCCTCAAATGTGAATAGTCACAAGACTGAGCTATCCAAACTTCTTCAGGAATTTTACAATCAATTGCTACTGAACGTGATTTTTTAACTAAATAAAAAGCAGTAGATACTGCTTCTACCCACAACTCCTTTTGCAAGTTAGCATTGCTGATCATGCTTCTGGCTCTTTCCATAAGAGTCTGATTCATACGCTCAGCAACACCATTTTTATGAGGAGTATAAATAGCAGTTTTGTGTCTAACAACTCCCTCATCCTTACAGTATTGTTCAAATTCAACTGAAGTGAACTGACTACCATTTTCACTTCTTAGACATTTAATAGATTTGCTTGTTCTTTTCTTTACCATTACTTTAAATTGTTTAAAGACATTTAATACAACATCTTTCCTTTTTAGCATATAGACCCAAACTTTACGGGAGTAATCATCAATAAACGTTAAAAAATACAATGCACCTCCATATGACACAACAGGGGATAGTCCCCATAGATGAAAATGAATATAGTCTAAAACATCTTTACTATTATGACTTCCAACTTTAAATCTCTCTTTACACTGTTTTCCATACACAAAATGTTTACAGAAATCTAACTTCAAGGATTTCAGACCGGGAAGAGATTTATGTTTCATTAGTATTTGAAGACCTTTCTCGCTCATATGACCCAATCACAGATGCCATAGATGAGTACCTGCTTCTTCCTTTTCTGACGCAACCACTGCTTCACTGACCTGAGTACTTCCTTTTAACCTGTAAAGATTTCCGAATTTTTCTTCCTTCATAACCACAAGGGCTCCTTTAAAGACTTCCAAGATGCCATCCTGACCTGTAAACTTATATACATCTGAATCCAACACTCCCAAAGAAATCAAATTTTTCTTCAAATCTGGTACATGTCTAAAACTAGTTAATGTTCTAACTATGTTATCATACATCTTAATCCTGATATCTCCCATCGCAACAGTCTGACATGGCACATTGTTACCCATAAACACAGAACTACCGTTTATATTTTTATACGAAGTAAACCAATTTCTATGTGGGCACATGTGATGCGAAGCACGAGAGTCTAATAGCCAGCTATCTAAACCCTGAGAGACATTACATTCAGGTGAAGTTTCATCTATCATACACAATTCTTCAGCAGATAAAACTTCGTCTACCATACTTGAATCAACCTAATTCGCTTCCTTCTTCTGGTTTTCATATTCCTTTCATTTCCAACAGTCCTTCTTCAAGTGTCCAATTTTACCGCAGTTCCAACATTTTGCCTTACACTTCTTTCCCTTCGATTACGATCTGGAAGACCCCCTTGGTTTTTCTCCTCTTTCCTTTGAGCATCCTCTAGTGACCATGGCTTCTGATGCAACTGTTTGAGTGCTGGATTTCCTCCGTACTTCTTCAGACAGGAGAGCTCCCACGACTGATTCAAACTTCAAAGAATCAGCAGTGCTCAAGCTGATTGAAGTTATGAAGTGATCCCATGACTCAAGAAGAGAACACAACAAGGTTATGGCTTTATCTTGTTCCTGTATTTTAACTTCCATGTCTGTTAATTGACATATTAGTGTATTAAAAACATTCAAATGTTCAACAACATTTGAACCTTGTTTCGTTCGAAGACTGTATAACTGTCTTTTCAGATAAATTCTGTTGGTTAATGACTTTGTCATATAGAGGTTTTCAACTTTTTCCCACAATCCTGAAGCTGTAGTCTATTCAACAATATTGAAGAGAACTTCATCCACTAGGCATAACAGGATGGTACCGAGAGCTCGGGCATCCAAGTCCTCCCAGCCTAAAGTAGTCATGGTTGCAAGTTTCTTAGTTGCCCCATCCAATGCCTTGTGCAACCCTTGTTGCACAAGCAGATCCCTAACCTTCAGTTTCCAAAGAGCAAAATTGCTCTTTCCGATGAATTTCTCCACCTCGAATTTTGCATTCGACATCTTAGCCATTTTCTAAGACTTTCAATCTTTAGTCTAGGGTTTAAAAAAAAAATATTTCAATTGTCTCCTTCCAAAAAAAAATTTCCAATGCCAACAAAGTATTTCCAAGTTTTAACTCTCCCTACTTCAATTTTCTTGAAAAATTTCCACAATTTGACTTAAAACCCTACAAAAAATTCGCTGAATATTTTTTAGGGAAAAACCTTTGTTTTTTTTTTTTATTCAAAGAAAAACCCTTTTTAAAAAAACTTATTTCCTCGTTTCCTTAAAAAAAAAAACTGTCTTCTTTTTCTTCAATTTCTCACATTCACCCCTTTATTCAAAAAATTTCTGAAACAAAATTTCTTTCAAAAAAAAAATACCCGGATTTGCTGAAGAAGTTATGGTAGCCAAGACGCAGAATAGAGGTTTGGTAGCCAAGACGCAGAACAAAGGTTTTTCCTCTTTCGCTGGACAACAGCTCGTATTCTTCTCCTACTATACTAGGCAGCGGTCTCCTGGGCAGCGACTCTCTGGCAGCATGCAATAGCCCCTTCACACAGCAGCACCTCTAGCACTTCCATGCAATAGCACACAGTTTCCTTTACGTAGACTCTGGCCTCTTGCAGGCAGATTCTGGCAGGGTCTCATGTAGGTTCCCCGACTTTCTTTTAAAAACTTCACGTAGACTTCAGAGCTAGGCCTTCTTACTCCAACGTGGATTCTGAACAGTTCACGTAGACTTCAGATCTTCCCTCTCACGCAGGCAGATTCCAGTTTCATGCAAGCTTCAGATCTTCACGCAGGTTCTAAACAGGCCTTCTTGCTCCAATGCAGAGAGCACTTCTCGTTATACATCGTTCCACGCTGAGATCACACTCCTCTCTATAGTCCTGGACAGAGTGATAACACGTAGTAGTTGTCCACTGAAACAAATGACCCAGCCAACCTTCCTATGCAGCGTCTCCTCAACTTAACTCAAGCTCTGATACCACTTGTTGGTGAAATAGAAGGAAAAATAGGAAAGAACTACACACATTCAGTTATATATTGACCAAGAAAAAACCATAAGTAACTGGAAACCAAACACACACATAGACACAGGATTTACGTGGTAAAGCCTCGCCAATGTGTCAAGGAAACATCCACGGGGAAAGGGATTGGAATATATTATTCAACAATGATTCTCCACTCATCTACATTCTGTGGGCATTCATCAGTTTTATATCATCGACCTCAGTTACATAACTGACAATTCGGTATAAAACTGACTAATTACATTTTACCAAAAATTACTAATTCGTTGTCAAACTAACAGTCTCCATTGGTTGTCATGTTACCACTGTCACGATGGAAGTATAAGAGCCTCTCCTCCATATTTTTCTATGCACCTAACTCAAGAAAAGATTCAAAATCACTCTCATTACAATTGCCGGCAATACCTACAGTTTTTGTTGCAAGTTGATCACTGAATTTAGTCCTTGAATGTTCTTTGTCATTACTAGGAAATTTATCTCTGGATGACCTATCATTCATCTCAACAATATAATTTATTTTTTGAAGATCTAAAATCACTAAGAGATATCTGCAAACTTCCTCATCTGCCCACACTATATGTTTCTATACCGTGTGTTGTCTCCAGTGGTTTTCATGTTACTGGTATCAGGCAAGAGCCTCTCCATATTTTCTTGTGATATAATCTTCAAGTTTACATCATTCATACCTTTTTAACTATATAAATGAGTTATATCAAAATAATCCTTGTTTTTTCTCTTCCCTTCTTGCAGGTCTCATATCAATGATTGACATTGACGTCATGGGATTCATAGAAACCCATGCATGCATGTGACTAGAAGAATTTTCCCATGGGAATATTTTTTTTTAATCGTTATTTTTGTTATAATAGCCAAAAGGAAAAATTTTAAAATTCATTACAAGAAATGGAGCACTAACTATCATGGGTATATTTTTGCGCAAAATTTGACTAACTAAATCCAAGAAGTTGAAATCAATCTGGGTATCATAATCCATTCATGTTTCTAAAAAAATGTAGTCATATCATGCTATACCTCGAAACTATAACATTTAAATTTCATACATGGGCCTATGACATTGAAACTATGTATTTGAATTCAAGTCCCTTTTATATTTGAAACTGGACATGACTATCATTAGTTTTAGTGGTGACGAAGAATAACGTACTATACATAGGAACAATAATCCTCTATTTGTAGTATGAGCTAGAAAAAACTGCATGTGTGAACAGATACTTCCTCAAATCATGTGTGAACAAATACTTCTTCAAATAATGTGAAGTCAATATTACCGAAGGACTATCTCCCTTTAGAACAACCTTCATAGCCTTTGAAGTAGCTTCCTTAATTCTCTTTTTCTTATTTAAATTTCACAATTTTTTTTGAAACAAACATATTCCCTAAACACCTCAACTCTCTTGGAAATGACCTCAAAATGAATACTAGAAATTCACTGGATGCGTGCTACATACCATTGTATACCACGAGTAAGGCTATTGTCAACAACCAATTTCTGAAATTTCCTCATTGATACCTTAGTCTTTGCCTTTAAATAACCTTGATATCTTCTCTTTTCATTTATTTTTATGGTTGTGTCAAATTGGCCCACTTGAAGATGACAATGTAGTTGTCAAGCCTTATCCTATCACTGTTACAGTTTTAGAGAACTAAAATGTATCATGGATTTATGGGAAACACATTTAAAATGGAGCTACCAAACACAAGTTTCATTGGGCTTAATTTCAAAAGTTAAAACTAGGCTTAGCTCAAATAAAGATTAATTGAATAAACAACGGAAACTGTCTACCCTAGAATAAAGCAGAGGATATTTTTTTTTAAATAGAGCTCCAAAACTCAAGCTTGATTTGGCTTCATTTCACAAGTAATAATTGGGATTAGCTCATATAAGATTCAATGGGAAATTTTCCACCCTAAAATAAAACATATAGCTCCCACTTGGCAATCATAACACTACTGACAAGACCATTTGGAAATCACATCATTAATGACAAGACTTATTTTATTCCTGGTACAGTGGTAGATTAAACTTAAAAAATTTCAAGTTTTTGTGGATAAACATTCAACTATGATTAGAACTATAATTGGAGTTACCAAACACAAGTTTAACTTGGCTTTATATCAGTAGTTAAAATAGGGATTAGAATTGGCTTTATATCAATAGTTAAAATCGGGATTAGCTCAATTAAAACTTAAATTAAATAAATAGTGGGAAATTTTCTAGCTTAGGACAAAAGAGATGGCTTTGAATAACCTTCATATATTGTATTTGCAATAGACCTTTTATGGTTGTGTCAAATTGGCCCACGTGGAGATCCTTAATTTAATCCATTCATTCATCATTTAGTGTTCTTAGTCATTTATTTTATATTTTTTTCCATCTGTGGACATGTATCTTTTAACTTTTCATGGTTTGTCGGGTAATGGACAATTTGTAAAGGAAAAATTCACCATCTTACTACTTTATTGCATATCATTCAGAAATCTTTCTAGAGTATACATTTCATGAACAACCTTACATGGTCTCACTGTGAACATTCCCCTGTTTTCCTAATAGAAAAATTCAACAAGTGCAACTATGGGAGTTGTTTAACCATTGAGCTAACATAGATATTCTAAAACGAAATGATTTTGTTCCTAATGTGAAAAATTCGTAGCAATAAAATCTTCCACATGATATTCTATTTTGTAGTATAATTTCTACAAATTATACCTAGATCGATTTATAAAACATATCTATTTATTTAGGAGAATGCATGTTGACTAGTGGTTTTTTCTGCTTCTTCCTTAGGTACATCCATCCCTAGCTTAGTTGTTTCCATGTGCTCAGGTAGGTCCATCCCTAGCTTAGTTGTTTCCATGTGGTCCATAACTGGTGGACTGTTATCTTCCATGGGCTTTCCAAAGTTTGAATTAGCACAGTAAACTTGATTAGAATTTCTATATTGTTCACCTTTTGACATGTGAACAACCATTTTGATAAAATTTCAAAATTTTCATTGAGTTTTCAGGGTGTCTAATCCTCGTTATTGTTGAAGCCAATTATGAGTCTTGATGATTGGTGTCCAAGGCTATGGTCCTAGGGAAAATTTGAAGGATGGAAATTTATGTTGAAGCTTAGAAACCTTGGTGAATCTTAGAAATCCCTTATATGCAAACTATAAAATATTTGGTGATATTTTTGTAAAAATATTTAGATTTCTACTGATTTTAAATTAGTCTCTAATTTTTATGGTGATTTTAAAGGTAAAGTAATTTTATCCTATAAAATTTGGGAGAATTATTTTTACAAAAAGTGGAGATTGGTGAATCTTTTTTTTTTTGAAAAAGAATAGAAAATTAGCCCATCTATGAATATTAGCCCTAAAATTTTCCCTGGTCCTCATAACAAATTTGGAGTCACTTGGCACCATCAGGCTCGATATGTGATGATTTTTTGAGAGATTCAAGCATTGTAGAAGTGCATATCCTGTAGGCTAGTTTTTAAATTTTTATTACATATGCCAATACTACAAGCATGAGATTATACTAATGTTTTTGATAACTAGGATTTGTGTTACTGTCACCCTGTTGTACTCTTTGATACTGCCATAATTAAGGTTAAGAACCTAGCATCTTAGCCTAATGATTAGTGTCATCTTTACATTGAATTGGAATGGCCCTTAGCAGACATTAGAATTGAAAATGCAAGCTCCCCTTCCTCTCCACATTGCCTTTTCGAGGATATACTATGTCCTCAAGGGCTTCTCATTTGGCAAGACCATATTGAGTGTTTAGGGGGATTTTCCTTGATAGTTAGCTAAAACTTACAGATTTTGTAATTCTATTACAATATTTTCAACTGATTTTGAAGCTATAAGGTATTTTCTCAGATAAATGAAAACAATCACGTAGTATCAAATGTTTTCAAAATTCTTGATTGCTTCTCCCATTTTCACATCCTTTGCACTACCTATAGTTGTCCTGTAAATATTTGATATAAGGAGTTGTTATACATACTAAGGCTTCTTCACTGGCTTTTGAATTTAAGACAAAATTATAACCCTTGAAAAAATTATTATTATGATCCCAATTTGGAAGTGACAAAAGTTCTATCATACTGCATTGTGGCCACTTTCCATGTCATATTTAACGAGGTTTTGAAAATTATACAAGAAATTGGTAGTTATTTTAAGTTTAATGCTACTGATTCTCTATACTATGAATTAAACTGCTTACTACAGACAACTAATCTCTCTACCATTTGATTTTTCAAATCAAATCTCAATCTTCCCATCACCTATTTTATTGGCATAAAACATATTCTTTTGAAAACAATATCCTTGGTTTCTTCATACTTTTATAAATAATTCCTAATATCTTATCCTACATGCCTTTGTAATGTCTTTCATAATAGTCATGCCACTATTATTGATTTCCTTGCTAAAGGAATTCTAATTTGCAATTCTAGAAGCTTTACTTTGCCATTGTATTTCATGCTTACATTGTCTAGCTTATAGTTTTATGTTTTAATATCTCTTCCACAGCGTTAAATATAATTACATTCTTATATTCACAAACAAAGATTGTACCGTGCTGAAATAATGGAGCTGACCTTGACTAAGAATGGCATTTCTATGTTATTGAATGGATTTATGGAGATTCAAGCACTACTCCAAATAATTCACATCAGCTATGTTACCTCATTAATAGCTACATACTCACACTTCCACATTACCCTCACCAATGGAACGCATCCACATCAAACTATGCTACCATCTACATATATTGAAAAAGTTGTATCTGAAGACATTGAAGTTGATTTAATCATTCTATTTAAAAAATTATCTTACACCGTCTTTCAACACTCTTTGTAAGGCCCAAATTTTTTTTGTAGCTTCCTTCATACTTCTGCCTATTTTTTCTCTTCCTACATCACCCAAAAATATAATGAATTCTACATTAAATTCTTCTTCTTCCATTTGCACAAGGTCCATAAGAGTTCTTGAACTTGAGGTTGTAAGATGTAAAACAAGACTGACCAGAAACCCATCAACACTAGTACATGAAAAGACAAGCACATCCCAAACTAGCTCTTCATCATCATAAGAAGGTGTGCCCGTTACATTAGCTCCAGAAAAAATGTCCACACCTACAATTATCTCATTCAAGGTGGTTAATACTTATTAGATATATTGGTCGATACAAGGTAGATAAATTGCGAAGACAACCTTGAGGACTTAGAACAACGTGAGTGGCTCAGAAAATTATTTGGATTTGACCTTATAGATAGAGATAGAGATGAAATCCACCTTTCTGCATTCACTGATTTGGCTTAATCATTTTATATTCCAATCCAAGTTGGGAAACTATACATTGTTTTAGATGGCACAGTAAAAGAAACAAACACCAACTACAACCATATAAATAACAAATGGGCGGTTGTTTTGTTTGTTGAAACCACTATCTATCCATGCACGTAGGATGATCAAATTTTTCCTTACCAATGCTTCTATTTCAAAACCATAAATGAAATCAAGTGTGTAATACCCAATACCAATGTTGATGTTATTAGTATTTTTAGTTCCACCTTACCTGCCTCGACAATTTGACAAAGGGATGGAAGTAAAACACTTAAGAAAACCCTAATATCAATGATTGTGTTTGGATTTACCATTGATGTAGCATTATAGGGATATAATTGCGACTCTGAATGGAAGAAACTTTCTCAATTGTTCTCTTTTGATAGTCCACCAATCCTTGAAATCGAAGGAGATAGTGTATATGAATTTAATGGAATCAGCATATGGACAGTCTCGACTAGAAATCTTATCATAAATCCAAACATTGAAGAAACTCAATAACTTCAAACATGGTTCCATGAAACATGATTCAATTCTTCCTCTCCATATTTGAGAAGAAACTACAACACTGCTACTAGGTGATTGCGAGAAAGGAAGGCGATTCACGACATGTCTTGCATGGAAATTTCTTAGAAGGAAATATGGGTTTCTATTTGTGAAACTATAAGTGCTCTTCACATGGATGATTTCTACTTTCTTGCATTTTCGTTGAGTTTCAACGGAAAGAAATTCATGAAAAAGTGGTGCACCATTCTAACAATATCTGGCACTACACAAAATGCAACGATGACACCAGGCACTTAGACAATGTGATAGTTTTCAATGATGTTGGAAATGAACTCATGGGTGTTACATCAAAACTTTTATTTATTCTTTCCCTCAAACCATTTTATCTCCAAGAAATTTACAAAATAATTTAAAGTAATCTTATCCTCCTAACACCTTCCATCAAAACCTACTTTTTCTATGGTGTTGAGAATTTACAAACAATTATAGTTAACTAAGAAGAACTTCGTTACAACTTTGCAAGCAAAGATGTCCTCCAAGAAATAAAACCAATGTCTGATGCACAATGATCTACTATATTTCATCTTTCAGATCTTTTCATGCCACCAAAGACCACTACCATTTTGTACATGGAGTATCATATCTATGGAAATCACTATTCCATAGTCCTGTACAATATCTCTATCCTTTTCTAAATATTGTTTCTATCCAAGGATATTGTTCACGAAATATAAAATATGTATGTTTACGCCTTTTGATTTAATATAAAATGTGTAAAAACATCTATAAGAAATCCAATTTATTTTTTTTGTGTACAATGTATACATGTTGATACATTGAATATTTGTTTTTCTAACTATTCATGTTTTCTCTCAAACATGTTCAATTAAAAAAAAATCAATATCGGTTCTCTAATGATGAATCATTGCAATCACTAAAGGTTATTTCTTCAATTCAATTGACACAGATTTGAGAATAACTATCTACGAAAAAAATGCTCACAACACACCATGTAATTCTATGCAACTTGTTCCGAACCCAATTGAAACTGACTGCAAACAAGAACTACACTTACAATCATTCAAATAAGCTTGAGACTAATCACACTTAATCAAGTAAAGAAAATATGACTATCAAATAACACTATAAATCTAAAATGACCCAAATCAATCCGCATTACTCAATTGAACAACAATATTTAGTGAACAACAAGCAACAATTGGTAATTGAACAACAATCGGTAAGTGAAGAGCAAGAGAAATAAAGGATTCCTAAATGATAAACATTCTATGTTGCAATCTGTAGAAGTTAATCAGCCTTGTCTTTCAAGATCTATGATAACATCTATTCAAATGAATAATAGTCAAACACACATTCACTTATTCCAATCAAAGCGCTACTTAAGTTTATCTAATTGAACAACAGTATAAACCAATATCACAAATCATCAAGATAAATGAAATAATTGAATATTAAATCAATTGCAAAGACTAAATATAAAACTATAACACAAAGGAGCAATGGAACTTCTTGTGATTGGGCCTAGAGTTTCCAAAAGCCTCTGCTTAATAAAAACTCATAATACAGAGATGTATCAAATGCAACCTTCTTTCATTAACTTCAAACTAACAGCTGACACAGTCACTAAATTAACAACATTTATGCTTCAAAAAGAATAATTACAAATTAGAAATCTAAACTTTTATCTAGTTGCCTTTGGGCCCTATATAACATAAGAGAGAAACTTGGCTAATAGCGAATCCTCATCATTAGGAGACCTTGAGGATTTTGGAATATAAAATTTGATCATATGATAAAACGGGAGTATTCAAATTGATCTTCCACTTCCTTGTCTACCCTTGATGCTGTGGCTTTTCCCCTTTATGTCCTCGTGCTATTCTACCAACTAAACAACTTTTTCCCAATCGCATCTATGCATACAAAGATAGCAAATTATTATTTTTTCGTACCAAATTCGCCTATTCTATCACCAAATAGTTTCTTCCAAATTTAACTAATATTTTCCTCATTTTAATCTATAAATGGAGATAATCTTATAAGGTTGAATGGTAAATGAATCATTTAATGAAGAGAAATCATACCTTTTTCCTGTCCCAAAATACTCCCCAACTTACTTTGTTGCACGTCCTCATTCAGGAGTATAGTTCAGATGCAACTGCATGAGGGAATAAGTAGGGTTTACTTCCTCCCTATAATTCCTAAAACCATTCTTTTGCATGAGGACAACAAAATCCTAGGTTACCTCATGATATTTTAAGTTATAATCACTATGGTATTTATTAGGAGGGTACCATATAATTGGGTTTCTGTAGCGACATCCTATCTAATTTGGTCCCATTATTAAATCATATTTCTATATTTATAAAAACGAGAAGAAGAAGTTTGGAAGTTACGTTATCCGAACAGCTCTCGGCCCCTCACAATGTTACTGGAAACTTCCCATCTTTGCCTTGATGCAACCAAGGCTTCTTCTCTAATATCCTAAATTCTGACCTGAATGATATCAGTATGGATTGGCCCCAATTTTCCTACGACACCGTATTTTTCATAAACTTCTTATGCAGGACAGATAGGAGTAATCACTATGTAAGCTCTCCTCTGACCCATAGGTTAATGCCATACTCATGCCTTTTGAATGTGTTGTGAGCCTTGGCCCATTTTAGTTGATTAGCAGTGAATGAGAGGAACGCCTGAAATTGAATGTCCCCTATAAAAGGGGTAGGGTGGTTGTCCTTGTCATCCTCTAAAACAAAATTATGCATATACAGCTCACAAAGGAGGCGCTGAACCTTCTCATCATGTTCTCTAAAAAATTTAATAAAGTCAAGAGTGGTTTTAATTTCTGTCGGTTTACTAGCCTTAATGGCCTTAACTTTTAACAAGAGATATCTCTCCATAAGAAATAAAGAAAAATTGGTGGCGGAGGCTCGAGAAGATATAATGTCTGAGTAGAGAGAATAGATAGTCTCCATTTGTTCTCTGGCTTTCTACAATTGACCCTCTAATTTTTCAACCTTCTTTTTCTCAGCCTTATATTGAGAAACAATCTCATCTTCCATCCTGGTATGTGCCTCCAACTTCTTCTTTAGCCCTTGGTTTTCGTATAAAGGGACCTCCTTTTCCTTGTGCTGAGCTAGTTCATTCATGAACTATCAAAAGTTAATTCTATATTTTCTAATAACGACCTCTCCAACAAAGGGGGTGTAAAGGGGAGTTTCATCAGTTTGTACCTCTACATCCTAGGTCTCCACAGGGTGAGTCTGCATCGCAACTTTAGCTACTTCTGGAATTAGACAATCAACTTGAACATTTTCTTCAATATCACTTTGGACAGCAATGTCTACAATGGGGTAGGCTATTTGAGTTCCCTGTGAAAAGATACAGGGCTCCTTAGTTTGTATGGAATTATCTTCTCTCATAGTTGGCTCAATCTAGGTTTCTTTTGGGAAAACCTTAAGAAACCCTGTCTGAGTCTCAACATCCTTCGAACAACATTGTTTTTTTTCTGTTCCTGCATTTTCCATTTTTGCTTTCAATTTCCTCATTCTGGTTGCTTCTTTTAGCCAATATTTCAACTGCCTGATTACCTGCTTTTGTTTTCTATATTTTCTGAGCACCTTTTTAATCTGAGCTTTGTAGGGCTCTTCTACTCTAGGGCTTTTTTCTAGAGCTACGTTGCCCTCTGCTACCTGTACAGGTTGTGCTATGTCATCATTACGAATGTTCCCAATTAGAACTGTATTTTCTAGTGGAATTTCTCTTTCCAACTCATAATTATTATTCATTTCATGTTTTGGAGATCCCAATGTAATGGTATCTCCTGAAAATTCCTCATTCTTGTGGTCTTCTTCTTGGTAAGCCTCATCCAGAGTGGACTTTGAAAAGGGAATATCACTTGATTGATTGGCATCTCTCAAGTTTTCAGCTTCAAGGTTTCTTTCTACTGGGAGGTTCACTGGACTGGTGTATACGACTTGAGTTTCCTTTCTATTGGTCATTTCTTCGTGTCCTTCACTTCGAGGGGTGTTTCCATATCATGAATTGACTTTATCTGTTCCTCTGTGGTATTAGTGCATGGCTGGGTTTGTTCATGAGTGGAATTGTCAGTAGGGACCAACTGATTGGGGGTATAGTTCTATTCTTCAGTGTTCCCTGGTTGTTCCCCGCCTTCGGTAAACACTCCCATGCTTTCCGAAACCCTTGTCACTTCCTCCTCATAGTCTTGCAAAGGAGGGTCTTGAGGACTGAGAGGAGGTGTGCAGGATGGTTGGGCTTCCTCTACTTAGATTATAATGCGCCACTGGGATTTTTCTCTCACCGAGCGTCTACACTTAACTAATTCTAGGGGTTCAGTGGTACTCTTTTGTTTTAATATTTTCTTTGGGCCTGGGGTTCTTGGCCCTTTTTGCTCTATTTCCTCATTTTCCGGGGGTGAAGCCAAGGTAGGATTTATGGTACTATTCCATGTTAGTAGCTGCTCTGTCAATCTAATTGTGATGATTAACTTAATTAACCCATGCTAGCTGACTACACTATGTGGGTCCTTGACTGTCCTTACCCGTCGAGCAACATTTTGTAACACGAAATTTAGATAAAATGGTAAATTAGATGAAATTATTTACTTTAAAATGGCTAGGATTTTCAGTTTTCGAGGCTTTACCACGCCGTGTTGGCCATCGCAGGTGATATATCTTTGGATGATGACTTCCAGCTGTTGCCATGGTTGTTGCAACGCAGAAGGATGAATTCGATCCCAGTTCGTACCAGTTACTCCCCTGGGTCCTGGAATGCTTCAATTGCACTGTATAAAAGGAGGCATTTGTCTGTCCATTTCACCTCTTCTGCCGAAAGTTGGGTGACTTTGGCCAGGACTTCTTTAGAAACCACCATGCTTATGCCTTTGACTACTGTACTACCATTCTGTAGATTTTGCAGAAATACCAGTGTTAGCTCCTCATGGAATCCCTATAATCTATTTAAATACTACAGCCAGGTAGTGCGTTCAAGGATTTCACATGCTTGATCTAACACCATCATTGTTGGAGGCTCACTTTGAATTTCTCTTCTACCCATAATTGTTGCACTTGAGTCTGGTTCTTCTGTATGCAACTGTGTTTTACTCCTGTAATGGAAAACAACAGTCCTGTATATCACAACAACTATCAAGGAAATTTTAAGTCCTTCATCCTGTCAGCCATACTTAACACAACATCATATGTTCGCATGCCCGCCATAATGGTTTCCATTCTTCGACCAATCAGAATTTTCTACTAATTATTACACATTCTTGCACATCATGCAATTCGTATTGCAGAGCTAATCCAAATGATTGTCAAATAGTTATCCATAACTGGAATGCATGCCATTCATACACAAGACATCCCCCCTTTATGAGAAAAGGGTGTCCCCTTCCTTCCAGCAAGCGGAAAATTGGTAAATAAACCAATGCGAAATAAATGCCGACAACCAATCTAAAAATCATAGCACATAAATTAGTAATGCATTTAAGCGATATCCATTGTGAGATGTGAATTGGCCAAATCAAATAAAAACAACAATATTAAGTCGTTATTTCAAACATTTTTACCGTGAGTGGAATTAATCACATTAGCATAATCGATGGTTTATGTTTAATGACTACCATTTAATGCTCGGACGTATGGAATATGATAAATATAGATTAAAATTACCATGCTATGCGGAATGTAAAAGTGCTACCAAATGGAAATTTTCGTCAGAAATAAAGTCATAGGTCATAAGAGGTAGATGTCATATGGAAATATAATATAATGCTTCAATACCACACTAGAGCCACTGCTGTGAGCAAGCATTCATAGACTTGGTAGTATTGCTTTTTAACCCTCCCAAATGAGCGAGAGTCTTTTCTACATTTAATTTTTCTTTATTTTGTCACAAAGAGACCACTATGCTGGCATGGTGACGAAACACCATAGTGCCACTTAGTAGGGTGTAACAAAAATGATCGACCTAGCTCATGATGAGACCCCATGTTTTTCTAACAAATTAATTATCAAGAAGGTAATTTCCTTGGTTTGGTATCCAAATTGGAATGTAAACTATTACATCCTTATGATTATGGTAGCTTGGCTCGTGATGAAACCCCCTATCCTCTTTGGACAATGTTTTAAGGATTTTGTTATTTTATTTTATTTCTGCAATCTTTCTTGTAGGAAAACAGAGGCTCATTTGCTCCTTAAGAGTCAGGGATGGTGTAAGAAGTAAGAAGATGCGAATGGAAGTGCTATACTCTTATCCCCTTAACATTATATCAATGAGTTTTATCCATTTGGAAGTATAAACATAAGCCACCATGGATCAAAGATAACGAATCGTTTCATGATGTGTCCAAAAGAAAAAGATGTTTAGACAACCATTGTAATTATACACCATATTAGCTTGACGAATAAAGATAACCAACAAAAGGATTTTAGACATCATAATGACATTGTTATTACCATTTTTCTTTAGAAGAGGCACAAATCAATGCAAATGGTGCTTGTTTGCAATACAAAAGAAGAAGACAATGGCATAATGAGTGAAAGGAAAATGAGAAAATTCACAATTTAGCACTTAAAAAGTGCGCTCAATCGGCAAAATTAAAAAAAAAATAATAAAAAAATAAAAGGTGTTGTTCAATTGATTGTATTGTAATTGTTCAATCACTTGCACAACAAAATCATTCAAAACAAAAATTTTGTTGAATCAATTGAATGGAAGTCATTCAGTCGTTCGAACATCGAAATCAAAATAAAAACAAAATGTGATGTTCAATCAGTTGAACAAAAATCGTTCAATTATTTCTGGAGCGAAAATAAACAAGAATGAAAAGTGTTGTTCAATCAAGTGAACAAAAATTGTTCAATAGTTTGAACAACAAAAAAATATAAGGAAAAATCTTTATTTTCAATCAAGTGAATGGAAGTTGTTCAATACTTTGAACAACAAAAACAAATAAGCAAAAAAATGCATTGTTCAATCAATTAAACGACAGTCATTCAATAGTTTGAACAAAAAAAAAAAGAATATTGCTATTCGATTAAGTGAATGGCAATCGTTCAATAATTTGAACAACAAAAACAAATAATAAAAAAATGTGTTGTTCAATCAATTGAACTGTTAAACAAACATGGACAGCAAAGACAATGTGAAAGATAAATCATGCAATACCTTTTTATTAACATCAGATATACATTTATAGTACAATATGTGACTCTTGGGTTTCAGATCCCAAGGTATCTTGGGCTGCTTTTTTCCATTCAACTGCCACACTAACCATTTAGGATTAGGTGTCCAACATTCCCCCCTTAATCCGAAGGGTTATATATGAGTCCAAGAAGAGAGATGTAATACAACATGTGCAAAAAATGCATGGCAGTACTAGGCTGAATGTGCTCTATGAAATGTTGGTATAAAGGGCAGTGGTTTAAGGATGACCACCAACACTAGAATGCTTAGTGCAGTTCCCGGAACTCTTCCAAAACTGGCAAGAAACTGAAGTTTTCTGCTAGAGGAAGTGATCCTATTGTTTTAAAGAGGGAAACCTTCAACCATAAAAGGGAGGTCTCACCTGTGATGGTTTAAGGATGACCAACAACTCTGGAATGCTTAATGAAATTCTTGGAACTCTTCCAAAACTGGCAAGAAGCTGGAGTCTTCTGCTAGAGGAAGTGTTCTTAATCTGTGATGGTTTAAGGATGACCAAAAACTCTGTAATTCCTGGAACTCTTCCAAAACTGGCAAGAAGCTGGAGTCTTCTGCTAGAGGAAGTGTCCCAGGTTGCCAACTGAAGGCATGTTCAGGCATCTTTGTCTCTGGCTACAACTCTGAAACTGGTGTGGCAGGTTGTGGCTCAGGCTTGCTTGATGTGACTTTGAAGCTTGTAGATGACCATCATTTCCCCCCCTGTCAGGTACAAGGTGAGAAGATGGATCATGAAATACCTTTTTATTAACATGAGATATACATTTATGGTACAATATGTGACTCTTGGGTTTCAGATCCCAAGGTATCTTGGACTGCTTTTGTCCATTCAACTTCCACAGTAACCATTTAGGATTAGGTGTCCAACATTTAGTGTCGAAGTTGAATGGAAAAAAGCAGTCCAAGATACCTTGGGATCTGAAACCCAAGAGTCACATATTGTACTATAAATGTATATCTGATGTTAATAAAAAGGTATTGCATGATTTATCTTTCACATTGTCTTTGTTGTCCATGTGTGTTTAACATGGTATCAGAGCAGGCGATTGCTGGTCCTGCCCCAATTTGAGCCACTTGTTTTGTGGTCTCTATATATATGTCATTTGTGCAGACCTTCCAGTTCTGCCCATTACCTATAAAGCTCCATTAATTCATTGTTTTCCATAAATCTGCTAACTCTGGCTATTTTAAGACTCTCTGTCTGACACTTGAAATCATACCTGCGCTCTCCCTTCTGCGTTACTTGTGCCCTCTGTCCTTTAAATTATGCCTGCGCTCTTTACTATTTATAAACGTTCTGTAAAAGAAGCGTTGTCCTGACAATTTAAATTTCTTGGCTGTCGTGACTGTTTATAAACGTTTTGAAAAGCGTTGCCCTGACAATTTAAATTCCTAACTGTGCATTGTTGAGTTTGTGAAAGTCATGACTGTTGCGTTAATGGTATATTGACTATGTGTGGAAATACCTTGAAAACCATGTGCGATGGCCGTGTTCAAATGTTGCTGGCGGTGTTCAATTACTCTTGCATTAATGATTGAATTTGGTGGGCCTGGTATATAATCCTGGTGCATTGAGCGTTTGTAACGCCCCTTACCTACTCAGAGCCTATTCGTTACATTCCAGCCTGACCCTCCACAGTCGCTGCTCACCTCTGCCATAACGCATTTGTCCTGACATAATGCTCTATGGCGCACCAGCGCTGCCTCTGGCCATAACGTATCTATTCATAACGCTGGTCTGACACTGGTCTCTCCATATTCCAAAATTGTTGGCTCTGGTATCGATATGTCTCCACTGTGTTTTATTTTGTCTGAGAGTGAAGTCACTCAGATTTCACCGTAGAGCTTTAATGGAGAACGAGATTTGCAAGAAAAACTAAGGTATCCAAGTTCTATCAGTTAATTTTAGGAGCTTAGTTAGTATTTCTATATCGTTTTGGTAGGTAGAAGAACTTCATGAAACTCTGAGCACACAAGCTCAAATTTTGAGCCTTGGCAATCGAGTCCCTTAGCCAAACAGAGGTTTAGTTCATTTTTTTTAAGGTGTTGGCCACTGTGTGGAGAATATCTGAAGATGCTGGTGGTTCGAGCTATCCTTTTGAGAGGCAGCTCTAATGTTTAGTCACGGTTAGGAGTATCTTTTACTGTGGTCAAGTTTCCCTTCCTCCTAGGCTGCGTGTTACTCAATGTCTTGAGCGTATGGGTTGTAAGGGATGAAGCACTGTACAAGGAGGTCGTACTTCATAATCTGGTCATGAAACAAATACTTAAGAGGTTGTACTCTGCTACTGTGTATGACCACGAGTTCTGGAAGCTGTATTGAGGATGACGAAGGTCATTTTCCATCTTTATCATTGTTGTAGCTTCACTGTGGGACTGCATGTTATCTCAGGGTCAATCTTTATGTGTGATACTATTGAAATAATGACCGCTGCCAATTGCTGTAGCTTGTTCAGCCACTATAAATTAATGCTGGAGCAGACATGATATTGCAGATTTATTTGAGGGTGTATCCATTGTGTTGCACAAATTACTAAGTACCTGAAATGAATATGGGTGTATAAAGTTTTTTGTGTATTTCCTGAAGTTATATTTCAATGAGAGTAGTTACTAACTGCCACTGTGAACATTAGTGTCATTGATACTGGTTGAGTTCAATATAAATGTAAATCTGATATTCTGAAGCAATTTCATTAGCATCTATTTCAGTTTCCTATGGTTTTATGTAATAAAAACCTAGGAAAGCATCTACAACAGTTAGTAGACCAACGTTTTGACGAAAGTATTCACTGAAGTAAACTATAAAAATTCAGAAATTTACAGGGTATATCTGGAAGGTTTCCAAGGTGGGATTTATATCAGCAATTTGTGTTATTTCTGCGGATAAGGTGTCATTCTGGTTACTGGTTACAATTTGATTCAACCTCAATCTTACTAATTTCACCACGTGAATCTAGTGTTGCTGCTCCCTACGGGCTTGAGATCCAAGCAGTTTCAAATTGGTTGATTGCAAGACTTGCAAGCACGGTACCACATTGGTTGATCAGGCTTAATAAAGCTGATATATACTCTGACATTGAAGTAGGCTGGCTTTCCTTCACCTATAGAAGGCTCAATGATTTGGGAAAGAAATGCATGCTAAGAATACAAGGATCTGCAACCAGCCCTTGGAGTCCCGCTAGGAAGTGTGGAGGCAACAGGCGCCATCGATGAGCCATTTCCGTCTGTGTCATACCAGGAACGAAGCTTTTGAGCAACAGGGAAGATCTGGGTTTATCATTAGAGTGCTTCTACCTGTAGTAGATAAAGATACTCCTGAGTAATCACTGACTTCGGCTGCCCTTACTGCTATTATAGGTCCATCGTCAACATTGTCAAGCAACACTTGTCCTTCTTTCTTTGCAAGATCATTCCAGAGACTCACTACCACTGTCTTCTTACTTTCATCTGCAATTGTAATATCATGCTTGGGGATTTCTTCATTGTTGCTCTTCCGCCTAATGCTTAGAACTAGTGATACACTCTGAACAACTCCAATGACATCAACAAGATCCCTTGAATTGACATATGGACCAAGCTCGTCAACCTTGACAAAGTTATGCTTATATTCTAGAATATGGGTTCCTTCCTCAACTGCTTCTTCAACTTGTGAATTTGCATGCAAAGTCATCTCATAATCATTTGCTACTGTCTTGAATTGTTTGTAGAAACTTGAAATATATGTTATTGCAATCAAGGATTGCAATTATGCATACAATGATGATGAAGATTGAAGGTGTAATATCAAGTCTATGGTGACTGAAATGGAATGAAATTCTTTATGTTCTTGACTTCAAGCTTTGAGCAGATCCAAAGTGATTCACACTGGTCTTCCTATTTGAAAGGGTTTTGAAATTCAAGTCTGGCGGCTGAAATACATAGATATTCAAAATATGTTCATGAATATATATATATATGTATATATATATATATATATATATATATATATATATGTATATATATATATATATATATATATATATATATATGTATATATATATATATATATATATATATATATATATATATATATATATATATATATATATATATATATATATATATATTATGGTATGAAATTGCATTGTATATGGAAGTATATTGAGAAGCTACATACTTGAAGATTTTTTGAAGACAAAGTGGTACACCAATCAATTTTTTTGCAGTGATATTATTGTGAAATGGATAGAATGGGTGTTGTATTAGAATTACTGAACACTCTAATACATTCTACCACAGACAATACAATTATAATTGATAAAGGCATTGTCGCAAACATTCAAATCTGTTTGAAAAATGTACAAGAAAATATTGAGTTTTTGTAGGTGGAAACAAAGCTACAGCAGGAAGAATTACAGCAGTGGAGTCATCATTCTGAACCTGTTTCTGTTCAGAACAATGAAGAAGACTCCCATAAACAGCAAGTCAATATTGTTCAAGTTCATTCAGATTCAGTACCCAATAAAGCAACAGTTGTACATGCAGATGCAGAAACTCAGTCTGCACTTCCCAAGCCCATCATCAGACCTTGGGAACAACTTGTCCACAACAAGCACATAACTGGTCTTGGATATGACAAGAACTTGTCCTTTCATATTCCAGACTATGCCAAGCCCATTCAGTTTCAGAGTGCTGGATTCATTGATGACAGTTCACCTGCTTCTCATGACAGTTCAGCTTCAGCTATTCCAGAATCTGCCCCTCCTCCACAACAACAAAAACAACAAAAACAACAATAGATCGTGAAATGCCAACACTATGACCGAGTTGGCCATCTGAAAGATCACTTTTTTGATCTTCATCCATGTAAGCACTGTCATAAAACCAACCATTCTTCACACACATGCTTCAAAAACAAACGTCCTGCAAGAATAAAGATTCATCTTGGATGGATCGCTTCTTTGCAATGGGCATCAACAGCCAAGAAGATATTCCAAACACATGTCAGAACTTGTTCCAGAATATTGAACAGTCTTGCAGTTGAGTTTTCTCCATCTTCTCACCTTGTACCTGACAGGGGGGGAAATGATGGTCATCTACAAGCTTCAAAGTCACATCAAGCGAGCCTGAGCCACAACCTGCCACACCAGTTTCAGAGTTGTAGCCAGAGACAAAGATGCCTGAACATGCCTTCAGTTGGCAATCTGGGAAACTTCCTCTAGCAGAAGACTCCAGCTTCTTGCCAGTTTTGGAAGAGTTCCAGGAATTACAAAGTTGTTGGTCATCCTTAAACCATCACAGATTAAGAACACTTCCTCTAGCAGAAGACTCCAGCTTCTTGCCAGTTTTGGAAGAGTTCCAGGAATTGCATTAAGCATTCCAGAGTTGTTGGTCATCCTTAAACCATCACAGGTGAGACCTCCCTTTTATGGTTGAAGGTTTCCCTCTTTAAAACAATAGGATCACTTCCTCTAGCAGAAAACTTCAGTTTCTTGCCAGTTTTGGAAGAGTTCCGGGAACTGCACTAAGTGTTCCAGTGTTGGTGGTCATCCTTAAACCACCGCCCTTTATACCAACATTTCATAGAGCACATTCAGCCTAGTGTTGCCATGCATTTTTTGCACATGTTGTATTACAACTCTCTTCTTGGACTCATACATAACCCTTCGGATTAAAGGGGGGAATGTTGGACACCTAATCCTAAATGGTTAGTGTGGAAGTTGAATGGACAAAAGCAGTCCAAGATACCTTGGGATCTGAAACCCAAGAGTCACATATTGTACTATAAATGTATATCTGATGTTAATAAAAAGGTATTGCATGATTTATCTTTCACATTGTCTTTGTTGTCCATGTGTGTTTAACATGAACAACAATCATTCAATAGTTTGAACAATGAAAATAAAATAATAAAGAATGCACTGTTCAATCAATCGAATGAAAGTCGTTCAATAGTTTGAACAGCACAAACAAATATGGAATAATAGTGTTGTTCAATCAAGCGAATGACAATCGTTCAATAGTTTGAACAGTGAAAACTAATGGAAGGAAAATGTGTTGTTCAATCAATTGAACGGAAAATGTTCATTTGCTTGAACATCGTAAAAGAAAAGGAACATGTGTTGTTCAATTAATTGAATGACAAATGCTCGAATGTTTGAGCAGCGAAAACAAAAAGGAAAATGTGATGTTCAATAAATTGAACAGAAAACGTTCAATTGTTTGGACAACGAAAAATCAAAAGAAAAATGTGTTTTTCAATCAATTGAATGAAAAATGTTTAATTGTTTGAACAACAAAAATAACAAAGGAAAATGTGTTGCTCAATCAATTGAATGCCAAATTTTCAATTTTTTGAACAACGAAAAACAAAAAGAAAAATGTGATGTTCAATCGATTGAACAACAAATGTTCAATTGTTTGAACAACAAAAAACAAAAGAAAAATGTGTTGTTCAAACAATTGAATGACAAACGTTCAGTTGTTTGAACAACAAAATGCGACAAAATAAAGCTGCATTGTTCAATCAATTGAACAACAATCATTCAAATGTTTGAGCAATGAATTACAGAAGAGAAATAGATGTTTTGTTCAATCAATTGAACAACAAACATTAAATTGTTTGCACAGTGAAAACAAAGAAGGGAAAAATGAAACCTAAAAAAAAAAAAATCATATTTACATGGTAATTCCTACAAAGGTATGTACATTATTTACAAATTTTCAAGCAATTTCAATTGTTTAAAGAAAAGTATGTTGGGTTATCATTCCTTGCACCTAGAATTTGCATGGAGGGGTCCTCTTGACCTGCTCATAGAAAGACTCCTTGGTGAGCGGTTGATGATAGAGGCACACTCGATGCCCGTTTACCTTAAAGGAATGGCGGGTTTCATCTATGGTAGCCAAGGTAAGAGTACCATTGTTATGTACTTATTGAATCTCATAAGGGTCGATCCATCTTGTTTGCAACTTTCTTGGGAAGTCCTAGAACCTGGAATCGTACAGAAGTGCAGAATCCCCTTTTTGTAACATTTTCTTCTTGATAAGGCTGTCATGCCATTTTTCCCTTTGTTGTTGTATTATTGCAGTTCGTTGCAAAGCAACAATCGAGCCTCATCTAGTTCATTACTCTACTGAAGATGCTTGGTTTGAGCTTTTGTTAAATCCATGCCCACTTCCTGGGGCATCCTTAGAGTCTTTATTTTGAATTCGATTTGAAAAATTGGTTCTTTACCGAACACAAGTTGGTAGGAAGAGTATCTAGTAGTATTCCTCCAAGTAATAGTCAGGTTTCCTTCTCGACAGCCAATATATGCATGCGTTATTGCGAGCCAAGGTAAACCCAGAATCAAAGGATGCTTGTAAGACCTAGTTCTTAGGTTTATAACCAAGAAATTTACTGCATATTCCCATGAGTCAACAGAAACTGTAATATCTTGTAAGGTCCCTTCTGCTCTCACCACTGATCAGTCAACAAGTTATAATAAAGTGGTGGTTGGTTCTAAGGTTTTAATACCAAGTGCTTGACAAGTTTCTATTGTTAATATGTTAATGGCAGCTCCTAGATCAACTAGTGTATTTGGAAAAGAGCGGCCATATATCTTGACTGTTACTATGAGGTTTCCAGGATCTTCGTACTTTATTGGATTTTCCTCTCCTAAGAGTAGATAGGATAAGGTTCTTGCAACATTCATAGTGGGTGAGGTTTTTACCCACCTCATAGGCTTCATTACACATAATTCTTTGATGGTTTTGGTATAGATGGGAATGTCTTGAATAGCTTAGAGGAGAGGAATCTTAATACACAAACATTTTAGTTCCCATACAAGATAGAAATCAGGGTAGGTGATTAGTCTAGGTATCGTTAGCCTTTCCAAGAATGGAGGAGAAGTCACTATAAGTTTTTTAGGGTCACTATGTTGATCTGTTTCTTCCCATTGCTTTGATTCAATATTATTTGCAAGTGGTGGAACATGTACAGGTGATGGAATATGCACAGGTGGAGTTACACTTTCAATTGAAGGCTAGTCCCTGTTTTCTTCAAGGGTGATGTCAATTCGTGACCTCAATATGAGCTCATTATATTTTTTCTACCGAATATCATATTTTGGATTTTCAGTCATCTATATCAACTGGACTGGTCTGTTATTAGGATTCAGGTTCGGCTAAGCTGGAAACTATGGCCACATAAGAGGTTGAGAATTATGTTGTAATGTATAAGGAATTGAAAGTGCAGGATGAGGCTGAGGGCCTATCCCCATAGGTACATTAATAGCCCCAGAGGTCGCTACTATTTTGTAGACCAACTCAGATTTTGAGAGGTGGAGGTTGGCCAGTGGGATTGATATGGATTACCTTGCCAAACAAGAGTAAAAGAGAATTTGGCTAGCCATTTCGTGGAAAATATTGTGTTGGCCAAGATGTCATAGGGAATGGTGGGCTTTGCCAATTTGGGTAGGGTGATTGGTCTTTCCACGCTACCCCAAGGTTCTACTGTTGATTAAACTATGAGGAAGGAAAGAGTTGGGATGCGTCTTGTGACATACCTGTAGGTTCAGATTTCCATTGTCGATGTTGGTTCATCAAATATATCGGTTCTGTTTCCTTCTCTGCTTCTTGGAATACTGCTTTTATCCCAGGTAATAACGGACACTATTCAGTGTCATGATCTTTAGTATGGATGGCACACATCTAAACCATGTCTAACAGGAATTCCCATTGGCTGTTCTTCTTCCAAAAACATGGGCAGAAGATCGCCAAATTGTTCTGCTAAAGCTTGTTTTTGTTTAGCCTATAGGACGTCCAGGTGTGTTGTAAGGGTGCCTAGGATTTCTGCCTTAAAATCTTCTAGGAGGTTTCTGATCTCCATCTGTGTTACACCTCCACTATGTGGTTTGCTTCCTCTACTCATTGGATCTCAGCTAGCTACTCCTGTATGTGTGCTTCCCTGTGAACACTTGATACATAGATGAATAATTTCATCATAATCTTCCTGAGAAATATCCCATTTTCCCATTAACTTTATAATTTCTACCCATTCCTCTTTCATTCCTTAAATCAATATAGCTCTTAGGACTTCTATTCGTAGGGCAGTGTGTGGAGATATATGCAAATTATAATTAAATTGTTCTACATATTCTTCTAGTGTTTCATTATCTTTTGTATTCATCTCATCTTTCAGCTCCCTAGTTTTACAAAAGTCCTGATATCTTTTAAGGAAGGAGTTTTTCATTTCATCCCAAGAATTGATGGTTCACCCACCTAGATCCATAAACCATCTCAAAGCTGCCCCATTTAGAGTGCAAGGGAACAATTTTAGCTTTTAGGGTCCGGTGGTATAGTCATACCCTCTACGGAGGACATCAAACTCAAACAGGAAAGCATTAGGATCCTTTGTGATCATCCTATAGAAGGTTGGGATGCTCTGCAGAGGAATAGCCTTCATAGGGGAATTATCCACCTAGTCAGCAATGGGGTACTCTAATGTCGAGGTTTGACCTTGGGGTTCCTGATCTGCCATTTGATCAAAGATATGCCAATAATGTTCAGGAATTTCAAGGGGTGCTTCTTGAATAAGCGGAGAGTTAGCAATCAGAGCTGGCTTTACAACACTTCCTAGGCCTGGAATCTCAAGAGATCCTTGTTTAGAGAACTATCGTTCTACTTTAGCAACCCCACTAGTTTCTCCTTTTCCTTCTTGTAAGCTATAGGATTTTCCGTCTTGTAGAGGATCAAAGTGTAGGCTTATTGTAGCTTGAAAAATCTATTTCGATCCTCCTACATGGCTTTAAATCTCAACATGAGCTGCAGATGGTGAGCCTGTTGCTTGAGGGATAACAGTAGAACCTTTTCCAGGTATAACCTGGAATCCTAATAATGCTTGAGACTCTGCTCTTTTTATGACTTCATCTATAAAGGTCGGTCTCCCAAGGTTCACCAATCCTTTGTTTTTTGTGGGTTTTTGTGGAGGATTCTGGTCTTTTTATATCTTTTTATTTCTAGTCATTAATAAAAACAAATTCCTATTTAACCTCTAAGGTTTTGCTATAAAGCGAGAAGGTAAGCAAGCACTTTACTTGCTAGGTACTCAGGTTCTTACCTTTCATTTTTAAAACCCACTTCTCCTACAACAAAGAAATAAAATCAATCACTTTAAACACTCTCCCTGGCAACAACGCCAAAATGTTGGCTCAATAAGATGTCTTTTTACAGGCAATCTTAATCCCTACATTACTTGTCAACCCGAGGTAAGTCTTTCTATTTCAAGAGTGCCAACACAGTATGTGCAATGAAGCTAGAGGTTATCTAATGGTGAATCATTGAAATCACTAAAGGCTAATTCTTCAATTCAATTCACACAACTTTGAGAAGAACTGTCTATGAAAGAAATGTTCACAACACACCATGTAATTCTATGCAACTTGTTCGAAACCCAACTGAAACTCAATGCAAACAAGAATTACACTTACAATCATTCAAATGAGCTTGAGTCTAATCACACTTAAGCAAGTAAAGAAACTATGACTATCGAATAACACTATAAATCTATAACAACCCAAAACAATTTGCATTACTCAATTGAACAACAATAGTAAGTGAACAACAAGCAACAATCGGTAATTGAACAACAATTGATAAGTGAGCAACAACAACTATAAAGGATTCCTAAATGATAAACATTCTATGTTGCAATCTATATAAGTTAATCAGTCTTGTCTTTCAAGATCTATGATAACATCTATTCAAATGAACAGCAGTCAAACGTGCATTCACTTATTCCAATCAAAGCACTTCTTAAGTTTAACTCACAAATTCAATATGAATCTAATTTAACAGTGGTATAAACAAATATCACAAATATTCAAGATAAATGAAGTAACTGAACATTAAATCAATTGTGAAGACTGAATATAAAGCTATAACACAAAGGAGCAGTGGAACTTCTTGTGACTGGGCCCAGAGTCGCCACAAGCCTCTGCTTAATAAAAACTCAGAATACAGAGAGTATCAAATGCAACCTTCTCTCATTAACTTCAAACAGTTGACAAAGTCACTGAATTAGAATTGTTTATGCTTCAAAAAGAATAATTACAAATTAAAAGTCTTTACTTGTATCTATTTGCCTTTCGGCCCTATATAACATAAAAGAGAAACTTGGATAAAAGCGAATCCTCAGGATTTCTCAATATAAAATATGTTCATATGATAAAACAAGAGTGTTCGAAGTAATCTTCTGCTTCCTTGTCTTCCCCCAACGCCATGGCTTTTCTTGTTTATGGCCTCGTGTTGTTCTGCCAACTGAACAACCTTTTCCCTATTGCATCTTGGCATACAAATATGGCAAAGAATCAGTTTTTCATACTAAATTTGCCTATTCTATAACCAAATAGTTTCTTCCAAATTTAACTAACATTTTCCTCATTTTAATCTATAAACGAAGATAATCTTATAAGGATGAATAATAAATGAAGCATTTAATAAAGGGAAGTCATACATTTTTCCTGTCCCAACAACTACCATAACAAATTTACACATAAATATATCATGTATATTTGTAAACTTTTAAGCATGTCATGGACACACTCTTTTCCTAGCAACAATAACTTTTTTTATTTATTATATAAACTATGTTTTAAATGTAAATATTCACAATTTATTTTCTATGCATGTGCAATTCATTTATACTTCTGTATAATTTTCTTATACCTCCATTCTAACAATAAATTATTTTTACTTTCTTTGATATGTTATCTAATAGTGAAAATGCAGATAAAAGTGCATGAAGGCGCCTCCTTTATGTACAGAATAGAGTCAAAATAAATGCACGATGAGTACTTTATAAAAAACGAAAAAACCATTCTACCCCACTGACTTCCCCTCCCATATTTTGTACTTCCTCAAATCTACAAGTAAACTCACCTCACCCTTTTGAAACCAAAAACAACCACCACGTGAATGATGAGCATGTTCAATTTTAACAAAGGATGGATAAACTTTCTCCCATGCATGTTTTCATAATATGCAAAGAATCCTACCGAGGCATGAAATCATGACTTCTACATGGTAATATTTCCTATTTTCGTTGTGCTTGTTCTAGCCCTCCATATCACTTTTTTCATTTGAACAACATAGACCACAACACAAAACCACTTGTCCTTTCTAATTTAACACAAGTTGAGGAAACGCTCATTGCAGGTGTCAACCCTATTCTACATGTTACTCATTCTCATGGTGAGAAATACAAATAAAACGATCATACAATAAATGTCCTTAAAGACATCACTAATATTGCTAACTACTTACCTCATATGGTTTCTGAATTAGACATTCTCATTGTCAAACGACACAATACTCTTAGAAAGGCTTATGAATTCCTTGTTTGTAAATCATGAGTAATGGTGATGCTTGAATACAAACTAATAAATTATCCCTATTACAAGGATGTTCAGCTAAACCTGTATGCAATTAATGTTTTTCCAGAGCAACCTACAAATATATATATTTTCTTCTTCATAGTGTAACCAACTCTTCAGCTGAATCTGATGAACTTATAATTCATTCTGATTATGACCCTAATGTAATCATCACTGCATTAGATCTCCAACCTTCATATTTTGTTCCAACTGTCCCAAATTCATATACTAAACTTAAGAAAATGTAAAAATGCATTGAAAACAACTTACGAATCATTGTTTCAGATGTTCGACAATGTCTTCGTGAATTTCCCGATTCCAAATTCTGAGAAAAATTTATGCATTTTGGATCAGGTCTTAGAAGGACATGCTCTTAGTGGATCGGGTGGTATTGTGAACTAATTTATATGATCTCACAAGTAGGAAGCCTGACATTTTTCTTCACCCTCAATTCAGCTAATACTCGGTGGCCCGAATTACACATGCTCATGCCTGTCAGTGTTCCCTCAAATTCGAGCAATCTCTACTAATGGAGAATTCAAAACATAATAAAGTACCAACATATTATAGCCCAATATATGCATTGTATATTTACAATTTTCCTTGAAGAGGTTCGACAAAAGGGCTTCCACATAGTTGATTATTGGTGCAGGTTTTCATGTAACCATTTTCTCCTCCACTATTTTTACATTGTTAATATCCTTATTCTACAACTTTTAATATTTTATTATTTTTCAAATATGAATTGCAACATAAAGGATTCACACACATACATGGCTTCATTTGGCTACAATATGCACCAAATTTTGACACTCTTGATTGGAACAATGAAACATATGTCATTAATGCTAAGAATTATTTTGATCGGTTTGTAATTTCTTAGAATCCGTGTTATGAACAATATCGCAATCCTATGTTTCATCAATCAAAAATCCATGATCCATGTCTTCTTGACACAAAATCGATGTTCACATCAACTCCGTCTAAATACTATGAAGAGATTTTTAATTGTGTTCAATGACACACAAAGTGTCATGAATATTCTTGCCTTCATAAAAAGAACAATGCCTTGAGCTGCCAATATGGTGTACATATAATACAACCTTCCCTACAATTCATTCCCTGAGAGATCTTGATATATCTTATCCCATGCTCTACATTGTATATATGCCATAGCTTACTCAATTTCTCTCAACTATGTTACCATTTCAACATAGCACTTAGAAATAAACTCAACCTAACAAATGTTTTATCAGCTCATTAGAGTAATTATAATATTGCAATTACTTTCTTGTTACTCCAATGAATTCTCTTTTGTGATATCCCTTTAGCACATTTACTATACTTTCCCTCAAAACAATTGACATAATTTCCCCCATATATATTGCTTCAAAGAAGGGATTGTTTATTCTCTTCACAGGTCAAACATATGACTTCGACGCTTATTTCATGTATCCATTTTCAAAGCATTGTTTGAAAAGTTCTTATGGTAGCATTTGGATGACATTAAAACATATTTGTTTGCTCCACGATAAAACATGTTGTATTTTTGTGTTAGAAAGTAGGTCACAAATTAAAATGAGAGTAAGTTGCACTGAAGAATGCGACTTAGGACAAATCACATTTACAAATGCATATGCAGATCACACTTCGTATTTATATGGTAGGTCACACTAATCATTCTGACAGATGTTGCAAAATTGAGATGTGATTCACATGTCATGTTGCAACTGGCTAAGTGACAAATCGCATAATCAAGGGCAATGATCTCATTGTGAAATGTGTGGGTGATTATCGACTGATGCCAATCCCATTTTCCATTGTGAATTTTTCATAATTTGATTTTTTCATATTCAGCTGGTGGCCTACCATGGTTTTCTAACGTGGATACAGTTCTCTTACTCATCTTGGCAATCAATCTTTTCTATACGCCATTTGCTATACCAACACATCATTCTATGTTGCCTTAGTATTGATATCAGTTGCATACTTGTCCAAAATCAATGTATCTCTATGCCATGTGATGCTTTGTATCGTGATATGCCTCGTCCTTCGCCTGTGCCTTGTGTTGAACATAGACCTTTTGTGCTTATCTCTTGAGAAAGCACCGAAAGGAATCTACCACCCTTTTCCTTTGACAATACTTCATAGGTTTCCTTATATGAAAACCAGAAATATTTATATGGGAAATCTTTGGTTTCATTTCTACAGCCAAAAGAAGGGAATAGGAGTTGCATGGTTTTCAGGCTCCAAGGTTTACTAACTCTTTTGAGTTCTTAGAATATACACATTTCAAATTTAAATTGTTGACAAACACATTTAATATGAAATAAGAGTCAGTTTGCGTACATAAAAGATAATAATACATTTTATGCACATATTTGAATAGTGTAATCTATATTTTTGATATATTTTATTTTGACTATTAAATTAAATTTACTATATTTTATTTTGGTTATGAAATCTTTAAAAATAATTTTTTTACTATATTTGATTTTGGCTGTGAAAAGTTTTGAATGATGTTTGTTTTATCAAATATCTTCTTAAATTAGAAATGATATTTTAATGTAAATATCTTTTTTCAAGTTGACAAGTTTCAATGTTATAAGAGAGGTTAAGATGTTAAAAGTTAAAGAGAAGATAATACACTAATTAAATAAATGCTGACTAGATTAGTTTAATAGGATCTTATGAAAGAAATATTTTTGAAAATTTAGTGCAAGATTTCACCCCTTCACTACTTACTCTCCAATGGAATGAAGGTGTGTATTTGTCACCCGGAGGAGAATGGGTAGTGTGGGGAAAATGGTGTGTATTCTACATAATAATTACGTGATTTCTAAAGATATAATTGACGTTATATATATTTGGTTGCTTTTACATTCACATGTGTTTGTTCCTTCCACATATTCAGTAATACTTGCGACATTTTTTTTTATTTCAACTTTTTCCAAAATATAAAATCATGGCAACCATCATATGAGAGGAGGTCACCTGCAACACAATAAAATTATGGTTTGAGATGACATCAATGGATGTAAATAAATGTTTGAATTAATCAGAATAGGATGCAAATATGGAGAGCACCACATTGAAGGACCCATGAATAATTAAACCAAATTTCCTAAAAACAAAATTGATGATCACACCGTATTTCTTTGCAACTAAAAATTTCCCAAAAATTCCAATGTGATAAGAAAATCCCATAAACCGAAAATCAAGGTGATAATGATGAAAGAAAACAAGCGTTTAGATTTTGTAATTTCCTTTTTATTCTGATTATTTCCATATCTTCATTTTTATGAAGAATATTTATCAGATGATGAGATAACTCTAGCCACATAATAATTCATCATTATGGTGACAGTGAGTACTAAAAATCATATTAATGATTTCCACTGGCCTAAGAAATCATAATATTTCAGTAGCTATGGATGCTTATCATTATTTTTTGAAGATCCTATATTACTTTAAATAATCAAGTTATTTCCAACTATATTAATGCCTCTTAGTGGCATATGGAATCACAATATGTCGGTTATGGCTGTTTATCATTATTTTTAGAGGATGGTAAATTAATTTAAATAACTAGATAGTTAAAAGAAATAATTATTACATTAAATATGTATTTTTAATAATATTATATTTTTAAAAATTATATTAAACGTATATATATTTTATTAAGAAATACTTTGACATGTATCTGCCACTTTTTAAGTGTCTTAAATTCTCACATATCAAAAAAATAAAAATGGTTATAATTTCCAAATATTATATAGATAGTAAATTTCTTTCAAACACATGCCATGAATAAATACACGTTGTTACATAATAGCAATCAAACACATGCCATGGATAAATGCAAACTGTTACATAATAGAAATATTAATATTTGCTATATTTTATTATACCAAAATATAAAACTCAAAATATGTTTGGATGGTAGAGAATTCACAATATCATAGAAAAACGAACTGACATCTCCTTCCATCTTTCGACCATGTAAATCTCCACTGATAAAAAAGAAGAAAAAAAATAGTCTAATAGACAAATAGTAAATAAATAGTGAATATGACTCATCATGATGTAAGTTGTTATATAATAGAAATCCTAATACTTGGGAGGAGTTCGCAATTCAAACATCTTATTGGAACAAAAGTAAATTAAAAAAGAATGAAAACTCAACTCTCAACACCTATAACAAGTAGATTATGACTATAAATATTTAACAGGTGTATGAAAGTTGGGGGAAGAAAAATCCTTGACCGAGCTACAACCCAGATTCTTGCCCGAGAGATTGCTTCCAATATGGATTGCCCGTCCACTAAAGCCTAGTTATTCATGTCTGTCCTAGTCCCAATCCACCACCATTGAGTTTGAGGAAACAACTCCAACGTATCCATGGATAGTGACATCTTCGTCGGGTTCACGTTGGATGTTACATCTGAATCCTCCTTAACGATTGCCCTACATTTCCTCTCGACTTGATCTCCAATTCTAATAAACATACATAGTAAATGTTAGTATGGTTGGTTTCATTGATTCATTTCAGTGTAGAAGCATCTCCTCTATTGGTTGGTTTCACTAATTTTGATTGGGTTGGTGACCCTCATGATCAGAAGTCTACTGCAGGTTATGTCTTCACTCTTGGTTCTAGACCTATTACATGGGATTGCAAGAAACAAAGTGTCATTTCTCTTTCTTCAGAAGAAGCAGAGTATCGTGGCATTGTAGAGCCAGTAAGGAAGCCCTATGGCTTTGTCATATCTTGTCAAAGTTTGGCTTTCAGCAACAACATTCGACTACACTTTGGTGTGATAATCAAAGTGCCATTCAACTATGCAAATATCTAGTCCAACATCAGCGCAACAAATACATTGAACTATGCATGCACTTCATCAGAAAGCTCATTCATGGCCATGTTCTTGAAGTGCAATATTTTTCAACTAATGATCAAGTTGCAGACATCTTTATAAAGGCTCTTACAGAGGTGAAGTTTACTAAACTTCGATTTATGTTTGGATTTCAGGAAGTTGTCACTAAGAGGGGTTAGCCTCTAATGCCTCCTTCCTTCTCCTACTATGTCATATTTGTACATCCTTCAATCCTATCCCAATTTGTTCTTAAGGGGGGATGTTAAGATATTCTGAGACATAGGAAATAGTTAAGTATAACTTGGTCTAGTGTAGAGTTAGGTAAAGTCTGTTTCTATACTATGTACATTTCTAACTTACAATCTGATTGTCATGATATGTTCTAGACATTAAGTGATTTGATGGTTTATTCTCTCCTCAGTATTACCGACACGTGATCCATGCTTAACACCCGAAGTTGCCGTGTTGGCTCAGGCAGTTGATTGTTTCCCTCTTTCAGGGTTTTAACCATGTCAAGAATACTACCGTATTGATATGTGATCTATTTGTGAGCAGTGTCCTTTGGTGTTATGCCTGAGGAACTTACCCTGTAAATTCCTACATATGACCACCTACCTTTAGATATCCCATTGGGGTGTAAGAAAAAATCATTAACTAAGAAAAATCATTAATTAATTGTATATGTGACTCTGAGTGGATTAATGTAAATTTATCACTTAGTTTGACACTAACCTCTACAATACATGATTACATACATATTGCAAACTTTTTATGATTATGCTAATTAGTTCTTGTTTGAATGTGTGGCATTCCAAATGGATTGAATTACTAAAATCGGTATTTCAAGCTTTTCCATTTTTTGCCAATCAAATTTTGGTGATGAAGGACCTATATATCATCTAGTGTTTCACCCCATTATGATGTGGAAATCACACAAGGATTATAAATTAGAATAGTTTAAATTATAAGAATTCTATGGATAATAACCACATATTAAATTCTCACATCATCCCAAGTATGCAATTAGAACATTTACAATATCAATAATTATTCAAATATTTGTGACATGATAATAAAAAATTTGGTTCAAATGGTAACTTATCGAACAACCAAAACTCTCATGAACATTATTATTGATCCAAAAGGGATTACTTTATTACCTATTTTTTTAGTACTTTGTGAGTTAAAAAATTAAAATGACTTGTAGAAACCATTTAAGGTACTACAGATTTTAGTTATTCGGGTTCTAAAACTTTCAAACCTAATGGAGATAAAAAAATAATTGGAAAAGTATGTAGTTTATCATGCATTTCTACACAACAAGAGATTTCCAATGATGTGAATATTACCCTTTTGAATACTTGTATAGATAATTTATGCACCCAACAAATTGAGTTTTCCATTTTTACCACCATGGTGCCAAGTGATTCCATGTCAATTCAAATTACATATATATGTATAGCTAATCATATATTGAATTTCAAAAAGAGTGTAGAAGGTCTATGACCCTAACCTTAATTGATGGTTGGGACATGAAAAAATGATAACTCCAACCCTAGATGACTATAAAGACTTCCTAAATACTAGAATATTACTAAATGAATTCATTATATTATTGTTTTATCAAATTGATGTTCATTAGTTGAGAAGACAAAAGGAGTGGGATATTGTGAGCATAATAAAGGAAGTCAAAGTGATAGTGGCAACAATACAATCTACATTTTCCATAGAAACTCCATAGTGAGTTCATAATTTAATTTTTAACCTTTCATAACGAGAAAATGAATGTATAATCCCCAGCTTCTATTTATATTTTCCCATGCTGGATTTATCAAGGTATATTGGATGTCAGAGAGTGTTTAGTTTTAAATTATTTCTATTGCATTCACAATTTCTTTTAATACCTCAAGGTTTACAAAAATAATATTAAGTAAATATTGCATAGTATAGTTTTTATTTTAGAAACTTGTAATATTTCTTGTGATGAATTATTCTAACAAGAAATCTAAAATACTCTCCAATTCACGTTGGAAATCAAACCATTTTTCTTTCAGGTTTTTATGGGATATTGTGGGATCCATAAATTAGCTTAAACATATAAGTACTAAAACATTAGCCATGGTGATCTAGTATAATAAGAAGACAATATATTATGAATGCTATAAGAATATTGTAATATACTTTCTTACATCGTAATCTATATTGTAGTTCTACAGAGAAATTTTAGAGCTTTGAAGTAGTTTGGTATTGTTAACTTGAACTCTAGCTATAATATGATATTAAGAGATGAACAAGAATTAGAACTAGAAAAGGGGAAAATAAGGTTCAAATGAAAAAGGTACCATGTTCGAATATCATCTCTTCTCAATATTTATTGGGAGTGGAAGCACAAGTGGAAATTCATCTTTGTGAAGGTGAGATTCTTGTTGTTAAATTGAATCGGTCATTATAACATTAATAAGGAGACTATTTCAATGTTCATAACAACTGATACGAGTGAATTTATATAGAACTTATGTCATTCAAGTTGCATGACCATGCCAAATTTGATGGAAAATCCACATACAAAGTTTAGGATATAGGTGATCCCCAAATAGCTAAGTGGAAGGGGTTTAAAACTCTCATTCAGACCCATTTTATGTTCTCTTATGAAGAGAACCAACAACCTCAACTCTCAACTC
The DNA here is from genome assembly GCA_031772625.1 of Pinus tabuliformis. Lineage (NCBI taxonomy): Eukaryota > Viridiplantae > Streptophyta > Pinopsida > Pinales > Pinaceae > Pinus > Pinus tabuliformis. Next base: position 1,786,778,663 of record CM062816.1, read on the forward strand.
CCTTAACAAGTAGACCGACTATAAATATTTCACTGATTTATGAAAGTTGGGGGACCAACGCAGATTCTTGCCGAGAGATTTCTTGCAATATAGATTTTCCGTCAGCTAAAAATGAGTTTTCCGTGCCTGTCCAAGTCCAGGCCCACCACCGTCAGCTTTCAACAGAAATAGCTCCAACGTATAGGTCGATAGTCGGGTATTGCCCGAGTCCACATTAATGTGGAGGAAGCGACACGATAAGAGGAAAGAATTTTCGTTCCCTTTCTTTCGTTCCCTTTTCCTTCGATCAACGGATCTAACAATTAAATGAGACTGATGAAGTGGAGGTGACAATGTACGTGAAATCAACATCAATATATAATGGTTTTAGGGCTCCAAGGTTTATTAACTTTTCCGGTTGTTAGAATTCCAAGGTTATAATATATACCCATTTCAAAGTTAAATTGTTGATATACTTAATGTGAAACAAGGAGCCACTGTTGTGGCGCTAGTCCCTGCCAGTTAATAGAAGGGTTTGGTGAGTTGTTATGATGAGATTTAATAGGTGTTTAATTTGCATTGTCATTAGAGCTGGTTTGCATTACTAGTTTTTTGTAGGCATGCTTATTTGTATTAAGATTTAGCGAATTCGATAGCGAATTGTTGTATGGACTTTTTGACTTTATGCAATGAGTGAAATATAATGAAGTTTGCGTTTGTTAAGTAAGAATTGTGATAAATGTAAGAATAGTTTTAGACGTAATTTTGCAATGTGTCATGATTTAGAAAGTGTTTAGATTAATAATTAAAATGTAATAAAATTTAAGAGTGAATCATGGAAACCTTGACGGGGAAAAACTATAAAAGGTAATAATAATGCATTATAATGTATGAAGAATTAGAGAGTGTTAAAGTAAGTAATGTATTTTAATAAGCATGGGGTATAAAATATATTTAAATGCATAATAATGAATTCATGGTGCATAAAAGATAGAATTTTGCTATTTTTTTACATTTGAATATTATGGAAATATTCATAAAATGATAATGAGAAAATAAACATTAATATGAATATAAATTTGTTGATTAAATCCGTGGTGGAGAGTGTTCAATATTTAGATAAATGATTGTCGAAAGTCAAAGAAAAACTTAAGCATTTAAAAATTATGGAGTCTTGAACCCATAATTGAAAGATTAGATATCTAGTAACATGTTTGGACATAAGTGATTCCATTGGGGTTAATGTCAATGATTGGGGAATTATTCCATGGTCAAAAGAACAAAAGATATATTTATTTAAAAATATTGTTTATCATAACTTTAGTGTGAACTTTAAATTTGTCCAATTACTAATTAGCAAAGAAAATAAACCCTGCATCTAATCTCTAATTAGTAATTTGTTGCATTTAATTAGTAATTTGTTGTGATGCAAAAGGACATGACTTTTGGTCTTTTTTATAGTTTTGGGTTAGTAAATATAGTATCTAAGTACAATAGCAAAGCAATTTTGATAAGTTTATTTTATAAATTAAAAACTAAAATAAACATATTAAAATTAAAAAAACATTTAAACTCTACAAGTCGAAATGTAAATTGATCATGACATGCAAGAAAAAATTCATTATCTTTTGGTGTTGTATACTCTTGCTTTTTGCAATATCTGTGTTCCATTTAAGCAAGTTAGTTTTCTTATTGAAATTTTTCCAAAGTATAATGGAGGCACTTACATCACAGATAAACAGATGGCATTAAACATAGTTGTTTTTCTATTTTGTGATTATCTTAATTAGGGAGTATAGTTTAATATACTTCATTTATTTGACATAACATAAACATAGGAGATATGATGACATATAGAATGACGAAATTTGGGATAATTGAAAATAATAAAAGAATGGAGATTGACTATACCAGTTCAAATTACTCTATTTATTAGTTAGAAATAATGTTTTGACACTTCAAATTACTTTATTTATTAGTTAGAAACTATTTATTAGTTAGAAATAATGTTTTGACACTTCAAATTACTCTTTATTAGTTAGAAATAATGTTTTGACAGCTTGATTTTTTAAAAGTTATTATGTTATTAAACTTTATACCTGGTGACAAGAAAGGCTTGCCTTGCCATAAGCTAATTATTGCAGGTTAATACAATTGGGAGAAATGATATTACATGTTATAAATTATGAAAGTCATATTCAATTAATAATGTTTTAAATAAAAAATAGATAACAGTTCATTTCAATGTGCGAATCTTTTTATTCAAGGAATTTTATTTCTTTGTGATTGGAAGTGTAGTCTTTCCATTATGAATACTGAATAATAAAAATATTATAGCAAATTTATACTTAGTTAAAACTATAAATAATTTAATAGTTATAATTAAATATGAATGGATAAGTAGTATTTAATATTATATGGGTAATTTAAATCATAAAATGCATTATTTATTTAAACAATGCAAGATAGAGTGTGATATTACAATTAAATAAAAATAAATAATAATAATATTTTTATATTAGATCAGAGATATTAAAATTTAATTAAACATTAGCATAATGAATCAAGAGCCATAGATACAAAATAAAAACTGCCAATGCAATTTTTATTAACTAATAATTAATGCATTAAACATTGGCATAATGAAAAAATATTGGACCAGAGATATTGAAATTTAATTAAGCATTAGCATAATGAATCAAGAGCCATAGAGACAAAATAAAAACTGCTAATGCAATTTTTATTAACTAATAATTAATGCAATGCAACATTCCACTAGATGAATGTTCACATACAGACAAAATAAAAACTGCCAATGCAATTTTTATTAACTAATAATTAATGCATTAAACATTGGCATAATGAAAAAATATTGGACCAGAGATATTGAAATTTAATTAAAGATTAGCATAATGAATCAAGAGTCATAGAGACAAAATAAAAACTGCCAATGCAATTTTTATTAACTAATAATTAATGCATTAAACATTAGCATAATGAATCAAGAGCCATAGAGACAAAATAAAAACTGCCAATGCCAATTTTTATTAACTAATAATTAATGCAACATTCGAGTAGATGAATGTTCACATACAAGATGATCATTTAAGAACATAGCATTTGTGCTGTAACATTTTGCCATTCTGTCAATACAATGTCATTTTTCCAGCAATGGCAGCACTTCATTCCAAGTCTGCATATTTCAAAAATTTCAGTTGAAAGGGATCCCATGGAATTTGCAGAAATTTATGCTTCTTTATACTGCTGAATTTTAACAAGATCATTTCCAGACTTTCCTAGAATGGCTGCAACTGTGCGTTCAGATGTTGCAACTTCAACTATAGTTTTTGTGATAGGCTGACCAGCTGTTGTCACACTACCAAAGCTGATATACAATGCCAAGGACATTAGCACAGAAACACTGATCAGCAAAAGCACTATGATAGTAGCAATTGACAAAATTTTGCAAATGTTGTGTAGCTTTCAAACTTGGCAGAAGTCTGCTGACAAAGAATTGGGTCCTCAAACTCAGAGAAATTACCAATACTGTTTATATTGTGATTTGACTGAATTTTGAAACAAAGCATATAGTTAGTACTGCAAGGGTTCGTGTTTGCAGACAGATTTATGGTTAATTAACTTAAATAGAAATTTAATTGAATCAAGGAATCTTCTTTTGTTCTAAGAAATCAAAATCAAAAAGTAGCAACAGAGGGACAGTAGACGAATTGTTGGCAAATGTTGGAAAATGTCGGGGGGAGATCAAGAACTGCATACAAAATTGGTGCACTTGTTTGCTGTGGATTGCCTGAAATTTCAATCAGTGATTCAGATTTTCCTGGTCTAACTTCAAGAAGATTAACTTTGGCATGAGAAATCTGACCATACAAAGAAAACATGATCAGTAAATAAAGTGTGTTCATAGCAAGGCATCAACAATTGAGCTTGTTATTTGAGCATGCAAGAGTCCATGGTTATTTGCTCATTATAAGTTAATGGCATTGTGGTTGAATACTGAGGGTTTGTCTTAGCTGTGGTCAGCATGCGTTGTGGTGGTCTGATTGGCGGCCAGCTGTTCCTGCTCGAGATGCTGGAAAGTTCGGCTTGGGTTTTACTATCTTCGTGGCCTTTGGGTTTTACTGTATTCGCGGCCTTTGGGTTGGTATTGTTACTTGCTTGTTTAGCTCTGCAGTCTGTGTGATTTTTCTTCTGTGGTGGAGTTCCTGGTTGCTCGGATATTATTAGTTACTTGTTTAGCTCTGCAATCTGTGCGATTTTTCGTCTGTGGTGGTCTTGTGGGCAGACAACAGTCCCTCGTCGAGATCCTGGAAAGTTACTCGACTTGGGTTTTACCGTGTTCACGCCCTTTGGGTTATTATTGTTACTTGGTTGTTTAACTGTGCAGTCTTGCCTGCTTCGTAGGTCCAGCAGTATTGTCTCTTCGTTTTCCTCAAGAGTCCATGGCTATTTGAGCATTATAATTTAATGGCATTCTGGTTAAATACTGAGGGTTTCTCTTACCTGCATGGCTTTTATGAGCAACATAAGCTAAGTTGAACCAAGGTTTTGGAGGTTGGAAAGGTTGGTTTTGGGGGTGGAAAGGTTTTGGGGTGTTATTGGGGGCCTCGCATCATTGGAGGTGAAGGGCATCTGGTCCGGTGACTCCCAAGCCGTTGTGTAACGTTGGTATGAATCGGACCGTGTTCGCGCCCTTTGGGTTATTATTGTTAGTTGGTTTTTTAGGTCTGCAATCTCTGCGATTTTTCGTTTGTATTTGTTGTATTGTCTGCGGTGAAAACACAATGCGGTTTCTGCCGGCCGTGATGCTGTGGACTTGTCTTAGCTACATGGGTTTTCTGTAAATTTCTGTAAATTTCGTCATGATGGTCTGTGACGAGTTGCACTTTGTATCATCAAGTGCAGTTGCTCATGCAAATAAAATAGTTGAGTCAAAACAGCAGTCAAATTATGCAAAACTGAAATAACATGGAAGTCTAACCTAAAACATCTCAACTCAATTTTGCATCTAATAATATGTTGAGCCATAAATAAAACAAAGATGTCTAGATAAGGTATTTGCAAAAAAACCTGAAATACTTGCAAACAGAAAGAAGCATCAAATAGTTGCAGATTGCACTTGCCTTATGTGAGCAGGGAAGAACAGAATTTCAATATAAGATCAAGCTGCTGAAAGGTGTTTTATCGTATGCAATGCTATTGCTCGTTACAGAATTGTATCTGCAATCAAACTTCAGATTCACACTAACTTGAGCCTCCTTTTACCCTGATTGAAGCTGTTTTTCTTCTGATGCACCACCAAGTAAAACAGAACGTCAACAATGCACCAGAAGATTCAAACTGATATAAAAGTGGTGTCCAACATTAATGCAATTGATATATCTAGCCATTTAGCTAACCAACGTATGCAAAAGGTATCACCCCATAAACCTTGTTCAGACTCCTTTATATTTGTAGATGCAGAATAACGCATTTTATGAAGATATGTACCAATATCATTAACACGATGTAACTCGTATAGGAACTCAGGTGCTACTTCATATTGATATGACTGTATTGCTTCAACGTCATTGTTCTTTAAGCAAAAAAGAAAGTGGTCTATTAACGCATTTCGCAATTCATTTGAAGTATAACGAAAATGTAGAAGCATTTTGAACGAGTCAAATAGACAATCTCCTACAGTATATGAAAATGCATTTAGTCTAAAAATACCATTTCTTTTTAATACAATATCAATGTTGTCAGCCAAAATGCATTGCAATCTGAATTTGTAATTGTCAACATCTATTATTTCTTCGATTATTTGCAATTGCTTACCAGAGTTGGCTTTTGCAATTGTCTTGTACAACTTTGCAAAAAATATTAATGAAGTTAGCAAAAACTGAACATGACTCTCATCGATAGGCCACGAAACCCTCCTGAAGCTTCTCAATGCCAAAGTGTTTCCAAAAGAATGATGCCCCTTTTTCAACAAAACTACCAATGCAAACATTTGCAGTTTCGTTGAAAAAGGGAGATCGTTCTTTGGGAAAGACTTTGGCGTTGAGAAGCTTTAGGGGGGTTTGGTGGCCTGATCTTACATATATACATTTAAATATAGATATGTAAAAAGAGGAGATATATATAGTAAACATTAATATTTTAAATAGCAAATAGCGTATTTGTATAGTTGCCATACATACCTTTTCAAAGCAAGTGGTTGGTTTGCCTTTCCTAATTGAGTTATGTGGTCTATTTCTTCAGTTGTTTGTTTTCCTTTTTCAGGATTTATGCTATGTTATAGAATACGAACATATATTTAGTTCAATTTCAAAGAGCATATAGAAGTAAACAGTTAACAAGGAACATTAAAACCATAGAACCATACATATGTAAAGATAGAATGGATATATACTAAACATTAACATTCTAAAGAAAAATTGGCATATTTGTATAGTTGTCATACACATGCCTTGTTGAACATTATTATTCTAAATACAAATCAGCATATTTGTATAGTTGTCATAGACATACCTTTGCAAAACAAGTGGTTGGCTTGCCCTTTCTAATTGCGTTATGGATTCTATTTCTTCAATTGTTTCGTTTCGTCTCTGAAGATTTAGGCTATGTCATAGAATAGTAACATATATTTAGTGCAAACTAGAAGTAAAAACTAAAAAAGAACATTAAAACCATAGAACCATACATATGTAAAAATAAAAATAGAATGCATATATAGTAGACATTAATATTCTAAATACAAATTACCATTTTTGTGTAGTTCTCATAGACATACCTTTGCGAAACAAGTGGTGTGTTTGCGCTTTCTAATTGGCTTATGCATTCTATTTCTTCAATTGTTTCATTTCCTTTTTCAAGTTTTATGCTATGTTATAGAATAGCAAGACATATTTAGTACAAGTCAAAAGAACATATGCAAGTAAAACTTGAACAAGAAGACAAGATCCATACAAAAGGAAAGGCAAAAAGAATATACTGTGTTTGTTTATGTTGCATGTTGTTGTTCTTTTTTCTTTGTTGTTTTGTTCAATTGAAAAGGGTTTTACTAGCAGAATCTGCATGCATAAATAGATGGGGTCATATCTGCAAATTTATGATAGGATAGTTCTGTCGATTAATTGAAAAAGTTGTCTCTGGCATAAGTTGCATTGATCAATAAAGAACGCCATATATGTAAATGTAGAATATAATGCATACTATGTATGCTGTTATCAGTTCGTTTACCACAAAAAGATATTGTAGTATGCTTTAGTAAAATAGATATGGTAAAAGCAATGAGATATTGCAAAAATGTCAAAATTTGGAATTTTGTAAACTGTTTCATGTGTATATCATAGGTCAAGGACAAGAGATATTATATCATGGTCAGACCAATATGCATCCAATACGAACATTCTATAGTTTATATTGCCTAGATTTGCCGAAACATGGTCAATAAATGATTTGTGCATGCTATTAGTTTTGTCAAATAGGAAATGAAGATTGTAGTTTTGCATGCAGGTTTCTAGCTGCTTTGTTTTTTGATTGGAATGGACCATATCAATATTCAAGTCCCCTAGTATAACTATGATATTGTTTAGATCTAACTGGTATAAGGATTTTGCAATGACGTTGAGGATATTGTTTGGGTTTGCATATGGCAATGCATATATAATGAGTATTGCAATTTCTAATGTGTCAACTTTTATTTTTGCAAACAATGCTTTTACAAAGAAGTCTTCAAAATGGGTATGTTCAAGGATAATGATATTTTACTTTATCAATATCATTACTTCATGCTTAATGCAACTTGAGATGCAATTGAAATTTTTGAAGTCTTCATTTAAGTCAAACTAAGGTTTATGGGGCAGAAAGGGTTGGGGGTCTTATTACACGCTTTGCATGGTTCGAGGCGAATGGCACGTGGCGCATGTGAGGAGCACGTGCTTGCATGCGGTCTGGTGGTCCGATCGGCGGTCGGGTTTCCGTCCTCGAGATGCTGGAATGTTCAGCTTGTGTTTTACTGTCTTCGCAGCATTTGGGTTGGTATTGTTACTTGCTTATTTAGCTCTGCAGTCTGTGTGATGTTTGGTCTGCGGTAGAGTTCTTGTGGTAAATGTCTGCATGAAGCTATGATTCTTAGTTGTATTGTTTAGAGGTTAAGTTCGGCTACTGCATTATAAGTTAATGGCATTTGTATATGGTTATACTATATGGATCTAAATAGAATTCAAGGATCAAGGAACCCAAACAAGGCATTGAGAACCAGATACGAGTAGTGCATAAGCATAATTCCATAACGCTTCTCAAGAAGATCCATCATTATGGGACACTAGAGGTATGATCCATATAAATGATGAACATGTAATATATTCAAAGGGCAGGTTTGGCAAACACAGCAACAATCTGCCTAAGCAAATTGTCCCAAGACTATTGCCAATTGTTGCATGTGAAAGAAGATGCCCAAAAATTATAGATCTTTGATGATTCACAAATTCTGGTGAATTCGATGAATGGAACAAATTGATTGGATAATTATAAACTTCAACCTATATTTCAGGAGATTCGACTTCGTTAAACAGAGTATTTAACAGATTATGTTTGAACATGTTTACAAAGACAGGAACATGGAAACTGATGGACTGTCAAAAGCAAGATTACACTTGGTAGCATGAGCTTGGCTCATTCAACAGAGAGTGGAAGGAGAGCTGATGGAATGTGTATTAAATGCGAATATCTATGTATAATTTTTTATGCCACTGTTTATGAACATATCTAGGACCTGATTCTTCATGAGACAAAACTGGTTTCAAATTTCTGATGTATGTCAGAATGACCATGACAGGGTTGTCATATTGACATTTTTTAAAACTGGTTATGAAGCAACATATCTTCTGAGCCATACATTTATCACTTCCTATGCTTAAGCATATCTCTATATCTATATTTTTTTATGGGACTGTTTATGGACATATCTAGCAGCTAATTTCTTATGAGATAGAACTCGCTTCAAAGCTCCGATATATGTTAGAATGACTATGATAGGGCTGTCATATTGACATTTTCGGAAACTGTTTATGAAACAAGATATGTTCCCAGCAATACTTTTATCACTTCCTATGCTTAAGCATATCTGTGAAATGCAGGAACATATATAATAAATGTAATTTTGTTTTCATAATAAAATATTTTTTTCTGTCTGAGCAGAATAAGGTAGTTGAACATCATATGAGAACCAATCTGGTTATAACTAGCTAAGATGACATTTTAATCTAAGGTTTAAATAGACAAAATGTCTTGATTCATCATTATATGGAGCTAGTTGCATGCATTACTCAACTTCTACTTGTTGGGATCATCTCAAATAATATTGTTGTTATGATTATAACAATTGATAATATTAATATTAATATTAATGTAAACACAGAATAAACAATGACAATTTCAGATTTGAATTCCAATATAATTGAGTGACAGAAAATATATAAATGACTGAATACAGCTTAAATATCTATGTTTTTTAAAACAATCACAGAGTAACTCAACCATAAATCTAGAGTAACTGAACCATAAACCTACACAATGCAAAAATTAAAAGCCTAACAAATTCACAGAAAGCAATTAATAGAAAAATTGACAAAAAGAAATTAGTCGAATAACAGCGTACCTGGAACAAAGCCGACTATTCAAATTGCTTCTCGTCTAGACCATATTCATGCACAACAGAGCCTGTACCAAGAACCACAGCTTCACCTAGGCCATCTCGGCCCAAATGACAAGGAAGTCACATGGTGCTCGAAGATGACATTTACGGGAATTTCCATAAAACCCATGCAGCTAAGAGAAACCCTCAGTATCACAGAAAAGCTTATAATCTTCGCAAACGAAACATTTCATCCAATATATAAGAAACAGCAAATGAACAACAACTAGTACCAATATAGCAAATCTTCAATTCAGCACTTGTTAACAAAGCAAATGAACTTAACATTAACTAAATGAACTTAACAAAGTTGTTAACAAAGCAACCTTCCGTTCTAGAAGTAATATCATAGTCGAATATTCATACATGCATAATAGAATTACAAACTTGAACAAACATTATGGACCAAAGTAAACATATACATAAATTATATGAGTGAAAAACGTTGAATACACGCCTAAGATAGCAAACCGTGCAGTTACAAAACAGACTGCAATCTTCAATATTTTAACATTTCAAACAGTTCAAAATCCCCAATTTATTTAGATCTTCATGTGAAAAAACAGTTCAAACTACAAAAGGCTGCGACTCAATCTGTACCAAGAACCATACCTTCACCCAGGTCCACTCGGCTCAAATGATAACGAAGTCACATCGTGGCTGAAACCCACATTTACAGAATTTTCCATAAAACCTATGCAGCTAACAAAAACCCAGAGTATCATGGTAGCCAGCAACCGCATTGGTCAACCCAAAGTCAGCAATCTATCAATCGCATATAGTCCCCAGCAGGGATGACGGAGTAACTGGACTATAAACCTAGAGTAACTGGACCATAAACCTACACAATGCAAAAATTAAAACACTAACAAATTGACAAAAAGCAAGTAATAAAAAAATTGACAAAAAGCAATTAGTAGAATAACACCATACCTGCAACGAAGCCGAGCGTTCGAATTCCTTCCCGTCTATACCATATCCATGCACAACGCAGCCTATACCAGTACCATGAGAAAATGTGCAAATGACGAAATTCGTTAACGAAGTCTGCACACAAAACCCTCAGTATTCAACCAGAATGCCATTAACTTATAATGCTCAAATAACCATGGACTGTTGCATGCAGGTAACAGAAACCCTCAGTATTTAACCAGAATGCCATTAACTTATAATGTAGTAGCCGAACTTAACCTCTAAACAATACAACCAAGAATCACAGCTTCACGCAGACATTTAGCCAAATTTCCATAAAATCCATGCAACTAAGACAAACCCATGCAACTAAGACAAACCCTCAGCATTCAACCAGAATGCCATTAACTTATAATGCTCAAATAACCATGGACTCTTGCATCCAAGTAACAGAAACCCTCAGTATTTAACCAGAATGCCATTAAGTTATAATGCAATAGCTGAACTTACCAAAGCGACAGCACACAGTCGAGCGATAGAAGCTGCACCTGGAACAACACAACCGCAACCAAACGTTTGCGATAGAGTTAACCGAGCAGCCAGGAACCGTATTGTGTTTTCACCGCAGACAATACAACAAATACAAAGGAAAAATCGCAGAGACCGCAGAGCTAAACAACCAAGCAACAATAATAATCCAAATGCCATTAACTTATAATGCATTAGCCGAACTTAACCTGTAAACAATACAACTAAGAATCATAGCTTCACACAGACATTTACCGAAATTTCCATAAAACCCATGCAGCTAAGACAAGCCCTCAGTATTCAACCAGAATGCCATTAACTTATAATGCTCAAATATCATGGACTCTTGCATGCAGGTAACAACAATCCTCAGAGCAGGCAGGAGTCGCATTGTGTTTTCAACGCAGACAATACAACAAATAGAAAACAAAAATCGCACAGACCGCAGAGCTAAAGAACCAAGTAACAATAACAACCCAAAGGCCGCGAACAGGGTAAAAGCCAAATAACCATGAACTCTTGCATGCACGTAACAGAAATCCTCAATATTTAACCAGAATGCCATACAGTAGCTGAAATTACGAAAGCCACACCCAGCAGGCAGGAACCCCAGCGCAGACGAAAAATCGCACAGACTGCAGAGCTAAACAACCAAGTAACAATACCCGAGCAGGCAGGAACTCTACCCCAGACGAAGAATCGCACAGAGTGCAAAGCTAAACAAGCAACTAACAATACCAATCCAAAGGTCGCGAAGACAGTAAAACCCAAAGGCCGCGAAGACATTAAAACCCAAGTCGAACTTTCCAGCATGTCGAGGAGCACCAGCTGGCCGCCGACGAGACCACCACAGCGCATGCCGACCATAGCTAAGACAAACCCTCAGTATTCAACCAGAATTCCATTAACTTATAATGCTCAAATAACCATGGACATTTGCATGCACGTAAGACAAAACCTCAGTATTCAACCAGAAGACAAACCCTCAATATTCACAATAATAACCCAAATGCCATTAAATTATAATGCAGTAGCCGAACTTAACCTCTAAACAATACAACTAAGAATCATAGCTTCACACAGACATTTACCGCAGGAACTCTACCGCAGACCAAACATCGCACAGACTGCAGAGCTAAACAAGCAAGTAACAATACCAACCCGAATGCCGCGAAGCTAGTAAAACACAAGCCGAACATTCCAGCATCTCGAGGACGAACACCTGGCCACCGATCAGACCACAAGACCACATGCAACCACGTGCCCCTCGCGCGCCACGTGCCATTCACCTCGAACCATGCGAAGCATGTAATAAGACCCCCAACCCTTTCCGCCCCGTAAACCTTAGTTCGACTTAGGAAATATGCCAAATATTTGCAAAAATCGCCTCCGTCAACCCATGGACAAACCCTCAGTATTGAACTAGAATGCCATTAACTTATAATGCTCAAATAACCATGGACACTTGCATGCACGTAAGACAAAACCTCACTATTCAACCAGAAGACAAACCCTCAGTATTCACAATAATAATCCAAATGACATTAACTTATAATGCAGTAGCCGAACTTAACCTCTAAACAATACAACTAAGAATCATAGCTTCACGCAGACATTTACCCAAATTTGCATAAAACCCATGCAGCTAAGACAAACCCTTAGTATTGAACCAGAATTCCATTAACTTATAATGCTCAAATAACCATGGACTCTTGCATGCAGCTAACACAACAGGCAGGAACCGCATTGTGTTTTCACCGCAAACAATAGAATAAATAGAAAGGAAAAATCGCATAGACCGCGCAGCTAAACAACCAAGTAATCATAATAACCCAAAGGCCGCGAACAAGGTAAAACCCAAATAGCAATGGACTCTTGCATGCAGGTAACAAAAACCCTGATTATTTAACCAGAATGCGATACAGTAGCCGAACTTACCAAAGTCACACCGAGCAGACAGGAACCCCACCGCAGACAAAAAATCGCACAGACTGCAGAGCTAAACAAGAAACTAACAATACCCGAGCAAGCAGGAACTTCACCGCAGATGAAAAATCACACAGATTGTAGAGCTAAACAAGCAAGTAACAATACCAACCCAAAGGCCGTGAAGACAATAAAACCCAAAGGCCGCGAAGACAGTAAAACCCAAGCCGAACTTTCCAGCATGTCGAGCAGGAACAGCTGGCCACCGATCAGACCACCATAGCGCATGCCGACCACAACTAAGACAAACCCTCAGTATTCAACCAGAATGCCATTAACTTATAATGTTCAACTAACCATGGACTCTTGCATGCACGTAAGAGAAACCCTCAGTATCTAACCAGAAGACAAACCCTCAGTATTCAACCAGAATGCCATCGACCCTTGCATGCAGGCCACACAGTAGCCGAACTCACCAAAGCCTCCACCGCAGACGAAAAATCGCACAGACTGCAAGCAACAATACCTGGGCAGGAAGGAACTCTACCGCAGACCAAACATCGCACAAACCACAGAGCTACACAAGCAAGTAACAATGCCAACCCAAATTCCGCGAAGACAGTAAAACACACCCCGAACATTCCAGCATCTCTAGGACGGACACCTGGCCACCGATCACACCACCAGACCACATGCAACCACGTGTTCCTCACGCGTGCCACGTGCCATTCGCCTTGAACCATGTGAAGCGCGTAATAAGACCCCCAACCCTCTCCGCCCGTAAACCTTAGTTCGACTTAGGAAAAATGCTAAATATTTCCAAATATCGCCGCGGTCAACCCAAAGTCAGCGATCTATCGATCGCTTATAGTCCCTGGCAGGGACTAATAAGAGTTACTTTGTGTACTTAAAAATAATAATACATTTTACGTGCATATTTTTGGAATAAGAAATAATTTGCGTACTTAAAAATAATAAATACATTTTACGCATATATTGTCTTTTATAGAGTCAAAATATTTTATTTTTTATTTTTTTGACTATTAGTTTTAACATTATATATATAAGTAAGTTTTCATATTTCTTAATAGGTGTTTTCGACATCCCATGTAAAATTTCTGTGTGAATCCTTAATATCACATAGATGATTGGTATTTTAAAATTATATTAATAATCAATAATTTTTTTAAGTGAATTTCCATTATATTCAAAATTGGTAATGACATCAAAAAGTTTTATTTACTAATCAATTTCTCACTCGGGATACTTGACCATCACCACAAAAAACACTTTGAAGAGAGAAAAAATATAGTTGTAAGCAAAAGGAGACCAAACAATCCAAAAGGTAGTTATGGACCTTTCCTCGCGTACAAAACCAAGAGAAATTATTGTCCAAAACTACATATAAGAAGATCATTAGAAAACTATCCAAAGGGGTCATAATTTGAAGTATCAATCTACATAGGCTCCTTGTAGCTCTCTTTATCTACTACTATTTGTTATGGAATAGACATATTCTACTCAATATTGTCAAGTCAGTGGTCCATTCTCCCCAGATGGATGAAAATGTGATCCAAAAGATGCATCATGTCCTCTTGAAGTTGTTATTTATCCACCAAAGTTCACCCAATAATGAATTTCATTTGCCAATACAAGTCTATAGTCTGAATATGATTGAATAGACCTCTAGTATTCCCATTGTTCGAGATCCAATCATCCCACTCATTTAAGACCTCAATGTTAGATAGGGTGGCTCTATGCATGAGGGTTGTAGCCTTCACTCCAATGAAGTTTCAACTCCCAATAGTGACTTAATAATCCCTCCTCTCTTCGATGCATACCGTATTATCCCCTCAGGTGCCGATCATAATGAGATACCGCTCCTCTCTTAACGTGTGCCCCCTAAAGTGGCATTTTACTAGTTAGTTGTTGTCTCTTCATCACCAATTCATCTAGAGATTGATAATCATTGACCTAGTGAGGGTTCGAGAGAACATACCACAAAACATACTCCCCCACTTGAAGGCCTACGTCAAACTAGAATTCTTGCCATATGTAAGGCCCCGAGGCCCCCACTACAAAGGAAACATTATTGAAATCCACAAGGTAATTTCTATAGCACAAAAAATTCCACCTTAGCACAATAACGACCACCAACCTAATGGTTTGTGACAACTTGAAAGAGGAAAGAGACCACTAATCATTCTTCTAAAATACTAAGTGGGAAGGGATGCATAGTTAGATACCACAGCCAAATCCAAAGGAACCCCTAGCAAAACAAATATCTAAAGAACAACGTTGAGTCACCCTTGCCTTAACTAAATTCACCCGAAAGAGTTCTCTCTCCCACTACTATTAAAATTTTGAATGGAATTGAAACCAAAAACAACATACCAATCATAATTGAACAACTAATATATCCTAACAAGGGTTGAGACTCCTAGGTCCAGTGCTCTGCCTACTTAGATGTCAAAGCAAACACACAACAAAATATTTTTTTAGAATTTAACTATAATATCCAAGTGAATTCTTGGAGCGCCAACCTCCCCCCAACATAAAAAGAAGAAAAAATGTGAAAGGAGGAAAAAATACATCCTTGCCAGAAACAAGAGAAGTCCACAATGACAATGAAGCTAGGATAAAGGGTACCACCCATCATTTCATTACTCCATTAAAAACCCACAAACTCAACTTGTCTTATGTGATTACTGATAGGCATAGAAGGTGAAGAGGTACAGACCTTCCTACTAGTAGATCTCACTCAGACAAATCCATCTCCTTCCAAGTTGACCAAAATCTCTCTGCCATGCATCAAAACCAAAATGTAACTAGAGGAAGGGGTGTTATATTATAGGCTTAATACGAAAGAGACATAGAAAAATGATATGATTTCCAACTCACAACCCAAAATCCCTCTACTATAGGCCTCTCCTACACACCTTCCTTCTATTCTAAAATTTCCAACAAGATCTCAATTGGGAACATGAATGATGCTAAAACTAGAGAACAAAAATGATCAGGGATAATCCTCTAACTGACTTTTCCTTTGGAAGATCAATATAGACTATCCAAATCTTGAAGTTTTCCTTCCCCCCTTCTCCTTTCATCGATTTATAATAGTAATTGTATTTATGGCAACCTCTAACCTTGCACAATCATACCAGATTAACATTCCATCCAAAGTCTGCGAACTCCACTCCACATTCCTTTGCATTAATACACACATAATATCCATTGAGTTCATGCGCAATAGAAATTAATTTCAAACAAGGGTAGGTTCCATGTCCCACAACATGTTTTCAAGGTGGGGACGCAACATCACAACATCTTTCCCCCCTCCCTTGTCATGCTTGTCACCCTATGCAAGGATTAATAACCAAACATCATTTCAATGGTAAAAAAGTATTTTAATACTGTTATAGAAATACATACTTAGAAAGAAGGAGAATTTAGTTCATTCAATGATCAATATAAATATACCATACAAATGAAGTAAAGTATTTTTTATATTAAAAAAAACAAACAAAACTTCTTAAATAACTATTCCAAGCTTATAGATGTGATACATTTTGAAAATTGATAAATCCATAATTAAGATATTTGAAATTAACCTAAATTTCATTTGATTGTAATTTGTTTATGCTCAATGTGAATTTATCGCACAAATAGAAATATTACTTATTTTTAAATTGAAACAATAATAATAGTAAATAAGGATTTTAGATTTGTAATTTTGATACTTTTGAAAGACAATAAATCCATTAACAAATTCACATACATTAACTTTATTCTTATATTTAGAATTTTCAAATTTAAGTAATAAACATATGCATGATATAGCATGTGCTTCCTTGTAAGAGGTAATAAATTCCAATTAATAGAGGCATAGAGTATGCACACCTCTCTAGACATCACTCAAATAAGTTCTTGTAGGTGTTTCTTGTCCCACAAATTAAGGGGTCCCATACATCAATTTGGTGTTTGTGCTCTTAAATTACATTATTGTACAACCTCAATGAGTCTAATGGTTAAGAACATGTGTTTCTCATATGTCGCAAATACTTAAAAGAACTAGAGTATATATAACTTAGTACACTTTAACATGAAAATAACTAATACCTAGTCCCTTAATCCACAACAAAAATATGTCATACACCAATTTAATTTCTAATCTAATTTAATAATAAATTTCAACTACCAAAAAATTTGTATAGTCAAAATTAATATTCAATATGCTCTTAAGAAGGGTGCATGTTAACCAAGATGTGCTTCCAAGATACAAAGCCATGACAACCACCCACATCATATGAGAGAACATTGTCTAAAACCATAAAATTGTTGTTTGATAAAGAAGGTTCTCCCTATTGGATTTATAAATTGCAAAATGGATGTAAATAAAAAGATGAATTAATTAGAATAAAGAGAAAGTGGCATCGAAGGACACTTGGATAATCAAGCCATATTTCCTCCAACTAAAAATGAAAATGATGATCAAATCCTAAACCAAATTTCCTAAAACTAAAAACCAAAATGATGATAAACTCTATAAACTGGAAATCAAAGTGGCAATGAAAAATAAATCCAACGAATAAAGCGATTAATAAGTTTCAATTTTGTCAACCTCCTTTTTATTCTAATTATTTCTGTATTTTTAGTTTTATGAAAAATATAAAATGCTATAAACTAGAAATCAAAGTGGCAATGAAAAAAATCCAATGAATAAGTGTGTAATAAGTTTCAATTTTGTCAATCTCCTTTTTATTCTAATTATTTCCGTATTTTTAGTTTTATGAAAAAAATTTCGCACATGAAGAAATAAACATTAAATAAGGCAAGATACACAATAATTCATCTTTAAAGTGACAACAGTTATGAAAATTTGTATCCATGTAACCATGTTATTTCCAATTTTATTAAAGCTTCCCACTAGCCTATGGAAATTGTTATGGATGTTAATCAATATTTCTAGAGAATCATATATCAGTTTAAATAAATAAAACAAAATATATTATCCACTTAACTACTTTATAAATCATATTAATGCTGCTCACTACACATTTTAGTTGTTATGGATGTTTCTTGGTATATTATTTTAAATAAATAAATATTTAAAAGAAATAATTATTATATCAAATATATATTTTATATAATATTATATTTTTAGTTTGATTTCTTTTGAAAAAAACTAATTATACATTATGATATGAATCACAGAAGCTTCAATTAGAATATCACTACTCTGCACGGGAGGGCCATTACCATTAAAGTTCATATCTTGAACGAGCACGCTCGCAAGTTTCTAAGATGAAGACATATCTTGCTTTCCTAAAGAGGTGTAGGGATTTGTTTACCCAAATCTTCAATGTGTCTTCTTCTGAAAAAAAACTCTTTATACATTTTAAAAATCATATTACAATTTATATTTATTGAATTGAGAAATATCTTGGCTCTTTTTGACTACTTCCACGGTGTTATAAATTCTCAGATATAAGAAATAATGTAAAAAAATTTATGATTTCCAAATATTAAATAGGTAGTAAATATTATTCACACACATGCAATATATAAATGTAAGTTGTTACATAATGACATTCATAATATTTTCTGTTTGACTACCAAAATACCATGACTTCAGGTATATTTTATTTTATGAATATAAAATTCAAAATAATACATACAAAGATGTATTGACATTTATCTTCCACTTTTGGGGGGTCATAAAGTTCCAAACATAAAGAAAAAAAAAAATGTTTGTGATGTCTAAATGTTAAATACATAATAAATAGCATTCATCTAAACGCAAGTTGTTACATAATGGAAATTTTAAGAGTTAGGAGAGTGGATATAAATTGTAGAGTTCACAATTCAAACTACTTATTCAAACAAAAGTAAATTATATAGTAAATATTTGGAAGAAAAAACTCCAAAACTCTTATAACAAGTAGACTATGATCGTAAATATTGCACCCATTTATGAAAATGCCTACTTCTCAATGCCCATGTAGATTCTTGTCGAAAGATTCCTTCAAATGTGGATTTCACATGCAAAAGTTGTTGATTCCTTATAGGATTATAATCTCCTCCCCGTCTATAGTTATTTTTATGATTTGAGTGCTATCATTTCATTGGTATTTCCCATTCTTTTATTTCTCCACAAAGGCATTATTGTCACAAGTGATCAACTTGATTGTTGTATCTCGATGACTAAGTATACCATTATGGGCACTAAGATGACATTTATTGGAGATAACCCTCCATATTATTTGAGCATCAGTGTGGGTGTCTTTAAAATCCCATCAGTTACAAATGTATTTTCGTATACCCTCACTTTAGGTTCCTTCTACCTTAGGGATCCCATGCACATGGTCCCTTTTGTCACCAGTGGATCCCATCTATATTGTGATCCTTGTGAGGTCATTTCTCCTTTGGATGTAGACCTATTTGGTGAGTGTATGCCTTTAAGTCTAGTTGAGATTGCTTACCAAAAACTCCATTTGGCGTATGGCATTTCTAAGTTAGGTGACACTTTTGGTGAGCAACTGAGTGAATATATTGTGTCTGTTTAGGCTACTTCCAAGCCATTTTCTCAATTCTCACTACTTTATTAATGTTTATGTTCCTACTAATGAAGAAATCATGAAAGTCATGTTGTTTTATGATTGTCCTTAGCGAGAACTACATCATTGATCATATTTTCTTCCTCTATTGGATAAGTTAGATTAGCCACCTAAAATATTGGCTTCCTCTCACCTTGTTGAGTGGTCATAGTATCCCATCATGTTGCATGATGATTTCTTAGAGGGGGACTTGGTGGGAACTTGGTCAATTTTTCGGACACTACACCCATCAACAATTTTATGAAACCAAGTTTCATGGAAAATATCATGATTGACACTAACAGTACTCCCTAATAAATAAAAATTTACTTCACCCTTTTCAAGGACTTGTTCGTGGGCTAGAAAATATTGCCAATATCTAGGGGGTGTCCCTGATGTGAATTCAAAATTATACCTCACACCAATTTAGATAGGAGACCCATATGGTATCTAGGCTCGACTGCCATCATATTGGTTTCTCTCCTAGCTATCAAATGAGCAGATGTTAGAGTGTGGAAAAGAATGAAATGTATGGACAATGGTAATAAGGTCAACCTAAGATTGTCAAACTTGATAACGAGATATAGGAAAGTAACAAAAACAAGTTGTTACATAATAGAAATCATAACTTTTGATGGTGTGGATAGCGAAGTTCATTTTACGTTGAGTACCAAAATATAATGAGAAAATTATAATTTTTTTATAAAAAATACAAAATTAAAAATAAGTATAGATTATAAAAAGTTTACTGTTTAAATTTATCATTTTGACTCATTTTTATAAAGGTTTAAACAAATTATATTAAAATATTAATTTTAGAAAATTTTCAAAACATATAACAAATAGATTACAACATTTCATTTATAAAAAATTCTTAAATAAATATTTCAATTTTATTGACACCTAATCATAGGGATTGGGTGAACAACTGTAATTAATGTAATTAGATAATAGAGGAAATGGAGAGTCATGAGGAGATGAACTGAGCAATTAGTCCACATTGTATATAATAATGAACAACCTAAATGAATAATACAAATACATTTGAGGAGTTATGTCCTAGTCTGACATGGTATCAAAGTTAGTACCATTTTTCGCTTCTCTACTTTGTAGCTCCCATTATGGCTAGTTTTCCCATTTTTCCCATTCTACCAAGTCTTCTCCCCAAGCAAGTCTGATGGTGCTCTTTTAGGCATGCTGCTCTTCAGCCGACTATTTCTGCTCCCGCCCTTTATTTTATTTTCATTAGTTGGGGGACTATTTACGTTACATATAAATGGAACAGTTTCTTCAAAATCTTTTAATCGTCTTGAAAAACCAATTCCATCTGATCAAGCACCACCACCCAAAGCTCGGACCTTGAAAGAAGATTCTAAATCCGCCTGCCTGGATGTTTCACATGTCTTCTGGGAGGCATCAACATGAGAATGTATTACTGAAGAAAGTCTCTTAGACCTACAATTTACCGCAGGCCTTCATGGTTCTCACCCCAATTTCCCCACGCAGTGAGAAGCGAGACTTTCCTGAGCTATCGAACAACCTTTTGCGGCCCTCTGAACTACCATTATTCTCTATTGCAGTTTCTCCCTTACTCCTATTGCATAGCGGAACCCTCCATTCATGCTTCCTCCATACGTGCATTCTCATCCATACGGATTTTCGCTAAATGTGTCGACGAAGGGGGAAGCATGGATGAGATCAGAGTGATGGTAGCTCCTCCTGCTGCTACAGCCACACTATTTTTCGATAGAGCCTTGGATGTCAAATCTTGTGGTACGAACATTGGCTTCGTGCTCAGAGATGGTATACCACGCTGATCCACATACCACACTCCATTTTACTATTTATCACTGTGTTCAATAATACTTGTAACACTTCCCATTAACGCAGTCTGAATCCACTCCTCTCCTACTCTCGTTTTTTAATACATGTGTTTTCTTATTATATATAACTGCATTTTAATACTGTGTTTCCATACCATATATACCTCCTCATTGAAGATCCTCCACCATATATACCTCTCCCATATACACGTCTAATATTTACATATCAAAATAATATTTTTACATTTTTGTTTACACAACAAGTGCAAATGTTTTACAATAGAGGAGTAATTTTTTTATACATAGTACACATTTAAATGCATTCATTGATATCTATAGTCTGAGTGGTTCTCACCAAGAAGGAGAACTATCCATAATGGTCGCGGAAAATCAAACACACTCTCATTTTTAATGAGCTATGGAATGGAGTGTGTGCTAGAAACAGAGTCAAAGAGCCAGAACAGCCTATCTTAGACACAAAATTCGCCATTTCGGAAAATAAGAACAACAAGGCTTATGCATTGATTGCAACATTAGTAAATGAAGAGGTGAGTCGCCATATTTTTCCATTTTCAAATGCTTTCGAAGCCTTACAAAAACTGAAGGAACTCTATGACTCACACTCTGCACTTGAAGTTGTTCAACTCATGATTAAATTGTTCACCCTTGAATTACAAAATGGTGATCCTCTTACTCTTGCATCAGAAGTAAAATATATTATGCATGATATCAAAGTCACTAATGTTGAACTGGATATTCCTCTGATAGCTTTTCTCAAGGCACTTATCCCACTTACTCAAATTATCTTGAGTCATTACAAGCAAATGGAAACCTCAAAGATATTACGTTTGACTCCCTTCCAAAAAAAATTGCTAAAAGAGAGAAAGATTCTGGGAAGAAGACAACTCCTCAATCTTCTGAAGAGGTTGTGTGCCTTGCACATAGAGAAAAGAATCTTGCTCAAGATTCTTCCATAGGAAGAGGTGGTCAAAGAGGAAGAGGAAGAAATTTCAGAGGCAGGGGACAGACACTCTCAAGGAGAAAAGTCAGATTTGCATTGCATACGCTTCAAAAGAGATGGATCACATGATGCATCCATATGAAATTTTCCTTGGCACAAAATTGAGTAGGAAAGAAACCAACACAAAGGTAAAGCTAATGACAAAGAGAAAGGTAAAGCATCTAAATCTACTCACTATGTTGTGGCACATTTTAATATTGGAGTAAATGAAGACTTATTTAATGCTTCACTTGCTTCTTGGAAAAATGATTGGTTGCTTGATTTAGGAGCAACTTTCCACATGAGTTTTAGAAGATATTTTTTTGAAGAATTTACTGACGATGTGGATGGAGTAGTATACTTTGTAGACAAATTAAAACTCAAGCCATCAGGGCTTGGCATAATTAAGCTTAAATTGCATGTTCTTCCAGATTTTCTTCTACATCATGTTTTGTATCTCCCACAACTGAGGAGAAACTTGTTTTCCTTGGTCCACATCTGACATCAAGGACACTCCATTCACATGTTTGATGGCAAGATTGAGGTGAGAAAAGCATCAAACCACTCACTTGTCATTATGGGGATAGAAGAAGAAAGACTTCTCAAGCTGCAGGGTACCTCTGCTCGTGCACAAAATTTCTCATACAATTCTCATTATGAAGAAGGTACATTTCTATCAAGTTTATTGTGGCATGCTAGATTTGGACACTTGAACTATGATAACCTCCACTTGTGGAAGAAACATGGTATTACTGGTTTGCCCAAAATTCCTAGGAAACTTAAGCAATGTGATGCTTGCATTCTAGGAAAGCATATCAAACAATTTTCTCATGATTCACATTCGAGAGCACATAGAAAACTTGAACTCATTCATTTAGATTTATGTGGTCCAATGCATGTTCCTTTTGCAAATGGAAATTAATATATGATGACATTTATTGATGACTACACCAAAATGTGTTGGGTTCATTTGTTGAAGAACAAATCTGATGCTTTTCAAACATTCAAGAACTTTCATACATGGATTGAAAATGATGCACAATATCATATTGGCTCTATTCGCACTGTTAATGGAAAAGAATACACTTCAAATGAATTTGAAAACTATCTTCGCCAACATGGGATCAAACATCAAACAATTGTGGCTTATAATCCCCAATAGAATAAAGTAGATGAAAAAATAAATAATACAATCTTAAATATGGTCCGCTCCATGATGTTTTTCAAAAATGTAAAATTGATGTTTTGGGTTGATGTAGGGCTGATGCAGTTCTATGTGTTGTATATGTAAAGAATAGATGTCCATCTAATGTCATTAGAAAGAAGAGTCCTTATGAAATGTGGTATGTGCACATTCCTTCAGTAAAGCATCTCAAGGTTTTTCGTTCCACATGTTATGCCTTGATACCAAAGGTAAGTAGAAAAAAATTTGGTGTAAGAAGTCGTAAGTGTATCTTCCTGGGGTATTCAAACACCTCCAAAGCACATCGTCTCTATGATGAAGTCAATAAAAAGTTTTTTGTATCTAGAGATGTCATCTTTCTTGACTCATCAAAAACTGACAATGTTGCTGACCGACAACTTAATCCCTTGGATAGATTTGCAAATGAAAAATCATATCAAGAATTTGATAATCAAGTTCCACATCTTAAAGGGGGGATTCCTATTCTAGATCAACCTGTGGAATCTTCTTCTGAAGCACTCTCTCCCCCAAATGAAACTCCAACAATGGATGAACTTTGAGTGATGTGATTGACAGAATTGGGAGACTCAATATTGATTTAGTCCCAACTTAATCAATGGACCAGCCTGGACCATCTTAGAAAGGTACCCCAAAGTGGCTGGAAAAGGCACTTGAAAGTGTTCATCGTGATGATGTTGGAAAGGCAGGGACTAGAAATTCAACCCGAAAAAATGGAGGTGATGTAGATGACTCTGATTCACCTGTTGATATGGATCTTTCTTATGATTCCGAATTGAATTTGTCTATAGATTTTCAACCAACTTCCTTCAAAGAAGCTATTTCTCATGATGAATGGAAAGAAGTAATGCAAAAGGAGTATGGTGCCCTAATAAAGAATGGCACTTGGAAGCTAGTTGATCCTCCAGTGGGAACCAAACCAATTGGCTACAAGTGTGTCTACAAGAACAAGTGTAAAGTTGATGGCTCACTTGACAACCACAAAGCCAGGCTTATGGAAAAAGGTTTTGCACAGAAGGAAGGGGTTGATTATGAGGAGACTTTTTCCCCACATAGCAAAATGGGCTACCATTTTGACACTCTTTGCCCTAGCAGCTCAGAACGGTTGGAAAGTCCATCAAATGGATGTAATAACTTCCTTCTTGAATGGAGACATAAAAGAGAATGTTTTTATGCCCCAGCCTGAAGGATTCACTGTGAAAGGACATGAACATAAACTATGAAAACTTGTGAAATCCTTGTATGGCCTTAAACAAGCACCACAAGTTTGGTATGAAAACCTAACTGAGTATCTTCTGAAACTCAATTTCAAACATTATGATCTTCATTATGCAACTTTCTTTGTCAAGAAGGTTGGCAAAAAAGTTATATATCTTGTGGTATATGTAGATGATCTTTTGATGATAGGTAAGAATGAGAGCTACATTGCATCCATAAACAAGGAATTGAGGAAAGGTTTTGAAATGACTGATTTGGGCTATCTTCATTACTATATTGGTATTGAAGTAACTCAACATCCGAAGTCCATATTCCTTTCTCAAAAGAAGTACATTGGAGATCTGTTGAATAGGTTTGGCATGACAAATTGCAATCCGCTGACTACTCCAATGGAACAAAACTTAAAGCTCACATCCATTGAAGGAAAAG
This sequence comes from Pinus tabuliformis, assembly GCA_031772625.1. NCBI lineage: Eukaryota > Viridiplantae > Streptophyta > Pinopsida > Pinales > Pinaceae > Pinus > Pinus tabuliformis. The sequence goes on from CM062816.1 coordinate 1,786,803,975, forward strand.
AATTTGAGGATGCAACAAAGTATAGACAACTTGTAGGAAGTCTCAACTACCTAACTACTACTAGACCAGACATTTCATTTGTTGCTAGAATCCTCTCCAGGTTTATGAAAAAGCCTTCTGATGGACATTGGTCTGCTGCAAAAAAATTTCTAAAGCACTTGAAGGGAAATCAAGACTTTCGAATCAAGTATATAGAGGTGGGTGACTTCAGCTTGATTGGATACTTTGACTCGGACTTCGATGGAGATAAAGAAAATGGGGTATCTACTTGAGCTTATGTTATGAGTCTTGGGTCAGGAGTTGTCTCCTAGAGATCACGCAAATAATCAGTTCCGGCAAATTCCACAACAGAGGCAGAAGATGTGGCAGCAGCTGAGGTAACAAAAGAAATTGTGTGCTCAGGAAAAATCTTGAATATTTGCAGGTAAAACAAGTATAATCAACTCCAATCATGATTGACAATACCTCAGCAATAAAGTTGGCCAAGAACGCAAAGTTCCATGATCGAATGAAGCACATTTATACAAAATATCATCTAATTTGATGTCAAGTTGAGGCCAAAACAATCCATCTTCACCATTGTTCCACTAATCCATCTTCACCAAAGTTCTTGGAAGAGAAAATCTTGAAAGATTCAGAACGATGCTTAGGATCACCAACATCCCTTCAGATTGGGGGGGGGGTGGGAGGAATGTTGACACCTAATCATAAGGATTGGGTGAACAACTATAATTAATTTAAATAAATAATAGAGGAAATGGAGAGCCATTAGGAGATGAACTGAACAGTCACTCCCTATGCTATATAATAACAAACAACCTAAATGAATAATAAAAATAAATTTGAGGAGTTACTTCCTAGTCTAACAAATTTCATAAATTCATACTTTTTGAAAAGTGATAAATCTAACATTAGGATATTTGAAATTAACATAAATTTAATTTTATTGTATTTTTTTTATTCTTAATGTGAATTTATCGCACAAATAGAAATACTACCTTTTTTTTCCTATGTTGAAACAATAATAAATAAGGATTTCAACTTTATAAATTTGATATTTTTGAAACACCATAAATCCATAAATAAAATATTTAAAAGAAAAAGTTATATGAATTTAAATTTGTATACATTAATTTCATCGTTATATTTCAATTTTCAAGTTTAAATAATAAACATATTCACCCTATAAAATGTGTTTTTTTTGTACAAGGTTATAAATCCAAATTTAGAGTGGTATAAACTATGTATGTCTCAATATACTTCACCCAAATAACTTCTTCTAGTGATCCCTTGTCCCACAAATTAAAAGATTCCGTACATCAATTTGGCTGTGTGTCCTTAACATTATATTATTGTACAACTTGAATGAGTGTAATAGTTAAGAGCATGTGTTTTGTCATATGTAGTAATTCTTAAATGAATTAGAGTATATACCACTTAGTACACTTTAACATACAAATGAAAAGTAACAATTCCTTATACCACAACAAAAATACCTCACACACCAATTTAATTTCTAAACTAATATATTGATTTTTTTTAAGTGCCAATAAAGTTATATAATCAAAATTAATATTAAATATGCTCGTAAGAAGAGTGCAGGTAAGCCATGACATGCTTCCATAACATAAAATCATGGAAACCACCCACATCATATGAGAGGAAGGTAAACCAAAATGTGCTTCCTTAATATAAAATCATGGCAACCACCCACATCATGTGAGAGGACTTAGCCTGAATCCATAAAATTGTGTTTTGAAGTAGAGGGTTTTCCTTCTCTGGATTGATCAATGGTTTTAGTGGATGTAAATAAAACTCTGAATTAATAAGAATAGGGAGAGAGGCATCCAAGGACTTTGTAACCAATTTTTTTTCAACTAAAAACCAAACGGATTATCAAATTATATTTCTTTGAAACTTAAATTTTCAAATTGAAAATCAAACTCGTAATCAAACATATAAATTCCATTGATGATGAACCCTACTTCTTTGAAATTAAAAAATTCCAAGTTGAAAATGAAAGTGATAACCAATCCTTATAAACCCAAAATCTAGATAATGAAAAGAAAAAAAAATTCAATGAATAACCTAAATTGAGTTTAGATTTTGTCAATTTTTTTATTATTATTTCTATATTTTCAATTTTATGAATAATATTTATCCTAAACATGAAATAAGCCATGTTATTCGAGCCTTATTAATGCTTCCCACAGACCTATGGAATCTGGATATTTTAGTTGAGATGGATGTTTATCATTATTTCTAGAGGATAGTATATTAATTTAAATAAAAACAAATTAAAACAAATTATGCAACTCACTAATTTATTTCCAATCATATTAATGCTTCCAATAAAAGAATGGAATCACAATATTTTAGTGGTTATGGATATTTGATAGCATATTAGTTTAAATAAATAAAATGTCTAAAAACAAAATTATTATATCAAATATATATTTTTAATAATATTATATTTTTAAAAATCATATTAAAACTTATATTTATTTTATTGTTAAATACCTTGACGGCTGCTTCTTGGGTTCTAGGGTGTTAGACATAATAAAAAAAATGTGATTTCGAATTATTAAATAGATAGTAAATATTATTTAACCATATGCCATTTATAAATGTAAGCTGTTACATAATAACACTTCTAATATTTGCTATTTGACTACCAAAATAATACATTGTTTAAGTATATTTTATTTTATTAAAATAAAACTGAAAATATATGTAGATTGTGGAGAGTTTACAATGTTAATACATAAAAAGATGCATTGACATTTCTCTTCCACTTTTGAGTGTCATAAATTTCCACATAAACAAAAAAATAAAAAATAAAAAAATGGTTATGATGTCCAAATATTAAATAGAAAGCAAATATCATTCATATAAATACAAGTAATTGAGAAAATAAACCCAAATTATAAAGAGTTCACAATTCAAACATTGTATTCCAATAAAAATAAATATTTCACTCCAAAATTCCGGTAACAAATAAACTATGAATCTAAGTATTTCACTAATTTATAAAATATTTAGTAAAAATACAAGATGTTACATAATGACAATCAAGCACGTGCTATAAATAAAGACAAGCTATTACATAAAGCGATTCCTATTTCCACCACAAATACATATTTAATGCGCCCTGACATGTGGGGCTATAGCGAAATATAAAACGCGCCTTTTTTTTTTCCCTCGAGTGTTTCCACCACAAATACATATTTAATGCGCCCTGACATGTGGGGCTATAGCGAAATATAAAGCGCGCCTTTTTTTTTTCCCTCCAGTCATGACGGTGCGCGTTATATTTCACTATCGCCCCCGCATGTCAGGGGGCATGTCAGGGCGCATTAAATATGTATTTGTAGTGGAAATAGGAATAGCCATTACATAATAGATAAATAAAAGCTATTACATAACGGCAATCAGGCACATGCCATGGATAAATGCAAGATGCTACATAATAGCAATCATAATATTGTGGAAAATTTACAATTTTAAGACGTAGACAAATGCACTGACATTTCCTTCCATGTTTTGACCATGTAAATTTCCACATAAAAATATATATATATAATTTAAGAAGAAAATATTAAATAAATAGTAAATATGACTTATCAAGAGGCAAATTGTCATACAATAAAAATCCTATTACTCGGGCGGAGTTCACAATTCAAACATCTTATTGGAACAAAAGTAAATTCGAGAAAACTCAAAACTCAACCCTCAACTCTTATTGGAACAAAGAGAAAACTCAAAACTCAACCCTCAACTCCTGTAACAAGTAGATTACGATTATAAATATTTAACGGATTTATGAAAGTTGCCCGAGAGATTGTTTCCAATATGCATTGCCCGTCCGCTAAAACCTAGTTTTTCGTGCGCGTCCAAGTCCCAATCCACCACCGTCAGGTTTGAGTGGAAACAGCTCCAACGTATCCGTGGACAGTGAGCTCTTGGCCGGGTCAACATTGGATATTACCCTGCGTGGACCCTCAATATTGGCCGGGTCCACGTTGGATGTTACATCTGAATCCTCCTTAACCATTTCCCTGCGTTGCGTCTCGACTTCATCTCCAATTCCAATCTACATACATATATTGTACAGGAAATGTTAGTATGGTTCTGACATTCTCTGCATGTGATCTCAACCGAAAACTACATGAACAATATTGTAATTGTACTTACAATGAAAGGGGACGCGATGCTTGCCAGTTTTGGAATGGAGTGCGTTGTGCCCCTCAAATTAGCTGAAAGAAAGTTGCAAAAGTATTAGATGAAAACAAAAGAAAGAAAGAAATAATAATAAAATTCAGTGGTTCTACCACATACCGTCGTCTCCACCCAGCGAGAGCGGTGATTGTAATGCCCGTTTGCGCTGCTCTCGCTCTCTAGCGTTGAAGTTTTGAAACCAGTAGAACACGTTTTTCCCTTCCACTCTTCCGTAGTTCTTCAGAAGGGAAGTGATTTTCTCTATGTCTTCCACCGTCGGCGAATGCGTGCCATTTCTGTAAATACCTTCCAGTATTTCCTTTTGCTGCGCTGTTGGTTTCCATCTTGTACTCGCGCTTTCACTGCTGCTGTTCTCTGCAATGAGGCATTTTAAAACACAGGGCAGGCGAAATAAGTAAAACACATGAAATATGACAAATTCTATATGAAAAACAGGAAACACATTTAGATCGTCGACAAAATATAAATGAAGAGCAAATTAAAACAATACCTGCAATGTTTTGTTCCATAACTTTTCCTCTTTCTCTCGGTTCCCCTTTCCTTCGATCAACGGATCCGGCGATGAAATGAAACCGATGAAATGGAGATGAGAATGGATGTGAAACGAACATCAATATATAATGCTTTTAGGGCTCCAAGGTTTATAAAATTTTTCACTTCTTAAAATTCCAACGTTATAATGTGTACACATTTCAAAGTTAAATTGTTGATTTACTCATTCAATGTGAAATAAAAGTCAGTTTACATACTTACAGATAAAAATACATTTTACGGTTACACACATATTTGAATGGATTCGTTTACCGAGGCAGAGGAATTGCCGGGACGGTAAAAGTAGTTGGAATCCGGGTAAAAAAATTTCAAAAAAATTGATAGAGGCATTGTTCGAATCGTGTTTTTGATGGTGGAAATAGATTCCGCACCATCAAAAAAGTCTAGGGCACCTAAAATTTGGAAGTTTAACAACTATAACTTGGATTTACAAAAATCCTGGATTTTCTCTAAATATGACCGGAATTTCCATAACTTTCAGGTCAAGTCCTCCCCCTTGTTAGCTCGTATTTGAATAGTCTAATTTGTAGTTTCAAAAAATATTTTGACTATTAAATTAAATTTATTATATTTTATTTTGATGATGAAAAGTTTGAAATGATGTTTGTTTTATGGGAATCATATTTTTTTATTAAATATCTTTTTAATATAAAAATGATATTTCGTTATAAATTTTTATTTTCACATTGATAAATTTTAGTGTTACAAGAGAAGTTAAGTTGGAAAAAGTTAAAGATAACAATATATTGATTAAAGAAATATTGACTAGATTTGTATAATAAAATATTATGAAAAAAATAATTTAGAAATTTTTGGGCAATATTTCAAACCCAAAATTTATAATTTGTTTTTTGATGCTATATTGGAAAGATCTAAAAAGTTAAAGAGAACATAATACATTGATTAAAATAATATTGACTAAATTTGTTTAATGACATGTTATGAAAAAAATAATTTGGAAAATTCAGTGTAGGATTTCGAGCCTAAAACTTATAATTTACTTTAAAATAATATTTTAAAATAAAATTAAAACAGGAAAGAAAAAACGTTTTATTTTTAAAATTAAGAAAATTACTTTTTTATTAATTATTATTTTTACATATTATTAAAGTGATATTTTTTAAAAATTATACTTCACTAAAGGATAGACGAACACCTACCATCTAATGTAAAAATTAACACAACCACTCTCAAAAAAAGTTAAATGATGTTTGTTTTTATGTAGGTCAAAATATTATTTATTGTCTAAATTCAAACACCTTTTTAAAACGATAAAGATCTTTATTCATCATTTTCGAATTGCTATTTTCCGATGTTATGGAAAAAGTAAAACAATATACTCACTCGTTTTCTTGCTTAGATGTTATGAGAATAGATGATACGGAAACTTTAACAAGAGATTAAATATAAAATTTATAATTTAGTTATTAAATGATTTTTCAACTAAAATGATTTTTTTTTTCCAATTAAAACATTTTAGACATATTAGCAAATCCTAAGTATGGTTTTGCAATAAATAGGTTAACACCTCAACTTGGTTAAAAAACATGTCAAATTAAACCTCAAAATATGGATGGTGCAAGAATTCAACCTATTGGGGTCATTGGTGGTGGGGAATTCAACCTCCCTAAGTATTGGAAATGAAAGTGTAAACTTATACATTTTTCTATTGCATCATGAAATATTCCATGCACTAATGCATACCTTATAGAGATTTGTGAAATGAAAAAATGGACACCTTCACACCCAAAAAGGTATACTCAATGTAGAAATGGACACATTGAACCTCAAAAATGTAGTGCACAAATTTTCACGTTCACTCTTGAGGAGGGATGATGGGGAAGGTTAACGTGTGCAGTTCTTCACCTTTCCACCTCCTACTTGCCAATGGAATGAAAGTGTGGATTTTTCACCTTTAGGGCAATGGGTAGTGTGGGGGTTGAGGGGCACATGAAGGTGTATATTCTAGATAATAATTAAATTATTTGTAAATGTACAATGGATGTTATAAATATTAGGTTTTTTTTCCCTTCACATGTCTTTGTTCTGTCTACATATTCAATAACACTTGTGACATTTTCTATTTTTGATATAGGTGATTTCATTTAGGTGTGGGCATTGTCACACTCATAGACATTTGGGACTAGACTGTTCCTTAGAATGGAAACAATAGAAATGGATTCTCAAATATTCAACAAACAAGGACATTCCTACCTTCCCAATGAAGTCTTCTCCTGTGGTTTCTCTTACGACCATTATTCCTCCAGAAACCACTATAGTTTTGTTTGTTCTGAGAATTTATTTGACAGTGATTGCTTTCGTTTCATAGAGTGGTGTTGATTTTGTTGAATAGAGTCCTAATGGAGCTTCCATTTACTTCAATTGTTTTATTGGAGTTCCCCTTTTCTAGAGGTACAAAAAATATCGTTCCCCCTCTTTCATCCCTTTCTAACTCCTTATTTATTATTGGTTCCTATGTTTTCACGTTAAACCCTACTCCCCTTGGCAATTCTTTGAAGTAGCTGACAAGTCTCTCTTTTCATCTCTCCTCTCTTATTTTCTTATTTTGCCTTGTTATCCTCTCTAAGAATCCTTCTCCTCCCCTTCCAAAGGAAAGTAGGGTACCTAGGTCCCAGACTTCCCAACTACAATGGAGCGATGTGTGTCGGGATGACAGGACTATGGGAGCGATGGTTTGCTAAAATTGCGTGATAAAAAATGGAAAATGATGCATTCAGTCCAACAAGTTACAATGTTGAACGAAGGTTTCTCTATGTAACATAACGTAGGAAAATGGGTTACACGAGATGCAACCTAATGCATGAGTTCATAAGAGAAAGTTATGGCTAAAATGTATTACAAAAATATGTATCGAAATTTGAGGAAGGAGTCAATGCTAAAGGATTCAAATTTTAATAATAATATGATCATCACCAAGGTGTGTATAAGCATGATCAACATATAGAGAAACTGGACATGTCCACAAGCCATACGCTGTATATCCATGAAATGAAATGCTAGTGGATGACCACAATACGTACACGATGGATGCATGCAACAAACTTGATTTAAAACTATGATAGTGCATGTTTCCCACATGCAACTGGCACTGGTGAGTGTAGGTTTCCTTTACTCCGAGTGTGATGACACTTGAATATGAGGAAAAACAAAATAGGATTTCTAAGCTTCCTTCTCTACAAGCTTCAGGAGTTCATTCATCCATTTTATGTTCAATATGATCTCAAATTACTACTAATGAGGCTTGATCCCTTATTTCATGGAACTTACCTCCTTTCAAAGTGGATCTAACCCCAGTATGGGGGATGTAGAGCTTCCTCATTTTCCTTATAAAATTAGTAACTGGTATAGTGTTTAGGTTAGTTTTTGAAGACTCTAATTCTTCCCTTATGTTCTCTATTTGAGCTTGGAAGTCCATAATCAATCCTTGCGCATTTTTGAGATTGAAGGCTTAAATTATCATTATGGCAAAGAAAGGATGAGAAGTTTGGGAGAGATTTGCAACATCAAGGCTGGAACAAGGGTTGCAATCTTTATCTTTTATCTTTAATGAAAAGTGGATTGTTTTTCCCATACATCATGTCTTTGATTATACATGTGTAGAATAATGTTCCTTGATCTCTCATTTAGAGTTATTTGAATATATTGTGTTGTATATCTCGATCTCTTTGCTTGTATTGACTACTTTGCAGGTTCTATTTTTGAGAGTTGAAGCTGGAGCTCGAGTGAGCGAGTGAAGACAAGAAGGAAACTTTCATTCATGAACATGAGGTAGGTCTAATTCTTATATTTCAAATATCTCTAGGGAAAGATAAAGTAGCTTTTTTGGTTGTTTCTAGGTTAAGCCATTGAACCTAGCGAAATCGCTTGTATTCACAAAAGGGATTTATCCATAAAATAACTTGGTGACTCCACTAGGGAATGAGATGTTCTTCGGTGGTTTTATTTTCTTGGGCTCTTAGGAACTTCATAGGAATCCATTTTGTCTTGTTCAGGATATAATTTGACTTTAGAAAAGTGCATTTTTACTAGCTTAATTAAGGTTTTTCCTAATTTTTTGAGCAAATCATTCCCATCGCATTTGTCTTTCAGTGACGGTGTGACTCAGTGCAATTTTCCTTCTTATTATGTGTGATACAGTGCAATTTTCCTTCTTGTAAATGCGATGAATCAATGATACTGTGACTCAGTGTGTTTTTCCTTTGTATTAGGTTTGACTGAGTGCATTTCTTTTCTTGTAAACTATGATGAATTAGTGATAATGCATTATAATGCAATTTTTTATATCCATTACGTGCGAACCATTGCACTAGTGTCTATATATTTCATGCGATGATACCCGAAAGATAGAAAAATTAGGGATTTTGTGTCTTGCTTTAAAATTTGTCTTGGTTTTTGTAGTTTTTTTAGCATTTTTTCTCTTTTTTTCTCTGTAAATCCAACATTTACTTTAAGAATTAAATTTTGATTGCCCTTTGGTAGGAAATTTCTTCTTTTATTTACAATTAGAGTTTTTTACAATTTTGATTGATTATTGATTTCATGTAGGTTATGTGAAGAGGGTCATAAAACTCACCTTTTCCCTCATATGGATGAAGCCTCAAAATTGTTCGAAAACATTACTTATTCTCATCAACAACTTACAACTAGTTACTGTAAGTTTTCCCCTAATCCTCCATCAGTTGATGAAGTGATTGATCTGATCCCATCTTCATTTAATCCTTCTCTCCTTGGGCGTGAACCCCATGAGTAATTTTCCAACCAACCATTGGTTGAGAAAGTGCTCGACTCGATTCCATCTCTAGTCACTTATACTCTCCCATTAGAGAGTGTCGTTAATGTCACTCATGTTCTTCTTATTACTTCATATGCCTTTTAACAAGGGAGAATTTCCCCCATTCTCATGGAACCCCCTCTCGGTAATTAGGCCACTTCCTCTGACTGGAATCAATTGATAGACCGTCATCTCCCTTTTTAGTTTGACATAGGCCCTCGAGTCTGGGATTTTGTGTTGGGGTGGGTGCTTTGTGGCCGTTGTTAGGTCAACGATTTCCAATATTCGAATCAATTAGTGTTGGAGAGAAATCACGTAGTATAATGCCACATCAAAGGGAGCGAGTCAAGAGAGGGTTTGCATATCATCAGGACTAGGCCCAATTCTGTACCCCAAAGTGTGAATGGATTCTCATATATCTACTATGAGTTGAGACGTCACCCTGTTTAGGAGGAAATTATCCAAGTCAAGGCTACATCCACATGTATAAATCTCCCCTCTCTAACAAAGAGGTATTGGTTGAGTGGGATGATTGGATCCTATACAACGGGCATACCAAGGGTTAGTTTAATTAGTGCATGCAAACTACAAACCTGTATTGGAAAACAAAATTCACTTTAGGGTGTATATTGGTGGATAGAGAGGGCCATTGGCATGACATCTTTCATTCTTTTCATAACATTTCCATCCATCCAGGGAGAAGGGGTCATAGGCTTGACAAGACTACGTAATAGATGGGTATTCCTAAGAAGATCGTAGTAGCTAAAAAGAGCTGCAAGGAGTCTATGTAGATTGATACTTAAGACTCTATCCCCTGTGAATATTTTTCTAATGATCTTGTTGTATTTAGTTTTCAACAACAATGTGTCTTGGTTTTCTATCCTAGGGAAGGTCCACAATTACCTTCTAAATTCTCTTGTCTCATTTTACTTATAACTATATGTGTCCTCTCTTAGGAAAGTTTTCAATAATAATATAATTTTATGTTATTACATAACCATACTAAGATTTTATCACAATATATAGATTGGAATTGGAGATCAAGTTGAGAGGAAACACAAGATAATGGTTAAGGAGGATTTAGACGTATCTAATGTTGACCTAGGCAATAGTTCATAATCTAGCGAGACATTGGAGTTTTTTCCATTAAAACCTAATTGTGGTGGATTTGGACTTGGACAATCATGTAAAGCTCATTTTGTTGACAGGTGATGGAAAAAATCTCTAGGAATGAATCTGCATTAGGGCACCTTCATAAATCAGTGAAATATTATATATTTTTGAAATTTTTAAGGGATATTTTGTTGTAAAATTCGTTTAGAATTTAAGATAAATATGTTGCTATAAATTTTATACTGATAAAATAAAATATTGTTATAATCATGATATGATTGTACTCATGAAACTTATAATAAAAATCAATAACCATAATGAAAAACATTATAATTATGACTATGTAACAACTTACATTTATCAATGACATGGGCATTAATGATATTTACTATCTATGCACTATTTAATATTATAATTATGACTATGTAACACCTTACATTTATCAATGACATGTGCTTTAATGATACTTACTATCTATGCAATATTTGGAAATTTGAATCATTTTTATTGTTTTTAATATATATTCTCTTTTTATTTAACTATATATATAATTTAAATATTTTATTTATTTAAACTAAAATGCCATAAATAATAATAAACCTCCCTGACAATTCAAATATTGTGATTCTACAGGCTAGTGGGAAGCAGCAGTATCGTTGGAAATTAAAAAATTCATACTTGTTCTTCCCGTAAAAACGTATTGTTGTGTGGTCGGACTTTTTTCATGAACTTTTGTGTTGTCAGACTTATTTCATGTTTATCTCATCAAGTGAGAAATATTCTTCATAAAACTGAAAAACTGTAATTACACAGGTTAGTGGGAAGCATCAATATTATTGGAAATAAAAAAAATCATATTCGTTATTACGGTAAAATCGAATTGCTGTGTGGTCAGACTTATTTCATGAATTGTTGCGTGGTCAGATTTATTTCGTGTTTATCTCATCAAGTGAGAAATATTTTTCATAAAACTGAAAATATGACGATTATTTCATTCAGTATTCCAAGGTTTACTCAATTGAAAAAGTTCTTAGAGTTCCAAGGTATAACGTATAATAAAATTTTAAAGTTACATTGTTGACAATTAATGTGAAATAAGATTTAGTTTATTTACTAAAAAATAATAATACAATTTATGCATGGATTTGAATATGTGTAATGTATAGTTTCAATATATTTTATTTTGATTATTAAATTAAATTTTTTATATTTTATTTGGTTATGAAAATATTTGAACGGTGTTTGCTTTAGTTTGTGTGAATTAAATTTATTTTTCAACTAAAATAGATTTTTTATTATAAATTTGTATTTGAGTAGTTAAGTTTGAATGTTATAAGAAAAGTTAAAATGGAAAACGTTAAGGAGAATATCATGCATTGCTTAGAAAATTTTGACTATTTTTGTTTAATTTAATATTATTAATGGAAAATTCAAGGTTTTAAATTTCAAATTTTGTTTTAAATTTACAATTTCGTTTTAAATATATAATTTTGTTTTAAATATTATAAGAAAAGTTAAGATGAAAACAGTATAAAAAAAAATGATGCATTTAATAAAAAAAAGTTGACTAAATTTATTCAATAAGATGTTATAAAAACAAATATTTTCAAAATTTAGTGTAAGGTTTCAAATTTCAAATTTAGTTTTAAATAAATTTTTAAAGAAAATATTTTTTTTAATTGAAAAAAATGACATATTATTAAAATGATATTTAAAAAAACTATATTCCTGTAAAGTATAGATGAACACGTCCATTTTATTATGAAGGGGGAAAATATGAGAGGAAGTATAGAGATAATGTAAAAATAAACACACCAAGTCTTAAAAAAATTTAAATGATGTTTGTTTTCATTTGGGTTAATTTACTGTTATTGCATAAAGTCAAATAATTCTTTATAATGATGTATTTTATCATCATTTTTCATTTTCAAATTGCTATTTCCTATATTATAGAAAAGGTAGAGAAATACTAACTACTTTTTCTAGTTATATGCTACTAGAATAGATGATATAGAAATGTTTATGACATATTTGAAATCTAAAATTCATAATTTAGTTATTATAATATTTTTTAAATAAAATGATTATTTTGTTATTAAAATACTTTTAAAACAAAATGACTATTTTTTTCAATTCAAAAATTGAAGGCATATTATTTAATCGTGAACTTAAGAAGGGATGGTTTTGCAATGCGTATATGAACACCTCTTTGTAAAAAAAAAAAACAATTTTAAATGCATTATAAAAGTAGACACCATAAATATTGAAATACGGGTAGTGATGGAATTTAACCTATTGGGATCATTGGTGGGCGGGGAATTCAACCTACCTAAGCATTGATGATAAAGGTGTGAAGGTATACAATTTTTCATTGCATCATGCAAAAATGCTCACACCACCTTCAAGGGATTTGTGAAATGAAAACATGGACACCCTTACCCCGAAAAATTATGTTCAATATAGAAATGGAGACATTGAACAGCAAAAATGTTGTGCACAAATGTGCACCTTCACTCTTGAGGAGGATGGATGTTAAGGTGTGCATTAGTTCACCCCTTCGCCAACTACTCTCATGTGGAATCAATGAGTGGAATTTCTATAACTTAAGGATAATGGGTAGTGTGGGGGTTGAGATCACATTAAGGTATATATTCTATATAATAATTACATGATTTCCAAATCTATAATGGATGTTACAAATATTGGGTTCTTTTTCCTTTCACATGTGTTTGTTCCCTTTACATATTCTATAATACTATTGACATTCTTTTATTTACAATATAGTTGATCTAATTACATAAATATTGTTAAGTACAAACACAGAATTTCCATGAATATTATGTGCATGAATGGTTATGTTTTTGAAAAAATTGACATGAATAGAATGTTAGAGATCAATGCTCATCCATACTCCTTGAAATATTTCAAGGTTCATCAATAATTACAGGTGTTTATTATTCATTGCAAACTGTAATTTTATGAAAACCCTAATGATGAATAGTTATTTATGAGAAGGAAGGCACCAATATTTTTTGTTACACATGTAACACCTATTGTGTCTCCTAAACTGTTGAGTCACTAAAAACTATAATTTATGTAGACAACTAATTGCTAATAAAAGGAATTTTACATTGGGGGCCACCTAACAGGCACCCAAATTGACATCTTTTTAGAATTTGTCCAACATGCTTTTGAGTACCTTTTTCCATTTTCATACCACCTATTAGATTCCATAACCATCTCAAAAAGGAATCTGAGTCATAAGGTATTTTTGGATTATGAAATCATCTTACTTAGGTATGGGTGTTGTCACACTTATAGACATTTGGGACTAGATTGTCCATTAGCATGGAAGGAGTAGAAATGGATTCTCGAATCTTTAGCATAAAATGACCTACCTACATTCCCAATGAAGTCTTCTCCTGTGGTTTCTCCAAGAACTGTTATTCCTCTAGAAACCATTCCAATTCTATTTGTTTCGAGAATGATTTTGGCAATGACTATTATTGTTCACATATTATATTATATTCATTTGAAAAAAGGTGTTCTTGTGGAGATCTCGTTTACTTCTAAGGTTTTTATTCGAGGGACCTCCCTTTACAGGTACGAAACCTATGGTTTTCTCTCTTTCTTCACTTTCTAACTCCTTATTTATTGTAATGCCCCATAATAATAATAATAATAATAATAAAATAAAAATAATATAATATAATATTAAAATATAAGAAAATAAATAATAAACAATAGAGAAAGGATAATAATAGTAAATAGATAATAAATAATGAATAAATATAAGAATAACAAGTAAATAAAATAGTAAATAATAATACTAGAGTTCTAAATAAGTATACAGAAAAGTAAACTATAAAATAGTAACAATAAGCAAAGTTAACAAAAAGTAAAATAAAATAAGAAAGAGTTAACTAAGAGAACTATTAAAGTAGTAAAAATAAGTAAAGTTGTAAAAAAGTCAAAAGGAATCAAATAAGAAAGAAATAAATTAAGAGAAAATTTAACTTAAATAAAACCTAAAGAAACAAAAAAAATTCATGTTGACAGATGGAATGTGTGCATGTGGTTCCCTTCCCAATGTTTGGTCTATTTAATAGATGGTGATGAAGATGATAGATCAGTCCTTCCCTCATTCTCTAGTAATAAAAGTGTTGTGAGACAAAGGATACTCTGGCAGTAGTACGATGATTAATTGCTTGGGGGTGGCCAGTTGTAGAAAGATTATGTGCAACTGAGCCTACGGTTGGGTGGAGAGTTGTCCCCAAAACTTTGTTGCAGTAACCAAGATTAAAATAATGTTCAATGCTAAAATCACAAAGAATATCATCACCACAGGTAACTTGTCTCTACCTATATTTATGAAATTCTATGTTAAATAGTTGATTAATTATGTGTTGATTATAAATCACATAATTGATGTAACTATTTGTATATTTAAAAATCGAGGTTGTTACATCTATTCTCAATTCTTATGTTTTCACATTAAACCTACTTCTCTTGGTGATTTGTTGAAGTAGCTAATCAGTCTCTCTATCCCTCTCTCCTCTCCTATTTCTCCTTTTACCCCACTATCCTCTTTGAGACTTATGCTTCTCCCCTTTCCCTTCCCCTACTCTCTCTTATTGATGCTATGTGAATGTTTTTCTCCTCCGCTCCAATCATTTATACCTAAAACCTTCATTTAAAATATAAATCCTGCCAATCTTCGAAGGCAGATCATTCAAAATATTTATTTCTGGTCTCCACATTAGGGTTGAGGCTAGGCTTATTTTGAGACCCATATACAAAGTCTCTATACCATGACTAAAAATCATATCTTTCTATTTCTCAACTTCAAGCCAATGCAAATATTTTCGCATGTATGAAAACTATATATATATGGAGCCTTTAGACCATTATCCCACTTCAAGATATCTCTATGAGAATTTTGTCTTTAAATTGTCAAGGTCTGGCCAATGTAGCAAAAAAATTGCCATAAAGATTCTAGTTGAGACACGTTCCCCATAAGTTCCTTGTCTATGTGCAATAATGATGGTTGGTGAGAAAGACATTAGACTTTTAAAGGATTCATTTCACCATTAGAAGTTTATGTTATCTAATTCCCTTGTTGGATAAGGAGATTTAGCCTTAGGATGGAAAATAAATTCCTTAAATCTCACATCAACTTGGTTAATCAATTCTAGATTAGCTTTGGACCTATAATTATAAGGACCTAGACATGACCATTCCAACTTTAAATCTCTATGGACCATGTTTGGATAGGGCGTTTTTATAGGAAAAAACCTCTGAAATCCCCATATGTACTTTAACAAAATCATCATTCGAGGATAATTAAACTTTACTAAGGTGTCGTGTACAGTTTGGGGCTGAAGATCCCATTTGGATCCCCTATTGAAATTCTTCTTAAACTCATTGGAGGAGGTGGGCCCAATCTATATACAACTCCCTACACTTCTTCCTACTTGGAGAAATAATAAGGTAGATGAATCTATAATTTCTATGTGACTAGATCACTTCATTATCTCAAACTATTTCCTAGCTGGAACACATTTGAGATATCATTAATACTATTAAATCTAAACATTCTTGTAAGGTAAGGGGATATTTCTTTATGGATCTGACATCCAAATCTACCATACAATGTGTGAAAAGTGAAAATTATTTCTCAATACCTAATGTAAATACATGTCATTAATCTAATCAAGAAAGACAACAGAAGCATACTTAAACCCTTGATAATCAGTGAAGCTTATAGGCCCTATGGAAAGATTTGGAGACCTTACTTCATTATAAAGATCCTTATCCAAGCTTCCAGATCCAATCCCCTACACACACGCACCTCCAAATAATACAATGTTTTTTTCCTTCGTAGTAGGTAGGTTAGCATGCACTAGCAATAATAAAATTGTTGGCATGTGTTATATTCTTTGCACGTAGTTAACAGGGGGTTTGAAGGGCACCCGTAACCCCACTTTATGGGGCTCAGGGCAGCGCCCCAAATTTTTTTAGTTTTTGACCCTATGTTAGGTTGGGCGGACCCATCTATGGTTTGTGCAGGATTTTCACACATGTTTTTTGGACACGATGGTTTTTGGTCCATGGTATTGGACGCAATGGTTTTTGGTCCATGGTATTGGATGCTTCGGCATGTATAAATATGTATTGTAACATTGAAAGGAACATAATAAAAAAATCAAGCTGCTAGTCCCGGTTTTGGGATCCAGGGGAAAATCTCTGTGTATATGTGTTTTATGTGTTATGATCTCGCAATGTTTATTTTTTATGTTTTAGAATTTGTATGCAAGTAATTTCTGTACGGGTTAAAATCTAAAAAAATGATCACATACATTAAAAGAACATGAGATATGCAACAGAGAATCAACAAATACTATCATTAATAAAAATGACAAAGGTACATTATACCTTGGTACAATAATGGACATATGCTTCATTCTTGGCATGCCCATTCCCTAAAATTACTATAATATTCGGCTCACCTCACATGTAACACAAGTTCTAGTAGAAATCCACCAACATTACCAAGTTATATGTTCTATATCCCTATTCCTATCAACACTTTCTCTATATATTGGCTTTTTTATAAACTTAGGAGGATGTATCTATACACCTATGGTCATGAGTAGGAAAATTCTATAATAGTTGGCCCTGAGGCAACATAGGTATAAGTGGTTCAAGCTTATCTCCTCAAGAGGAACCTATTATAGAATTCAAACCTCTATTACTCCCATGCCAAAGTAAAGTAGAGTATGAAGGTCTTAGTCTACCTAACTGCAATGAAGTGATGGGTGTCAGAATGATAAGTCTATGGGATCTGTGGGTTAAGAAAATTGCACAGTAAAGAAGGTAAAATGAATAATTGAAGCCAAAACATTGGAAGGTTGAACAAGGGTCTCTCTATCTAGCATATCATGGAAAAAATGAGTTATAACATATGTCCGCTAATGCATGAGGTCAAAGAAGAGATTGATATAAAAAATGCATTACAAAAATTTGATCAAAAAGTGATGCAAGGATTCGATACCAAATGACAGGCTTGAAGTGACACTGACAACTAAGTATCAATCATAATTTGATCATCCCCAAGATGAGCATACCCATTCTCAGCATAAAGAGAAACTAAACATGGCCATAAACTGTACACTGCAGACCCATGATATGAAATGCTAGTACATGACCGTTATACATACATAGTGGATCCATGTAACAAAAAAAAATATCATAGCCACTAGCAAATAGAATGGGGATTTATGCCACAATATACATAAATAGGATTATAGACACATAGAAGAGAGGTTTCATAGAGTATTCCTCAAAATACATAACAACGACAGATAATGCCAAAACATCTTGGGAAGGGTGTCATATAAGAGTGATATGCCCCTATCCCAATATCTTCTTCTCAACCCCAATGGTATGAATATATTGCATGTGAATAAATAAGCAGATGTAGAGCATGGTACAAATTGCTTGATTATCTTTTAGTGAGGTATACTATGATGCAAGGGAATCCACTAATGATGAAAATGAACCCCAAGGTACCTAGAAAAATCAAAAAATTGTGAATAAATGTGTTGATGTTAAACACTCATCGATTCATCCAATCATGAGTTAATAAGGTAAACTCACTTTTGACTGTGAAGAAGCTTGCCACTGTGGTCTACAAGATCTAAGGTGTTGTTGGTTCCTAGATCAAACACTTGGATAATGAGTTGAATTTGATATGAAAATATCTATCGAAGGAGGTACTTAATGTATTCCCCATTAATTGAGATGGAATAGATCAAGAGATGATTTAAATGGATGAAGTTATGAGGTACATTTAATACAGGGATGGCTAAGACAAAAGGTTAACAAGGACTATAGTTGGCCAACTGAGGTTTAAACCTCCCTTGAAAATGTAATACCAAGATACAATAGTGACTTGGAAGGATTGACTAATGAGCACCTTCTCATATTATATGAAAATGTTGGAGGCATTGAAGCACACTCTATAATGACTAAACGAGTAACCACATGGAGGAGTGGAATGACTCATATGTATGGTACAACTCCTAACGAGGCTAAAACCTAGTTGGAAGGAAATGATACAAATAAATTCCATGTTAAAGGATGATATGACTAACACTTTAGTTTACCAAGCACAAAAGAGAAGATAGTAAACTTCATTGTGTCTTGTTTTTTTAGTTTTAATGAACCCCAAAAAGATATTAAATGATACCTAATAAAGTGTCTTCGTGGTGCTTTAATGAGCTTAAAGAAGCTGTAGTAGTGTCCTAGATACCTGATATCTTTTTCATGAGGTTTTAATGAGCACAAAAATTAGGTAAAACAATTCTTGATACCCTTTAGTGTTTAACAAGCATGATAAGGATACAAAGGAAAGTTGTTCTGGAGAAACGTGTGCTATAAAGGGTAGCAACTTGTTTTGAGTTGACAAAATAACCCAAGCAAAGAAAATCAAATATGTTGGCAAGGAGAACCACTCATTGTAAGGTTCCACCAAGAAGGATAAACACACCAAGCAAAGGCTAGCAAGAAGGTTAAGTGCAGTTTCATAGAGGTGATGAAAATGAGACCAAAGAAAATTTACATGCATAAAATTCATTACATGGTAGAAAGTAGTGATGGAATCCTCCCAGGGTAATGCCAAAATATGAAAAAGAAGAGTATATGAGATCAAATTCAAAGTCATGGTGGGTCAAAATGAGGGATTATGGAGAGATTAAAAAAATGTAGCATGGACACTAACATGACAAAGAGGTGCTAAACCAGGGTATCCCTGTGAAGGAAAACTCTATCGCACAATTTAGGACATGGAAATATAGAATGTTCAATGTTGTAACCTAAGAACATCAGACATAATGTTTAATGAAGGATGTAAATGATGGTTAATGATGTAATAAAAATGGAAATGAAAGACACACCCCTAAAATCTATGTTTAATAACAATGCACCTAGGACATATTATAGTATGTAACCTCAAGAATATGCTAGCATGATGACAAAATGTTCCATAATGTTGTAGAAAAAGGTAAATTAGTGAAAAATATGATGAAAATAGGATCGAAATCATGAATAAGAAGATTTGGAGAAGGTAAATTGCCAATATAGGGAATAAATCACCACATGTGGACTCCTAATGCACACTTCTTGGGAAAGGGAGAAATTTTATGGTTGGAGGTAGAGGAAATTTATTTCCTTATAAGATATTGAAGGTGAGGTTCCCTAACTGTGGTGGTTGAGCAAAAAATTATGGTAGAGGAGAGCATATATGAGCATATGGCTGGATACTGTGGGCCACATGCAGAAAAGGTTACTAGTATGATACCCATCGAATAGGTAAATAACTTCACACTTCACACCATCATATTTACCCTTACCTAGATATTAGGCTCCATGAGGCCTACTTTAGCCTCCAAGGCTTAGACATATATAACTATACGTTTTTTGAAACCTACCATCTTCAACTGGTGTGAGGGTTTGTTAGCGAACATGAAGGACCAAATCACCCATTTCCAAATGGGCAAGCCAAAAAACTTTGACTATGTAATCATTCTGGTATATTTGTTTTGCATTTGGGTTCCTATGCTAATACCAGGGTATGGTATCTGTATGATGTCCCCACAGATCCATGCAAGATGTGATGGAAACTCTCATGAGTAGAATAGATGGTGGACATGCTCAATAATGGTTTAATGACATTTTTTTCAGATTGTAAGAAGATAAAATTTTACTCATTAATAATTATGCTTATGAAGAAACCACCTTCATGAACAACCTAGATCTTTTCGTAGCCCATGGATGCATTGGGGCGCACTTTGTAAATATTTTTGGAATTTTTGTGATATTTAAATGTTTTTTGGTTTTTGGAATATGCAATTTTTTTGGTTTTCTCATGGATACATATTCACTAATACATTATTGGTTTAATATGTAGATGTGGGACTAACTAAACCCCTGAGCAAGTCACTATTACACCATCGAGTGACAACTAGAACATGGGTTTGGCATGAAGCATCTTAAGAGGAGGGTGAGGAGCATGATGATCTACAAAAGTTTCCATGCAATGTGGACGTATTGGCACTAGGCATACAACCTTTGTCTATTAAAGAGAGCCTTCCAAACCTATAGAGGCACATTGTTCTTGTTATCTCTACTCACAAAGGCCTCATATTCAAACTCATTCTTTTGTGGGATGGGATCTAATTATGGACTATGATTAGGATCATGACAAGTTGGGAGCAAGCAAGCTAGAGTCCCTTTGGAATGGTTCCTATCTTGTTAAGCGTATTCCTAATAAAGGGGTCTACAAGTAAGTGGACCATGGTGGAAACCCTTTATTGGAGCCACGTAATGGGATTTATTTTACGAATAACTATGTATAAGTGTTATAGTTTCATGGTGCTTGTAGATCTTGTTTAGGTTTGGGTGTGGTGTGTTTTTCCCCTTTTTTCGTTTATGTGTCTCTACATTAATTTGAGGTTTTTCTTATGCATTGTGCTTGATTGGAATATTTCATGTGCCTTTAGGACGTATGTAGGCTTTAGAGGAAATTCGAAACTTAGTAATCAAAATCTAGCTTCCATTTCATAGGTTCTCCTTTCACCCAGCAATGAGCTTGTGAGTTTAGGGAGAATTTTTCCTAGCCATATGACCAAATGTGTGGCTAAATATAGTGTTATAATTGAGTTCTTGTCCAAGGCCACTTCCCTTAGAATTCCTCACCTGGTTGTTTAAATTCACATGCAAATCATAGTATCTTAGTTGAACCGTGTCTATTTTTGAGGAGTCTTGTATTGTTTCATCATTATTTGAGGGTACATCTTTTGGAATGAAATTCTTATACCATTTTCTACATTCATATTCCTAGAGGCTTTATCACATTGGTAGATTCATTGGCCAAATATGTCTTGGATTGGCATTTGTCTTGTTAGTTGGATAAACCTTGCATATAATATAATAATAATAAAAGTCAAAGAAAACATCATATGAATAACACGAAAAATTGAACGACAACATAACCGTCATGTATATACCAAATATCCAAAAAAGTTTTTTGCAGCGTAAATATTCCTGGTACATCAATCAAAATTGATGTTTGAGGGTTAGGCTTGTAAGTAACTACTTATGCCAAAATATTGTCCTAAGTACACTAAGAATATAATCCTAGTCATGTTGGAAATAGTATAACATGATCCATACTAGATGTTGAAGGAAGCCTTGACGATGAGCAGGGGTAACCATAATGGTGTTACTGTATCGATTTGGATGGGTATCATTGTCAGAAAAATGATATATCTATAGTTTCAATTCCTCCACCTTGTGTGTCAAATCACATGTCTCATCATCTTAGTTTCCCTCCTCCTTATTAGAGGATTTGTGCCCAACCTACACTGTAGTTGTTCTTTGGTAGTGAAATGGTGACTGAGCTAGGGATCAGGTTGGTCACATGTTTATATATCAAACTAATCACATATTAGTGACTATGTATCCTTGAAAAACCCAAAAAATTACATATTCCAAAAAAACCCAAACATATTTAAATATAACAAAAATCGAAAAAGCAATTACTAAGTGCACCCTAAGGCATATCAAGGGGTTGGATAAGATCAAGTCATTTATGAAGGTAGTTCCTTCATAAGCATAATCATTAATTAATGTAATATGATCATTACACCATCTGACAAACCTATGATCAAACCACTACTCGACATGTCCACCCTGTACTCTACGATGTGGCTCATCAATGGGTAGATTATATGGACTTTAATGCCACTCTCCAGCTTATTAAAGTCAGCTTTTCTCACATTTATTTACATGTTTTGTTATATTTTTCTTAGCGATAAGGGTAAAGATTATATGCCATGTCTTCTAGCCAAATGTGCATTAACTGGAAGTTTTGGAGAAATTTTGGCTAACTAAAGTGCAGGAACTCAAAGTAGACAAGCAAGAGGAATTTTAGGAGATTCGATATCCATCCTTAACTCCTTAGTCACTTGAAGACTTGTCCACAATATCTCTTCAGATCAGAGTTACAAGCAGCCAATCCATTCAGGTCATTGGCACCCAATCCAATGATAGTTGAAGACTGGTTGATATCGAGTCAGGAACTAAGCCTCCCTAAATTGAAAGAAGTTGCTGGTATATTAAGTTGTATAAATAACAAGGCCTAGAACCTCATTGGGACTAAAATTTTGTAGTTGTAGCGAAGAGGCATTTTTGAGCTAAGACATTGTGATTAATGACTCTCATGTATTTTTGATATTTTAATGAAAATGATAAGCATTACCTTGATCCATCACTGACTTGACTCAGAGGGTTGAAGCTCTTGGGTTAGGGCCAAACCCTAGTAGAAGAGGGTCCTCTTTTTGTACATGTATGCTTAGATTACATTCATAGTTAGTTGTTGAAGTGATTTTTGTTCTTTTAATCCGCAAGTATTTGGATGGTTAATTAGTTTGTTTGGATTTGTGGATAGATAGATAAGTGGTATCATAGTGACAATAAACACTTAAAAAAATCTTTTGATAGTGGCCTTTACGTCATCTACCTTATGGGATCATGATTTGAGGGTTCCATTCAAACAACCCAAAAGAAAATTTCTTGTTTCATTACTGTATAATCCAGGGTTCCTTGTTGAATAGATCATTGTCTTTGAATTTCTCAGAAGTATTTGGAATTGTCATTTTTATCTCTTGATTTTGATATGGTTTAAAATCACTTCCATTCATAAACTTATCCATTACATATTAATAACTTTGTTTTCCTCTATTCAACTCATCTTTTCCATGTATAGATGAATTTATGCATAAATGAAGAAATTAGTGTATGTTGTTATAGGAGATGCTAATTTGCAGGGAGACCTCATCTCATTCGCCACACATGAGTCTTATCCACCTATGCTACCAAGGTCCACCAAACCCTAAATCTAAATTCTTGTTTTGTAAGAAAAGTGGTCATTTCCATTGAGCAAATCCAACCATCTTGAACCATTTTACTGAGCCTTGGATAGTATGCACCTCCTCCACGCCATATGTCCCTATCTCACACATTTAACACACTTCATTCTACCTTTCCTACCATCTTCTAAGCTTTAAGCTTGTTTCCTATAGTAAAATAGGGCATCCTATAGTAGAACTAGGACATCCTGAAATACTATAGGAATCCCTGTAGCTATCTATTTTGAACCTGGATTGAGTAGAAATCATCATCTGAGCCTAGATTACGCCTCCACTTGGATTCCATACCCTTGAAGTAGTCCAGACCATTTCCTCCATACTTGTCTCCCCTCCTAAAGAGCAAGTGAAAATTAACATTTGCATTCATAAAAATAAACATCAAAAAAGGCTATTTCTGCAAATTTTAAATCAACACATGCATGCAACAGTGATAGTAATTCAAAGATCAAATTCCATGCTCAGCTAGTCCTAGTCATTAAATTTTATAAACACGGTTCAGCTAGGTTTCTTTTTCAAGAAAAGTGTGTAGATATTTATCTAGATGATTTAATGTCACTTTATAGCACCTTCGAATTCAGTCTTTCATTTCCTAGAGTAAGAAACATTCCCTCTTTGCAATAAGGATAATTTTCCCTTTTCCATTTGGCATTGAGACTCCTTATAGTCAATATAATACTGGTTTGAAAAACCCTAGTGGTCTGTTGTCTTGGTTAAAAAGTGACAAGAGTAGATCATTGAATCTACTGTATGTATAACATTGTCACCTCCAAGTTTGTACGAACCCTGGGTTGATGAAGTAAAGTTAGTAGCCCTAGGAGTTAAAACATTCTTGTTGCAATACTAGTGCTCATCACTTTTTAGAGATGTTTTGCGGAGGTGTCTAAGTAGATGTGATTTATCCTTTCTTCCTTGCTTTATTTCTAATTCTGCAAATAGTTCCATTTATAAAATTTTTGTAATATTTTTATTTCTTTACAATTCTACAATTAGTTCCATTTAGCAAGGAGTTGTAATTTTTTTTCTTTCTTTCCATTATGCAATTAATTCTTAAAAGAACCCTAAAAGAAAGAAAACTTATTTAATGCCTCATAGGAGTAGAGACAACTTAGGGAAAAAAATTGAAATACCCCAACCACATCAAGCAACCAACCTTACCTCTTCTTTAGTGGTTGTGAGCTAGCGGACCCATTAGGAAAACAACCAAAGATCTTTGAAGAGCAATTTGGGGAAGAAGAAGAGACCATTCCATTGACTTACACCATGGCTGAAAATAGAAATGGAATTGCAGACAAAGAAGGAGATGAGAATAGAGCTGAGGGTAATTTTCCCATCAGAGAAACTAATGGAGATTCTAGGATGAAAAACATAAGTCCCTATTCCCTTCCTCACTTCCACAGCCTGACCTCAGAGGACCTGGATAAATTTCTTTTCGAGTTTGTTGTCATATGAAGAACTTATGATTACACCTCTGATGACTAGAAGTTGAAATTGTTCCCATCCACCTTCAAAGATGCGGCCTTGCGCTGGTTCATGGGTTTACCTAGGGACAACATCACCACTTGAGCTTAGATGAAACACGCCTTCAACAATAAGTATAAGGATTGTTGTAGGTCCAAAGATACCAAAGATGAAATGTTTAGAATGAGCTTTCGATATGATGAATCTTTGGAAGATTATGAGGGAAGGTTCCAACTAAGCTGCAAAAAGGTGAAGTGTGCCCCTAATCCTAAATTACTTAAGCTAGTACATCTTAGAGGGATGAGGGAAGATCTCCTAGAAACCCTAAACCTTATGTTAGGAGGGGACATATATCAATTACCCTATGATTATATCAAGACAGTTTCAAAAATAATTCTAGGGTAGGTAGAAAGAAGGATAGGGCTAGTGAAGCTTTGCTGAGTTCATCCTCCTCCAACACATCCATAAAAAGTGAAATTGGGAACATGGTGGAATACTTAAAGAGTGAAATGATGCATAGCCTTTCTCTGTAATGGACAACATCTAGATCAAGAGGATGGAGGAGGAATTAGAAATATCCTTAGCTTTCTTTTTCCCTAGATGCACTAGGAGGAACCCTAGGAACGAATTCCCATTGAATATTATAGAAATATGCTTGGTCTGTGAGGAAAACCATTCCACAAACAAGTTCCCTTATTTGTTTGGATTAAAGTTCATGCATCAGGGAACTGGGGGGTGACTAAATAAATCTGATATATCAACCAAAGGAGGCCTCAAGGACCTCGACCATACCAGCAAGGTATGCAAGTGGCATCTTTCTCATATTACAACCCTAACAAGAATGCATTCATTCCCCCTTGGTTCCCTCCTTCTTATCCTTCATAGTTCACACATTCTCCCTTGTCATTTTCACCCCAATACCATTCCCAACCTGCCAACCAACCATTTCAACCATATTCTCCTCCACAACATTAGCGGAATGCACCATCCCAATGGTGGATGCCCCCATATAACCAATCTCTATCATTAATGCCTCCACCTCCATCTCAACCAAAGCTCCTACACCCTACTCCACCTAAGCAACCTTAGACGCATTCTTAACTAAATCTGAACCCAAACAATAGACATGCACAACAAGTCTATAGTGGGAAACCCTCTTACGCTGCCAACACTGTGGAAATTCAAGAGATCAAACTTGCGTTTTGAAGAGTACTTCCAGATAATAAACCTCCATATCTACCTAAGTAGCTTGAAGAGGAAAAGGGGGAGAGTGACCCTCAAGCAAATCCACCTTCTTTTTCTGAGAGATTAATCCATCATGGCTAACACACCCTAGAAGAGTCTAAAATTTTGGGTGAATTGAAAAACTTGTGTGTTAAAATTCCGCTTCTCCAAGCTATCAAGGATGTCCCCATCTACAACAAGTTAATCAAGGAGAAATGTTTCAAACATCTTGGGAGGTGAAAGAAAGAAACCCCTACCACTAATGTCATTGGACAACTGTCCGACTTAATGTTGGTGTGGTTGATTTTCCTAAATTATCTAGATCTTGGAAGTCTTGTGGTAGATGTAAACATCGATGGCATCATTTTCCCCCATACCTTGATCAATATTGGCGCTAGCATTAATGTGATTACTAAGGAGACTATGCTTAAACTGAATCTCCAAGTGTCATTAAGAAAGACCACAATAGTCTTGCAGCTTGTAGATAGGTCAACAGTAGCTCCTGAGGGGGTTGTTGGGGATGTGTTGGTATCCATTGATTCCTGGGAATACCCTACTAACTTCTTAGTTTCCAACCTAATACCAAGTTCAATGGTTATCCTCTCATCCTTAGAGGGCCATTGTTAGCCACTGCTAATGCTTACATGGCTTGCAGGGTAAGGAATATGACCATTGAAAATGGCATTTATCCAAACGATTGGTCTTGTAATCTCCTCCTCAACCATCAATGGAGCATTACTTACCTTTATGATTAAAAGAGGTGGAGGAAGATGTGGTCTACGCTTCCCCGATATGAACCCTAGATACCACTACAGGAGGGGCGCAACCTCATGAAGAAGACCTAATTGAGCAAATCCTCCAAAATCAGTCACCCAATGCCATGTCCGTTGAGGATTTAGTTGAGAAATATGAAGATAACCCTTGGATTGATTTTTGCTTAGCTGACTCCAATCATACTGATGTCAAGATGATATAATTTGGCCCAGAAGGAACATTGCAAATCAACCCCTCTCTATAGACATGAGGAAGGGGAGTTATGAGACATGCTAAGAATGCATCTGGATGCCTTTGCTTGGAGTTACAAGGAAATGAACGGACTTCACCCTTCGATGTGTACTCATAGAATTTACATAGGAAGGATGCAAGTGAGTGCACCAACCTCATAGGAGAGTAAATTGAGCCCTCAAGGACATAGTCAAAGAATTACTACAAAAGCTATTAGATGTAGGGTTCATTTACCGCATCTTAGATAGTGAGTAGATGTCTCCTCTAGTTTTGGTTCCAAATAAAAATGGGAAGTGGAGGATCTATGTGGATTACAAAGAGCTAAACAAAGCCAGAAAAAGGACCCTACCCTCTACCTTTCATTGACCAAGTATTAGATGGTCTAGTAGGAAAGAAGCTATTCCTTTTCCTGGATGGATTCAGTCACTACAATTAGATCCAGATCAACCCAAAGGACCAACATAATACCATATTCACCTCTCCCTAGGGTACCTTTGCTTATAGGGTCCTTCCTCTTGGTTTATTTAATGGCCATGCCACTTTTCAAAAGTAAGTCATGAGAATCTTTATAGAGCTAGTCCATGAGTATGCGGAATTTTATATGGATGATTTCACCCCCTATGGGTGTGATTTCTTTAATGCTCTCTCTAAATTTGGAAAAGTATTTAAAAAATGCATTGAAATGAACTTATCCCTTAGTCCTGACAAGTGTGAGTTCTTGATGACTACAGGGAATATTGTAGGTCACTCAATATCCCATTAACGATTGCAAGTGGACCCAAATGAGATAGCTATCATAAAGAGGGTCCCTACAACTCATAACTAGAGGGATGTTAGAATATTTTTACGTTTCTTTGGATACTATAGGAAAATCATAAAGACTTGAGCAAGGAAGCCTCACCTTTTTTTGGAGTATTGGCCGAGGATTCTAAATTGTTATGGTTAGAAAGCAACAAAGAGGCCATAGAAACCCTAAAGAACAAGTTGACTACTGCACCCATACTTTGAGGCCCAAATTGGGATATTCCTTTACATATCCATGTTGATGCCTCTAACAAAGATATAGTAGTAGATCTAGGCTAGGTAGATGACAAGCTACCTTATGCCATTTACTTCATCAAAGAAAATATGTCCAAAGTTGAATTGAACTACACTATGACTGAAAAAGAGCTCGTAGCAGTTGTCGATTCCTTGAATAAATTTAGACATTACATCACTGGTTAATAGACCTTTGTACATATTGATCGTGCTGCTATTAAATATTTGATGAACAAACCTAATGTGAATTCCTAAATTATTAGATGGTTTCCTTTGTTACAACAATTTAATCTAACTATCATTGATAAGCCTGGTAGAGAAAATGTAGTTGCAGATCTTTTGTCTAGATTGGTTTTGCCTACAGGTGAGGAAGGAATGGTTGATGACCAACTGCTAGATGAGAATTTCTTCACCATTTTAGTTCTCCCTATGTGGTTTGCTAACATAGAAAAATACTTAGTAGATGCATAATTCCCTCCAAATCTGTCCTCCAAGGGAAAGAGCAGAATTATAAGGAAAAGCACCCCATTCACTTCGATTGTGGGAAATCTCTTCAAGATGGGCCGAGATCAATTTCTGAGAACATGTGTCAGGTAGGAGGAAGTTGTTGACATCCTTCTAGCCTGTCATGATGGGAATTGTGGAGGTCACTTTGCACCCAAAAGGATGACCTTTAATATAATAAAAGTTCGCTACTATTGGCCCACTATCCACCAAGGATGCAAGAAGATATACTAGCCAGTGTGACTAGTGCCAAAGAATGGGGAAACCTACTCTCAGTGATGAAATCTTCTTGTAACCTTAAGTAAATTTTGAGCCATTTGACAAGTGGGGCATGGATTTCATTGGAACCACTAATCCATCATCAGGATAAAAAATTACATCATTGTGTGCACTAACTACTTGACAAAGTGGGATGAAACCAAGGCTCTCAAGGTAGCCACAAAAGAAAAAGTGGTTGAGTTCTTCAGGGAGAATGTGTTTTACATGTTTGGATACACTATAGAGCTAGTCACTGATTAGGGCACTTAATTCACCTCACTCATTTTTGAGAATCTATTAAGCTAACATAAGATCAAGGACAAGAGATCCACTCCTTATCACCCTAGAGCCAATTGAGAAGTAGAAGTTAACAACATAGGATTGGAAAACTTCTGACAAAGGTGGTGAGAAAAAACCGGAAGGATTGGGCTGACAGACTAGTGGAGGCCGCTTGGGCCTATAATACAACTTCGAAGACAACCACTGGATTCACCCCTTATGATTTAGTGTATGGGAAGAAGATCTTCTCTCCATTGAGTTTGACTACAACACTTTAGGAATGGAAGGACAATTATATTTGGATGTTACAAGGGAAGAAGAAGAGAGACTTCTCTAGCTCACTGGGATATATGAATTCAGGAAATAGGCCCTACTACACACAGAAGTGACTCAATTACAAAGAAAGGCCTGACATGACAAAAATATCATAGGAAAACTATTTCAAGAAGGTGATTGGGCTCTACTGTATGACTTTGGAATCAAGGATTTCAAAAGTAAGTTGATGACCAGATGGCTGGGCCCATATGTGATATAAAAGTGCTATGATAATGGGGTTGTTCAGATAAGAACCATTGCTGATAAAGGTATCCCCTTACTTGTCAATGGGTATAGATTGAAAGCCTACAAAAAGCCTTTGTCAAAGGAGGATTTCATCAGTAGTATCAGTAAGCTAGTAATGGTGATTGAAAGATTCTTGACTTCCACGTCACCAAATTCTTGAAGACTGTTGAATCTTTGGAAAAAAAGAAACAATAAGTGACCTAGGTGAAAACCTCCATGAGGCACGTGAGGCCCACTTTTGGGTTAAAAGCCTCCATGAGGGAGCCCAAGGGTGGAAAAAATCAAAATAAATAAAAGACTCCCTAGTGAAGGAAAACAGGATGAAAACCTCCTTTGAGGAAACCTAGTTGTCTTTCAAAATAAAAAAGAAGAGAAAAAGACACAAAAATGTAATGGCAGGGACCTCAAACCTGCCCACTTATAACAGTTCTAGTTTTTGCACGTTTTCAAGAAAATAATGGAAACCAAGTTCAGGGAAGGAAGCCATGCAAAACCCCGATTTTCACTCATTCATTTCATACCTTCCATGACCACCATGTTTCATTCATCCATACTCATCACCAACAATCAAAAATCCAATTTTCAGGCAATTCTATGACTTCTACAAGATTTCTTGTAGTTACTACAGGAGTTTCCTTAATACTACACGAATTCCTAAAAATCTACTGTTTTGGGTTGAAAAAGGAGGCCATTGGCTTCACCAAAACTCAACCAACACAATTTCATGACCATGTCACCCTCTGTTTCCATCAAGAAATCCACTTAGAAGAAACAAAAAATATATATGATATATAAAAAGAAAAAGAAAAAAAGTGAGGAAATAAAGAAATGTCAAAGTGCCTTAACACCAGTAGCCTACCTCACCTACCACTCCATCTACACATTTCAACCCCTTTCACTCCAACTTCAACATCTATTCAACCTCCAACCAAAAGAAAGACAAAAAAGTTTCAAAAAGTGGAACCTATAGGGTTTCCTGTAGTGTTACAGGAAACACTGTAGCAACCTATATTGAAACAGAAGCAGTCTCCAGGATCATCCTTCAACACCCATGTGGAGGAATAATAATAGCACAACGACAGGAAATATGGTACCTATGCAAATCTCATTATCAACATAAGAGGCCAACACCTTCACATCACACCAAGAATACAACCTATCAGCAGAATCAAATCAACAAAACAAGAGCAGAAGAGAAGATGTACCGGAACCAAAAGTAGCACAACAGACCTACCCTCTAGTATGCATCAACAAAGCAAAGGAAGCCAACATGTATTTCACCTCATCTACACTCTCTCCTAAGTACAAACATGGTTACAATTGTAGGAGTTTGAAAAAGTTTGTTTTATAAGCTGAAGATGTCTAGTTAACTTGGCCACCCTCAACCCATAACAAAAATTTAAGTTCTAGTCATTTGAACACGTGGCAATGTCACATCAAAGGAAATAAATCAGAAAGGTGGTCGAGTTACATTGTATATGCGTAGGTGATGATTATGAGAAGGGATTCATGATAACTAATAGTGGTACTGTGCTCCAAACAGAGAAATTACGTACCGAGCCAATGAGCACATTGCTCAATGAAATTGACCATAAATAGAAACATCCCCCAACTTTCATGCAGCACATCATTCACTTTGAGATTTTGAGAGTTGGGACAACCTAGAGGAGTCACCAAAGGGGAAAGCTAGTCTCGGCCATCCTACAGTGAGCACCTATATGAGATGCAGGAAAACTATAGGAAACAGTGCAGAAATATAGTATCAACCATCCTATAATGAAAACCTACAGTAAATGGAGGAAAACTAGAGGAAATAATGAGAATTATCAAAAATTCTACCCGGGGGTGTTGTAGGGAAAAGTATCCGACTCGGATGACCCTAACCCACTCTAAGGGTGACAGTTCCTTAGCAACAACTGTAAAACAAACTACTGAAAGTTTACTTCTTTATGAAAGCAAAAGAGAATGGAGGAAGCACTAACCGTTGCCTTGCGCTTAATGTCGAATCCAAACTCTTCTCTTTGGCCGCTTGCTCCTAGCTCTTTGTCCTTCTGCTCGCCCAGCTACAATGAGATCCTGCACAATGACAAAGAAGGAAACTACAAGAGGCATGCAATCATAACTGGTTCATGGATTAGTGTAAACCAAACATGCAATCATCACAATATATAATTGAACAAAAGCACATAGAAGAACCTCAATAGCTTTTATTAATGAAGAAATAAAGGTTCTGAGAGGATTACAACCATTGCAGGCTCCAACCCAGCAACACCTCCCAGCAGAAAGAATTGCTCTTCTTCACCTCTCTCAAACAATCACCCAATAACTCAAGAATGAAACCAACAGCATATCATTACTTTGCACAAAATTCCAGCCTCCTGAGCTCATAGGAGAGAGCTCAATATATAGATGAATTGAGAAAGGATGAGTCAGCTTGCAACTGATGTGTAGCTGCCTTGTGTCCTCTCTCTCTTCAGTTAATCTTTAGTTGATCTTCAGTTCTTGAGTCCACTTGGTGAACCTTGCTTCCACTTGGAGAAACAAAGCCTCTGACTCATCACAAGGCGAAATACCTGATCCAAGTGTCATTTTTGGAAGATTCCAAAGCTATGACTCACTCTGCCACATGTCCAAACTCGCCCAACGCAGGTGGGCTTTGTTCTGCCTGCTTTGCAACGCAGGTACACCATGGAGCAGTTGTGTTTCAGCGCAGAAACCCAGTGGAGCACCTACTTTGATTTCAGGATTGCTTGTTTTTGAGTGTTTTCAGGTGGAGAACTGATCTGAGAGCTGTTGGTTTGCTGACCTTGTTCCTCTAGGGGTAGGAACATCATGTTTAGGGAACTTTGGATCCCTTGGATTATTGACAATTCATGCTTGTTGCTGTAAGGCACAAAATTGTCTATAACAGATGCCCCCTAAAGTATGAGGTCGTTTATCGGGTGAAATGCTTTATTGAGAGGATCCGAAGTTCATTCGATCTGCTGAGAAGTGTCCTGTAATAAGATACAATACAATACATTATTTTTCATACATTTTTCATGATCTAGCTGAGGCGAGCATTCCCATGCTCAGCTTTATAAATACATTTTGGTACATAGAGCAGACGATCGTCTGATGCTAGACTGATAATTCTCTGCCGAATTTATCATCCTTTGAAAAGGATGATCATCTGCTGCAATGCTGTACATATCAAATGTCTTTATGTCCTGAATATATATCGCAGCCCGGATGGATGAAACTAGATCTGGGGTCTTCAATCTCTTCCGATCTTCACTCGATGTACAAGTCGATCCATGTGAGAATTTCTTGAAGTCGAACATGGGAAGACATCGCTTGATTACCGGTCAATAATGTAAACCGTTAACAAGCGCGAGAGGAATCACCGATAAGGATGATGACCCTCAAGGTACGGCAGTACAATCTACATGGTGGGAATAAAGGACTTGGCGTCGACCACCATGCAAAATCTTCTGGTCGAAGGTCATTGATGTATACCTGTCGCCAGAAGTGAGAAACTTGCCATTGAGGCATGCAAGCTTCAAAGTACTGAAGGGGGGTGTTCCTAGATCAACTCCTTGGATAATGAGCTGATGTCGAAAGGGAGCGATCCGTCAAAGGAGGGCCTTAATGAATCCCACATCAGTGACACGGAACGGAGCTAGCGATTATGATGAGGTGAAAACAAACTGTGATGTATGATTCAGGGTGGCGGTCATGAAGTGGATGAAGGATAATGTATGGCAGTGGGTGGAACAGGGTTGACTCTTTACAGAACCACATCTCTTGAACATATAACGACACTGATGTGATGGATTGGTAGCATTACCCCAATTGTGGATGGCGTGGCGAGGACCATGATTCTGCGACCGGTGAATGAAACAACCCAACCCGATGCGGACGGAGGACAAAGTGTCATGTTCAAGAGCGACTTGCTACCATTAATACTGTGAGGTTCTCCCAATTTTTCCCCAGTCATTGCTGACCAGTACCTCTTTATTTTTGTCAAGCTTGAGGAGGATAACATATGCTTGTTCTATAACCTGCCCTTCGGGCAAGCCCATCGCTATGTTTTAACGAGCCTAGCGATAGGGAAACTCGTTCTCGTCTAAAGACAAGTTTGTTGCTATTTAATCATTTTAACGAGTCTAACGACAAGGAAAACTCAGTCCTTTTCATTTTTAGAGAGTCTGAAAAGGTACGAAAAGTTAACTCCAAGATTCCTTTTTCGTCATCTAATCCCTTAAGTCCGAAAAAGTATAAAACAATACAGAAGGGATGAATTTTCGGTTGCTTTAACGAGCCGAACAAAACAAGCGCTCGATCTTTTTGTGCAGTAATCCCTCAGGTCCAAAAAGATTAAAATCTAGAGGAGGGATAGCTTTCCGGTCGCTTTAATGAGCTGGAAGGCCAAAACTCGGCAAACTTTTCATATTTTACGAGTCAGTGAAAAGAGCTCAAAGAAGACTCATCTTTTGAGGAACGAGTGATGAACAGGGATAGCAGCAAATTCCAGGTACAGGTTGGAATTCTCCAATCACGGCAGTGTCACAAGGATGGCTAAATGAAATCACTCTTCGCAGCTGTTCCTCAAAATGGGTAAACAAACATATGGAGGTGAACGATTGGCCAAATGAATGGATGGAGGTGATGGCATATAAAACACGACCAAGGGATTTTGAATATGGCTTACAAAGGTTACATTTCTCGAGGTTGTTTACCGGTTCATTTTTTCTGGATGAGCTTGAACTGCTAGGGAAAGATTGCTCACAACTTACGTTTATTTTTTAACGAGCATGAACTTCTACACAAAAACTGCTCGATTGTTGCGTTTATTTTTTAACGAGCATGAACACTGCTAAAACTGCTCGATGATGCCCCCAGCATGCAGATGAGGCACATGTCCCCTAAATCATAAGGGGACATTTCATCTTTTAATGAGGTTGACATCGTAAAGAACTATCCTCTTTTACTCCTTATTTCATTTTTTAAACGAGGTTGACTTGAGAAAGGAACTATCCTCGAAACTTTTAGATCCATTAAAAATAGAAGGCTTCATATCCCATTGCATCCAACTCCGCAAGATTACTTGGCGGTGGTGGGGGAAAAGTGCCCATTAAAGGAGGGCCTTTTGGGAAAATTACTCCGATATATTGGATAGGATGATTGCTTCCATGGATCGATGGAATACTTCTTGTGTTGGATGGCGGCTCAACTTCTGTCGAAGTTGTTGTCGAACTGCCTGGTCGACCTTTTCTTTCGCCATTCAACGGCTTTGGATTCCCACGGCTTTTGTTTAATGTTGAGATTAAAGCATCATCTTGGCGCTTAAAACTTGACAACATCATAACTTGTGATGGGGAAGCATTTCCACTGTCAACCAGATTCTGACTTGGGTCGGGAAAAGGATCAGTCAACACAGCTGGAGTATGCGTATCTTTTACGAATCTTTTAAACTCAGCTTTGTACGGACAATCTGCCGTCCGATGATCATCGTCACATATGTGACACGGAAACCGTCTCCTATTCCCAGGAGAGTTTGAAGAATTTTTCTTAGGGGATGACCCACCTTGTTTATTCTTCTTCCCTCTGTTTTGATTCTTCTTGCTTCCTGGTTGATTGGTTTCTTTGCCTCTATCTGTCGATACGGCATTTACTTCCGAAGCAAGAATTTCTTCATGCGCATTTTGATTCGAATCCTTACGGGCCTTCTTTTGATTGGTCCTTTTCGGATTCGTGTTTGCCGTGCCAATCACGCCATCGCCGGCATGAGAGTCACTGTTTGATTTAGGAGGAGGAGGGATTGAAAACTCTGGTCTAGGGGCGTCTAGTATTTTGTCATAGAGCGTGCCGGACTGAGTATATACTAAATCCAAGTATTGTGCATGAGCGATAACTTGCTCTTCTGTTACGACTCCTCCCTTTGCTACATCTTCCGTTATAGCCGGAAGTATTGACTTTATAAACCACTCAGCTAAAAGCTGATCAGGAACGTATATTTTAACCATTCTTCGTCGACGTCGCCACTCATGTATATGATCTGATATATGAGTTGCGGTTGTCTATTTGAAGTTAGTCAATATCTCTGTTCCTGTTTCATACCTTATTGGTAATTGAAAGTGGGTCAAAAATGTCGTGGCAAGGGAGCCAAAATTGTCGAACGAAGCTCTAGGCAATTCTATATACCATTTTGCCGCTGGACCTGTCAATGTCCTCTGAAAGAGGCGAAGCCTTATCGAATCGTCATTCAAAGTGTTCGAAGAACACCATAGATGAAATGTCATCACATGATTCGACGGGTCTTCACCTGGATTTCCATTGAATTTAGGAATGTCGGATGGGAGTTTGTGTGGAATCACTGGCCACCAAGGGGCGTAAGCAATTGGATCGTTCGTTAACCGATGTAAATCAGGCAACTCTAAAGTCGCCATGAATGGTAACTGCTGGTTCAAGTTAGGCGAAGCGTAACCAGGATACGATGGAATCGCCTGAACAGTCGGTCTTTGCATACCAGCATAATGGAGTTGATGTTGGTATGATGAATATGGTTGATGGACTTGACCACTATAAAGTGGTTGGTTTTGACCATTTTGAATATATGGTTGTCCAGTATTCGCAAATATTTGCTGTTCAGAACCTTGGTACACTTGTTGGAATTGCGGCTGTTGGTATTGCATTATCCATGGTTGCGACACCATGGGTTGTTGTGCTACACTAACCATTGGACCAAGATGTGGGGTAGTTGTACCCAGCTGTACTTGTGTTGTCCCACCAGTAGGTGATTGTGGTTGGGTCGCAGGGTCAAGTGGCTGTTGCATGAGAACCTGAGCAATCTGAGGTTGACATACAACAAGCATTGTTTGAACTTGCGACACGGTCACAATAGCCGGTGTAGTTGGGATGTTTGTCACAGGTACACACTGTTGCATAGAATATACAACTCTCGGTGGCTGGGATAGCACAGGTACCCAACTACTCGTTGCAATTCCGCCATAACTTGAATAAGGTTGAGAGCTTCCGTATGGGTACTGCCCCCCATACGGTAGCAACCCAGAACTCAAGGCAACTGCCTGCCTTGGAGGACTGGATGGCCTAATTAGATTCCCAAAAGGGTCAATTTGATGAGCCTCACCATGAGAGTTACCAGACATTACTCCGGAACAAACAGGAACAGACCATACTGTCGAGATAGTCTCTTGCCGGACTCCTTCTAGCGACTGCGAGCTAGTTGGGACAGATGGTATGCCGGCGAACATTGTTGGATTTGCAGCAGGTAATTCTGCCGTCGCCGTGTCATTCGACACAGTCCTAGATGTCGACGGTTGTTCAGTCATTTTTAGTCTATCCAATTGATCACCTAGCGATTCTATAGGAACTTCCACTGGTGATGGACAAACTTCTGTTGTAGCAGGAAATAGAGCGACCCCTACTCCAAACTGACTTGGAGTGGACACTTGCGGTTCTTCTATAATTTCCTCTATCGCAATCAGACCAGGTGGAAGAGGAAGACCGTCAGGTCCGTAAAAGATTTCCGGTGCCGAAGAAGGGGTTGTATCGACCGCGACGGATGTTTGAGGAACAAAACTCTCTGGACCGGTTACGGATGGAACTGGTTCAGTCATACAAGTATTTGCCCCCAGACTAGGATCAGTATTAATGTCCCTCTGTGGCGGTTGAACTTCTTCTATAGAGGCAGGGTTTCCGGAAATGTTTGGAGTGACCAGAATCTCAGATGTTGTTGGAACGCTTGTTCTAACTTTTAAAGGAGATTTTGAACTGGTTCGACGAGCTCGCTTTGTCCGGATTGTTTTCAATTCCGGAGACAAAGACGGTTGACTCGCAAGCCTCCGAGAACGACGGATATTCAATTGAATTTCTTCCACGATTGCGGATTACTCGATCAACTAAAATATAAAGGGGAAAATTTGTGTTTCCGATTTGAATGAATTTTATTAGACGCTTTTAAACATAACTTTGCTTTTTCATGTTTTAAGAGTCGAGAAAAAGCTAAAGATGACTCTAGTCGCCTTCGATGTATTAACGAGCCCGAAGTGACAAATGCTCGGTTGGACCTTTTCAGTTATAGAGTTTGAAAAGGGCCAAAAGAAACTGCTCTGGAGATCTAGGCAGAGGGTGTGCCAAACCTTTCGCGAAACCACAGAATACGTTTTACGGTACGGGTGGTCGATCTTCGTGAATGCTGTGTTCACTGCATCGCGATCAGTAGGGCGGTCGACACGGCTTCCTATGGATAAAGGATAATTGCCTATAGGGGTCTCCCAATATATACGCGACGGTACGTGGGAGCACAAGTCTGTATTAGTGCCACCGACTCTCAGGAGGAATCACCCACCTTCGTAGAGATCGACAGTCACTATGTTTAACGACGCCGGAACACGTCTCTACCTAGACCTCTAGATGTTTGCGTTATGTTTCAAATGCGTTGTTAGGTTCAT
This sequence comes from Pinus tabuliformis, assembly GCA_031772625.1. NCBI lineage: Eukaryota > Viridiplantae > Streptophyta > Pinopsida > Pinales > Pinaceae > Pinus > Pinus tabuliformis. The sequence continues at coordinate 1,786,842,446 of CM062816.1, forward strand.
TCAGTATATTTTAAGTTGATCTTTTTAAAGTTTGCCTTTCAAGGTTCACCACGAGATGTATATGACAAATTCCTAAATGCAGCCTAAGATGAGAAGCAAGCTTTTTCAAATCTTTTTGACTGATGAAAATCTTAACTACTGAGGGAGAAGAAAAGCAAATTCTTTTCACACAGTTCATACAGCACAAACTAATGCACTTTCTCCTAAATCATCATGCAAACTCTTTCAAAATGCAAAATGCACAATGCATGTATTTTCTTTTCCCTTTCTTAATGTGGATGGATTACAAAAAGAAAGTGGTTATATAACTTTGATTTCGATTTAAAGCGAAAGTAAACAAGTTTGTCCAAAATCAAAAGACGCCTTAAGATTCACATGCTTAATCACTGGAAATACATGAAATCAAACCATACTAACGAAAGTAAAGTGACTAATCAGCTATGGACAACAAACAAGCTAACTCTTTAGACCAGCAAAACGCCTAACACAGGTTCGGATCTAAGAGGCCAAAAGCAGGACTAGTTTACTTTTCGTTATGGGAAATTGTAAATGAGCAAGAAATACAAAGAACAAGTACAATTTCGTTATATAACAGAGGCGGAATGATGGCAAGTAATATTGGTTTCAAAACAGGCACAAGACCGACACCTAGCAGCAAAACTAAGTGAAAACAGGCAAGAGAAAGGAGGAAACCCCAAATGCACTAAGAAAATTTGGGTCAACGCAGGCTCTGCACAGTCAAATTGGATCTCAGCGCAGGTAGCCAGTTCGGGACCTGCGTTGCAAAGCAGGTAGCCTGTGTACTACCTGCTTTGGAAAACGAGAGTTGCGTTTTCACATTCTCCGGGTCATAATTTTCTAAAAAATGCACGGTTTTTGCTCAAATCAGAAGCATTCAGTAAAGCATACTCAAAGGGATGATTTAGAAGGTGCAAAGCTATCACTAAGAGCTTACAAGGATCTTTGTAGATCAGCTCTTCAAATCATGAATCTGCTCAGACAATGAGCAAGAGTAGCAGCCCCTCTACTTCGCTTTTGATATAGTCAAAAGCTTTTCGATTTGGTACTCTTTTGTTCAGGAAATGAATAGAAAAGATACTACAAACACAATCAAACGGATACGATCCCCAGTGGAGTCGCCAGTTTGTTGTAGGGAAAAGTATCCCACTCGGATGACCCTAACCCACTCTAAGGGTGACAGTTCCTTAGCAACAACTGTAAAACAAACTACTGAAAGTTTACTTCTTTATGAAAGCAAAAGAGAATGGAGGAAGCACTAACTGTTGCCTTGCGCTTAATGTCGAATCCAAACTCTTCTCTTTGGCCGCTTGCTCCTAGCTCTTTGTTCTTCTGCTCGCCCAGCTACAATGAGATCCTGCACAATGACAAAGAAGGAAACTACAAGAGGCATGCAATCATAACTGGTTCATGGATTAGTGTAAACCAAACATGCAATCATCACAATATATAATTGAACAAAAGCACATAGAAGAACCTCAATAGCTTTTATTAATGAAGAAATAAAGGTTCTGAGAGGATTACAACCATTGCAGGCTCCAACCCAGCAACACCTCCCAGCAGAAAGAATTGCTCTTCTTCACCTCTCTCAAACAATCACCCAATAACTCAAGAATGAAACCAACAACATATCATTACTTTGCACAAAATTCCAGCCTCTTGAGCTCATAGGAGAGAGCTCAATATATAGATGAATTGAGAAAGGATGAGTCAGCTTGCAACTGATGTGTAGCTGCCTTGTGTCCTCTCTCTCTTCAGTTAATCTTTAGTTGATCTTCAGTTCTTGGGTCCACTTGGTGAACCTTGCTTCCACTTGGAGAAACAAAGCCTCTGACTCATCACAAGGCAAAATACCTGATCCAAGTGTCATTTTTGGAAGATTCCAAAGCTATGACTCACTCTGCCACATGTCCAAACTCGCCCAACGCAGGTGGGCTTTGTTCTGCCTGCTTTGCAACGCAGGTACACCATGGAGCAGTTGTGTTTCAGCGCAGAAACCCAGTGGAGCACCTGCTTTGATTTCAGGATTGCTTGTTTTTGAGTGTTTTCAGGTGGAGAACTGATCTGAGAGCTGTTGGTTTGCTGACCTTGTTCCTCTAGGGGTAGGAACATCATGTTTAGGGAACTTTGGATCCCTTGGATTATTGACAATTCATGCTTGTTGCTGTAAGGCACAAAATTTTCTATAACAGGGGGGGGCCTAAAGCCCATATATTCAAGAATTCTCCTGAACCAAGGCATTGTAGTGAAAGGTAGGTTCCCATATCCTTTGTTTTTTCATTTGTAAAGGGGAAAGGAAAATAAATTGTCAGTTCTTTCTAGTAATTACAGTTTGCATAAAGATATACACAATTGTGTTGAGGAATTGTGTGGAGTAAAGGGAGAATTGTAGTCATCGCCCTCCTAAACTCTAAACCCTCAGTCACCTAGGAATTCTCTTAAGATATAGACACCAAACTTCATACAATCATATTGATAGAGAGAGAAGATGACAGGTGGTTTCAACATAAGGGATCCCACCAGAACAACTAGAATATATCTCTATACTCCTGTGGTAGAGATATTTAGAAGGCTTAAATGGTTGGGATTCTTCCAAATACTCAGAGGATATGATGATGATGTAGCTAAGGAATTTGCAATTTCACTCACACCTCAAGCTAGATTCAGTGCCACTACTGTAGCGAGAGGATTGCCACTAACAATTATCCCTGAGATGACTAGTAGAATCACTACAGTTCCTCTAGGTTTACAATGGAGAAAAGAGGATAATTCTAGCAACACATATGACAAGAAGAAATGTTTCTTGGAATATGAGGAACCAATTGAGGAAAAAAATTGGATTAGAAGGGACATCATTCCATATCCTTGGGATGAAGTAAGCTATCACATTCTCAAGTATATTTCTTGTGAGAGAAGGCTCAATATAGTCTACGGTTACTAGTTTAGACATGCCCATGAGTTGAGATTTGGATAAGAGTTACCTCCTCATAGAAGAACTAGTGTGCCTTACCTTTTTTGCAATCAATGATGAACATGAGTATCAAGGTACAGGAAGGAAAGCATCATCAATTGGCACATCATGGAATGATCAAGCTCATACTCGAAGATGCCCTAAGCTAATTAAGAATCCCTATTATGTGGTCCACATTTGCATACATGAACAGAGAAGATGTAATTCATGTAATTGAGTATGAGAGATACCCAAATTCTAATGGTGAGGAAGAGGAAGAAGAAGCAGAAGAAGCAGAGGAATAAGAACCAGAAGAAGAGGAGGAAGAAGAGGATGAAGAAGAAGAATAAGAACCTGAAGAAGGAGAAGGGGAACATGGAGAAGAAGAAGAGGAGGAAGAGATAAATGAAACATTGGAGGAGAAGGACAATAGGGAAGAAGCACAAAAGGATGAATCAAGTCCTGAAATACATAGCAAGGAAGGGGAGGAATCCCCAAGAGTGTATCCTGAACCCACAGAGAAGGAGGGAGATGTTGCCTTGAACACTCTAAGTACACCAATAAAATTAATAGGAAATAGGCAAAGGAAGAATCCCTTATACTTTAAAACAAGGATGAGGACTAGGATAAAGAATGGAAACCCACAAACACCTACCAAGACTCATATCATAATTGAAGACTCACCAAGAGGAGAAGAAAATCTATTCTCCCCATGAATGAGAGGTGAAGAGGGCACAACAAAAAAAGCTTCCCCTAGGTCACCAATCACCTATGTTAGGAGGCTAGCACTAGGTCACCCCCAGCAAAGAAAATTAAATAAGCTTTCACCCCCTTTGAAAAAGGGAAAAGCCTTCTACAGGAAACACAGACAATCCTACATGAAGCTCTATCAGAACTATAGGAAACAAAAAAAGGGAGTAGGAAGGACAGTAGGGACAAAGGGAAAGAAAGGAAGCAACAACACAAGTACAAGGAGATAAAGATACTTCAAAGACGATAAAGTAGGAATCCCAAGAGGTGCGGGAACCTAGCCCATAGCCCAATCTCAGCTCCTATTATAGATTCATTCAAGGAGGTAGAGTAATACCGCAAAAAATTTCCATCCCTCTATTCTTTCATCTTGAAAATGAGAGAACAAAAACACATTGCTTGATGCAAATTGCTAAGTCAAAAAGTGTAGAGGATGTGGGACATATGGAAGAGAAGTTTCTAGAGATGGACATAAAGTTGAGTGAGATAATAGATATGGAAAGAGTGACGAAATCTAAAATAGAGGTTGAGAAAACATGGCTAAGGAGGCAAGTATAGGAAAATAAGAGCCAATTCGCCACTATGGAAAGTTTCCCTATGGAGGCTCTCCAATGTAGGATGCTTGAAAAATCATATTCCTCGTATCTCAAAGAACAATAGCTACAGTTTAAGATAAAGACTCTAGCACAATGAGGGACTATACCTCTCCAAGACTATAGGTAGCTCATTAATCCCTATGACTAAAGCACCCTAAAGGATAGTGCCAAGATATCTTAATCCTACTTACATAACTTGGCCTTAACAGACTTGATTGTGCGGGACCCCAATCTAAAGTTGCAGGGCTTACAACTGATGTACTTGGCATCATGGATGAGTCATCAGTAGGCTAGCGCTAAGGAAGTAAAAAGAGTATTGGAAAGAGAATAAACAAAGCCCCTTTACATAATAGAAAAATAGATAAATTCCATGGATGTCATTAGAACACACAACCTCATCGCCAATGATCCTCAAATTGAACCAAGATACCTTGTCAAACAAGAGAAAGAAGTCACTCATTGTGAGTACACTTTGAGAGTGCTAGGGAATGAAATCCAGCAAGCATGAAAAAGGAGATGGGGCACCCTACCCAACGACCTAAAGATCAGGGAGTATCATTCCTCGGCAAGAATGAGTGATGCACTAGAGAGGACCCCACTATATAAGAAGGCACTGTAGGGACTCAAAATCCACTAGATTGGCTTGAAAATCAGTCTACCATTTCTCTTGGGTATGTTAGAAGAAAGAAAGGAAGAACAAGAAAGAAAAAATGGGAGGAAATAGAGAAGCATGTAGGATTTTATCCACAAGAGGAGGATACAACAACAGAAGCCTAGAATATCAGAGAGGCCACCAACGCAATGAAATACATGGACATATATTGAGTTTCTCAGAGAATGAGAAACACTTTTAGTAGAGGGGTGATGATTAGGCTCATCAATGGGTAAATTATATGGACTTAATACCACTATTAAGTTTATTAAAATCAACTTTTCACATTTCTTTACATGTTTTGTTATATTTTTCTTAGTGGGAAGGGTAAAGATGAGACATCATGTCTTGTAATCTAATTTGCAATTTTGGCTAATTAAAGTGCAGGAAATAGAAGTAGACAATAAAGAGGAATTTTAGGAGATTGTATCTCCCTCCTTAACTCCTCACTCACTCGAAGATTCCTCCACCAGATCTCATCATCTCGAAGTTACAAGTAGCCAATCCATTGAGGTCATTGGTAGCCAAGCCACTGATAGTTGAAGACCTGTTGATCTCTAGTTGCGAGCCAAGCCTCCCTAAATTTAAGGAAGGTGTTTATAGCTTCAGTTATATAAATAAGAATGCCTAGAGCCTCATTGTGATTCGACTTTTTTTGTTGTAGCCAAGAGGAATTTTCGAGCTAGGACATTGTAACTAATGACTCTTATGTATTTTTGATATTTTAATGAAATGAGAATAATTTCATTGATCCAGCACTGAGTTGAGTCAGAGGCCTATATATCTTGGATTAGGGCCCAACCCTAGCAGTAGAGGTTTATGTTTTTATACATGTATGCTTAGATTACATTAATATTTTGTTGTTGAAGGGATTTTGGTTTTATTAATCTGCAAGTATTTGGATGATTAACTAGTTTTTTTCCATTTGTGGACAGATAGATCAATGGTATCATAGAGACAGTAAAAACTTAAAAAAATATTTTTATAGTGGTCTTGACCTCATCTCCCTTACGAGATCTTGATTTGAGTGTTCTATTAACACATCCCAAAGACAATTTTCTTGCTTGATTATTGCATAATATATAGTTTCTTATTGAATAGAACATTGTCTTTGAATTTCTTAGAAGTACTTACAATTTGACATTTTGATCTCTTAAGTTGTATATGGTTTAAAATCACTTCCATTCATAAACATAGCCATTAGCTCTTAATATCTATGTGTTCCTCCATTCAACTCATCTTTTCCATGTATAGATGAATTTATGCATAAATTAAGAAAAATGTGTATGTTGATGTAGGAGCTTCTAATTTGTAGGGATACCTCATCTCATTCGCCCCATCCAAGTCATATCCATCTATGATGCCAAGGTCCAACAAACCCTAAATCCAAATTCTTGTTTTGTATGAAAAGTGGTCATTTCCATTGCGCAAATCCAACCATCTTGAAGCATTTGACTGAGCCTTGGATGATGTGAACCTCATCCATGCGTTTTAGACACCTTTCCCACACTTCATTCTACCTTTCCTACCATATTCTAAGCTTTCAGCTTATTTCCTGTAGTAAAATAGGGCATCCTATAGTAGAACTAAGATATATTGTAGTAGTACAGTAAACATTGTTGCAACATGTTTTAAGAATGAATTAAGTAGAAATGGTCATCTAAGCCTAGATTAGGCCTCAACCTGGCTTCCATACCCTTTAAAAATGCCAAACAGTTTCCTCCATACCTATCTCCCTTGCCACAAAACAAGTGAAAGTTAGCCTTTGCATTCATAAAACTAAACATCAAAAAAGGTTTTTCTGCAATTTCTAAATTAGCACATGCAAGCAACAATCATAATAATTATTAGATCAAATTCCATGCTCAGTTAGTCCAAATCATTAAATGTTATAGAAACGTTAATATAGGTTTATTTTGCAAGAAAAATGTGTAGATGTTTAGCTAGATTCTTTCATGTCACTTTATAGCACCTTCCAATTCAATATTTCATTTCCTAGAGTAGGCAACATTCCCTTTTTACATTAAGGACAATTTTCCCTTTTCCATTTGGTAGTGAGACTCCTTCTAGTCAATAGAAGACTAGTTTCAAAAACCCTAGTGGTATATCACCCCAGTTGAAAAGTGACAAGAGTAGACCATTGCATCTACTCTGTATACAAAACTGTCACCTCCAGGTTTGTACAAACTCTGGGTTGATGAAGTAATGTTGGTAGCCCCAAGAGTTGCAGCATTATTGCTGCAATCTTAGTGCTCATCACTCTACTCGTGAGCTTGGTTCATCATATCATGCATGGATCCATGAGGATATGATAGTGGTATGATAGTGTCAGTATCAACATATGAACTTGCTAGAGAAAGTAAGATACCAGAATGCTTCCATAGCTGAACTGTTTTTTCTTTCTTGTCCAAAAACAAGTGAGTTGGTCTTTTGTATTGGCCAACAAAACCTCACACTAGTTGAATATGGGACGTTGAAAGCACCATATAGCTATATCCATTTGATCCATAGAGTCTAAATCGCACCTCATGGAGCCTTCTACCTAGGTAATGGTAAATAACATGGTGTGAAGTGTGACGTCAATTACCTCTCTGATGGATATCCTTCCACAAACCGTAGATGAATTTGGTCCATAACATCAAACCACATACTCATCTATGCACTCTTCTACCATACTTTTCCCATCAACAACCATTGTTGGGGAACCTTGTTGTTATGTGGAATCTACGACTGTGGACAAACGTATCTTCTAGGTCTAGTGCACTTACCTAAAACAATAGAAAGACAAAGACACTAATGTTTTCCTTCAATTAAATATAAAATGGGATGAAGCCTATTTGGAAGTCCTCATATTTTTCGCTCCTTCGTTTGCTTGAATTCTCCAATCCTAGCTCCAAATGATATTACTACAACCTACATAGTCATATAACACAACGCAACGATCCATGAAATCGAAGAAGAATAAAATATGCAACTAGTTTTCCCTTAAGACCAATCTTGTTCATTATTTCAAGATTGGTGGGTAGCTCGACACTAAATGTGGCCAACAAATCATACATGTAGTACAGTGTGGAGTGCTTAAAGCCAACTTTCTTCGACTAAAGTGAGGAGATATTGGCTAACATGAACACATATCTTACCAAAGAAAGAGAGGGAAAGCTGAAAAATTTTGGATATAGTTCCATATTAGTCTCTCTTTCCCTAGAATGGGTTCCACTACCCTAGCCTTAGCAAATTACACTTGATGTCGTTTATCCGAGGGTACCATGGATGAGGAGGTGGATCGATCATGTGTCCTGACATGTAGGTCCATTGAAGATCAACTTCTCACCAGCCTTCCTTGGGTGGCTAGGTAGACAATTCATTATGGTTAATGATTATCCATACAAAGGGATAGTCACCCTCGAGGGAGACAGATGGGATGTTATAGGTAATAAATTTTGACCATTTGAATTTTTTAAAGTTTTACATTTTTTTGTGTTTTTCATGTTTTTGAGACTTAAACTATTGATCTCTCATACAGATATTGGGCCTGTTTGACCAGAAGGTGCTTCATATCTCCATCATATAGAAGAATAACCATAAGTAGAAGTAGAACCAGTAGAGTTTATTGTAGTCGGACAGGATGCACCACGTTATCTAAATGTATACAAGATCCTAACTAAGGTGGAGCACCACATAGAGGGTTTGATTCATAGGATAGATGAGACTGTGATTGACCAGGTCCTGTTGTGGCTTCAACAACACACCATCAGAGTGCCTAGACATATTGGTCAGCTACTACACAATATAGCTCATGCAATGGTTTTTTATAATGAGAACTTTGATTATTCTACTTAATAAAATAATATACATTTAGATAATGACATGCAATGGAGTGGGCAGACCACGAGTCTGACGATCATAAATTTGACACATATGACACTTCTGGAAAGAAAGAATACAGTCTCGAAAAATGGGAGGCCAAAAGTAACCAATGCGTAAGAGCCTACGCGCAGTAGCATAGCCAGATAAATGACTGTCAGATTCCCCTGACTGGAATTCATTCAAGACTTTCTCATCCTCTGCATGCATGAGGCACCTTTGTCAAATCGTATCAATACCATGCCTTTAAAGAGTGTTTCCAATGGTGATGTAATTATTGGCTTGGTATCAAATATGTCGCTGCTCAAAGTGAGAGGATGTGTCCATACCACGGGTTAGATGATGAAATCAGAAACATTGACTCATATAGGATAGAATTGCCAGATTCTGATTCTAATTTACGGGAAGGAATGTCACATATAATCTTAGAAAAAACTAAGGATTTGTTTGACTTGGATTTGATGAATTCCAGGTCAAACTCTTATAGGATAATGATCCATTTAGATTATTTTCCCCCAACAATTGACATCAAAAGATGTATGTCATAGGGTTGCAATCTGAAACTATTGTAGTTTTCCAAAGCAAAATGTAATCGCAGAACGTTTTATGGCCTGAATGGATGCCAAAGCCAACTTTTCTACATGGATATACATGATCTCAATATCATTAAGACTTTGAATTAGAGAATAAATGGGTTGTGATGTCCCTACATATTCTTCTTGGATCAATACCATTTCTATATTAGAAATGGCAGCAACAGGATATAGGAAATAGTCACATTGGTAATCAGGGGGATGTAATATATATTCCTCAATCATAAAATCTTTCAGGGCATCAAACGCCTTTTGAGTTACGTTATCCCAATGGAAGGGAACCCATTTCTTAATTTGGTGAGTAAATCCTTTGGCTGACTTAGTGCAATTCAACATGAAAAGTCACAGGAAGTTAGCATTCCCTTGAAGTCATTGTAACTAAACAAGTGAAGAAGGTGTAGGCAAGTTGATGATTTCTTGCACTTTCAAAGAATCGATACAAATTCCATGTTTCAAAACAACAAAATTGAGAAGCTGACTAGGACTAACTCATAACATGCACTTGTGTGGATTGAATTGAATGTTATAGTGTGTATACCTTAGGAAAATGGCCTTGAGATGAATTTGGTGATGATTTTCATACTTAGAATGCATAGGGAGATCATTCAAATAGGTATGCACAATATTTTTAATATCATGAAAAGCATATTCCATTTCCTATTGAAATGTGGCCCCAACATTGTTCATATCAAATGGGAGTTTCCGATAAGCAAATGTACCCGAGGGACAAATAAATTTAGTCTGAGGTTGATCGGCCAGAAGAATGTTGATTTGATTATATCCATAGAAACCATCCATGAACAAGTATATTTCACAATTGGTGCAGTCTTCAACAAACTATTCAATGAACGGGGCCGGGCAATTATCTGTTGGACAAGCATGATTCAAGTCTTGATAATCGACACATAGAGAGATTGTCTTGTGTTTCTTCATGACAGGGAAAATATTTGATACCCAATCGGTTAGAGGAATGGATATATTAAACCAACATGAAGGAGTTTTTAAACTTTAGTCTTTATCTGGGTAGCCTTCTTTGCATGGACTGGATGAAGGCACTACCGAATTGGTTTAGCATCAAGATACATTTTAATCTGGTGCACTACAATATTTGGTTTGATACCAAGAATTTCTTCATAATTCAATGCAAAGATATCAAAAAACCATTGAAAAAGGACTTTATAAGTCACAATCTGATATGGAGAGAAATATAAACCAATGTGTAGGCTTTCAACCTTACCTAGTTTAATAAAGATATCAAGAAGTATCATCAGTTTGATATTCGAGAGATTCTTCTTTGAATTGAGTTCATGGATAGAAATGGAATGCATAAAATATCTGACAAAATTAGGTAGATACACACACTAATATTATACTCAATGGAATTTGGTAAGGAGGAATGATGGTGATTTTTGTCCCATGACACATCATTTGGCATCATGAAGTCCATGATGATATCATTAGTAGAGAATATGTGAGACAATGGATCAAAAAATGTACCGTAAGCTAATGATCAATCAACAACATTAATTGAAGAAAATGCATGAGACGCACAAGCTGAATAGATAAATTCATAATCTATTTCAATAGGGCTATGCAATATTCAACCACCAAAATTGTGGATGTTGGTTTCATCTGGTATGATCAAATGATCATCTGGAAAAAATAAGATGATATCATATTGATATAAGAAACCAAAGGTGAGTTGTTGAAAAGAGGAGGAGGAGGAAGCGAAAAGTTTCCCACGAGCAAGGAATCCATCAACAATCTAACCCCAACATGCTGATAGGAATGTAGAGTTTTCCCTACAAGTGTGACACTTTCATTAACATGAGAATGAGAGTTGAAAATGGTGATTTTGTCAATGGCCACAATGCCCCCCTTATGAGGAAAGGAAAAAAATATGGAAATAAGTAGAAATGACTGTGGCCATGGCATAAACCCTTGTACAACTATAATCAAGGGGTCCATAAATAACTTCCACTTTTATGGATACAACATTGCCCGCTAATTTTACTTATCAGGAATTCAGAATACTACAACGCTTATATGTTGTCCTATCAAAATCATTTAATGTGGTAGGTGATTGACTCAGTTGAGGTGAACCGTCACTTTCTAGAAAGACATAGACCTGATGCAGGTCGAATCTCCCTTTTCCACAATAGGGAGATGAATGTTATTTCAACGAATGACGACCTAAATTATAAAATAAAATTGGACTATAAGGTGAGGGATACATTTTTCATGACTGAAAAACAACTAGGTTGGAATTCAATGGATCCAAACATACGATAGCTGAAAGTAAAGTCTTTTTCTAGGTAGGGAATTTGTGCAACATCTAGAGGGTGAACATAGATGATGGAGATTGAGCCAAGTCATTAGATTCATTATAATTTTGAGCAACCATGGCATGAGGTCTGAAACCCAGTTTATCAACAATGCCCTTTGTAGGATTAATATTAAACTCCGTAGGAATCATGGGCGAAGGAGGATCAGATGGATGTGATTCCAAGGTAGCAAGTTGATTGATAAATAAACAAATCAGATGGTTGATATGTTTATTTATCCTGTGACGAATAATATTTCTTATTTTTACCTTTTCCTTTCTTCTTCATTCCTACTTGTTCTTGATATTTTCCTTTTTTAGATGAAATGACATTTATCTCGGAAGAAGAAGCTGTAGGATGATTGGACGAAGAGATTTGGGTAGAAACAATGAGATCATTACCAACTGGTTTGTTCAAAATCTATGAATTGGCAGAACCAATGATTCCATCAAAAACATGAGATTATTTACCAGGAGTGGAAGGAACAACATTAGAGTGTCTCAAATCATCTGGCATATTCTCATAGAGAATTTCATATTGGGTATAGACGAGGTCTAAAAAATGAGTAGGAGAAATTACTTTCTCTTCAGTTATGACTCTACCTTTAGCGACATTGTGGTAAATGGCAACATATATTTAATAAACCATTATTATAGAAATTGATTTGAAGCAAAGGTCTTAAACAATTGGCGAGGATGCCACCACTTGTGAATTTGATCTGAAATGTGGGTGGATTTACTTTGGTTGAAGTTGGTGAGAATTTTTTTTCCATTTTTGTATCAAATGGGTAAATTAGAATGTGCAAGGAAAGTGGTAGCCAAGGAACTAAAATCATGAAAGGAAGCTCTAGGAAACCTGAGGTACCATTTAGTTGTGGCACTTGTAAGAGTATGTTGGAAAACATGTAATCATATGGAATCATCCTTAAGGCAGTTTGAACAACACCATAGATGATATGTCATGACATGCGTTAATGGGTATTTTCTAGGATTCCCATTGAATTTTTGGATATCGGATGGGAAATTGGTGGGAATTATTTGCCACCGAGGCGAATCAGTAATGCTATTGTTGGTAAGTCAAGTGAAATCTAGCAATTCAAGAGTTGCTAAAAAGGGTAACTTCTAGTTAAAATGAGGTGGAGGATAGCCTAGATAAGAAGGAATGGCTTGAGAAATAGGTACTTGGATTCTTGGATAAGGAGGGTTCTGATAAAGAGTCACCTAGGCACAAAAATAAGGAGGATTCTAATAACCATTATATGTGTAACCTTGTTGACCAGCACCAAGATAACCTTAAAAAGTTTGGAATGATTAGGTTTGGATATGTTGGCCTTCAAAAGACACTTGAGGAATACCTTGAGAAGGTAAATAAAATTTCCCTATGGGATTTTTCATCATCCCAGCATAAGGTAGCTTCAATTGGGATTGTGCCATACTATACACATTCTATCCTATCAGAATTTGAGGAGTACCTTTCCCAAGTGGTTGAGATTGTAAGGTACCTTGTAAAGGCTGGGTAAGTGGAAATTGAGGGATACCAGATACCGACAAAATAACTTGATATGAAACAATAACCTATCAAGGTTGACTTACATGTATTTCAATTTGTCGAGGTACAGATGAATGGGTATGAATTTGATATGAAGATGGCACAGGTTGAGGATTTAACAATCGGTCCCAAAATTAACCAGGTTGGATGGGAAAAGTAGCTTTCCAGACATTGTAATCCATTCTAGGATAAGGAGGATTATAACAAACTTGAGGCATACCCACAATAGGTTTCCCCCCTCCCATAAGAGGTGGGAATGATGGATGCAACTGTGATCCAGATGGAGGGTACCCAACACAATGAGAGTTAGGTCAGTGATTATAACCTTGCCCACTAACATAAGAGCCAGCATGTTGTTCAAAAGTAGTGTAGGTAGAGGAGAAGGAGAAAACTATGTAATATTCATAACAGAAGTACCAGATGGAGTTCCCGAAATGGATGACATGGGAGAGGTCCAAGTACTAGATGTTGCAACAGAGAAGGTACTTGATAAATACTTATAGCCAGGTGGGACAGACATGCCACCGTAAAGATGTGCATTTAGTGACGTTGCAAACATGGACGAGGAAGAAAAATTTGATTTCTCAACCATAGTGGTGGACATGGGTTGGGACATCCAATTAGATTGAGTCATGGTTAACAACCCCAGTGAATAGTAGCATAGGAAATTCACGGGTAAGTCCAAACAATCAAGTAAATGAGTGTGTGTCATAGTTTGAAGAGGAGGAAGATGATCAATCTGATAAAAATGAAGTCCACTCCAATGAATAGAAGTAGACGAGAGAGTTTGTTCTTGTGGTATCTCTTCAAAACTCACAACTCTCTATGCAAGAGGTTCACCATCAATGCCAAAATATATAGTCGGAGGTTTTGTCTAAGACAAAGAAAGAAGGGAGAAGGGCCTAAAGTAATAGGTGAATATGGTTGATGTTCCTTAGGTTTAACAAGCTCAAGAAGCAAAGTATATAACTGAGGAAAGTTAGGCTAAATAACCTTTGGAAATAATGTTTCAAGGGTTTCGGTTTCAATTGTGTTAGATTCACTGACAAGAGTAAATGTCATCTCAGACATGGCACACAAAGAGAAAGATTTTTCTAGTTTATCAGATTTAGGAGGAGGACTAGAAGTAGTTCCTGAATTTCCGAATTTGGTAGTTTGTGTATTCTTATGATTTTGATGATGGCCAGGAGTAGCCTTTGGTGGAAGTGGAGGCTTGTTTTTCATTCTACATGAACGAAAAAGAGGGGGATTTTTTTCTTCCACATTAGATAATAAATTTTAGAAATAAACACAACAAATAAATCTAGGCATAAAGGATTATCAAGCAATCCTGAACTATAATATATAACTTAGTGAACCAAGGACTTAACGTACGGTAACCATTCTGCTCGAATTTTGTCTTTGGTGTAACACAATATACAAGGAGACCAACTTGGTTACCTATGTTGATGATAGTAACCTATAGGGTACTCCCAAAATATACTCGATGGTACATGGGAGTACAATGCATATTAGTGTTTTCTAATGCACAACTATTTGATGAGATAATTGCCATATGCTTTACATGCATGGAGTGGTGTCCAATATACCCAAAGGTACATGGAGAACGATCCTATACGCTCACATACATCAAACATGATTTCACCCCGAGGATAGAATGCTAGAGAACAATGACAACTCCTATATTTAATGGTGTGTGAACACGTCTCTAACCTATACCTCTAAATGTTTGTGTTAATGTTACAAATTCTCCTTACGTTTGTTACAGGTCTATTGGGAACATCACTCTTGAAATTCATATCAGTACTTTTAGGGCTCATAAAACACTAATTCAGTTGTTCCATGCCCTAGACAAGTCAACTCATTAAATGCTTCCTTCTATCAAAATTTCCTCACCTGAAGCCTTCATAAAATGCCTTGTTGGGACACCAGCATAGCCCAAGCCCTGAGACATTGCGCTGCAGGGTAGGCATGCCCACTGTGGTATTTACTGATGTGCACTGAGGCCCTCTTTGACCTGTGTTGGGTGAGATTGAGTGAAATTTGCATAGGGTTCTACGAATATTCCTTGATTCTAGATGATTCTAGAAGGATCCCATCTCTTATCTCCTCCTATTAGGTTGAAAATGGATATGTTAAGGATTCGTTAACCTCTTATCCTCTCATCCCTTGCTCCATAAAAAATAACTCCAAGTTTCAAAGGCCATTCCATACCCTCATTTATGACAAAACCACCTCCATTCCCTATAAACTAAGCACTCATCATAGTGATCATGGGGGCTAGAATATGAAGTTTGCAAGGAAATTCTGTTGGTTTGAGAATTGAGTTCATGTTAATCTATGTTATATTGCTGGAATGGTGTGCTTTTGATGTGGTGAGGGTTGGACTGGAACTGGACAAGTGGTAGGATTGAACTGTATTGGGTGATACTCTTCCCTCTACATTAACAAAGAGTTTATTCATTTTCTCTTATTATTGTTCATACCTGTGATGATTATATGTTTCAATGTCTTTGATTCCATTGTTTTATAGTAGATAGATCATCTATGCTTTGATCATTTATTGTTTCTGTTTCTTTTGATACAGGTACCTTTTGAGCGGATTTAGTTCAACTGGGAGAGACAGGAGAGATTCAAAAGAGATCAAGGAAGAGAAAGACTACAAGTAAGTTCCTCCATCTCATATATCTTCTATAAGAAAAGGTTAAACTACTTTATTTATGTTGCTCTAGGTGTAGTCACCCACCTAGGGAAAATGTGTTTATCCATAGATGAAAATTCCATATAACAAATTGGAAACCATACTAGCGAATCATTGATGTTCTTAGTGGCTTAACCTCATCATATTACACCCTAGTAGACCTTTCTTGACTTTATTGATCTTATTTCAGTCTTTTTGAAGTGTTTTTAGTAAAAAAATTTGCCTGAATGGCTCTTGATTTGACTCTCTGGCACCAACGCAGTGTTGGTCTTGACATAGTGCACTGGAGAGCAACCCCTACCTTAGAGATAGTGCATTGTAGCATAGTTTCTCCCTCTCTGGCCTGAGTTGATTCCTCTTAGGCTAAAAAACCCACCTTTGGCTTGATTTTTCCCAAAGTTGCTTATGTTTCTGCTTGCTAAAAGATCAATGATTCTTGTGTTTCTGAAATCAAGTTGTGTTTCTCCTACTAGCCCTACTTTGGCCTTGCTATTTAAGTGTTTCTTAACTGATTTCTTTATCATTTTCAATTCATTTTTAAAGTTAGCTTATAGTCGATTAATTTTTTCTGAAAAGGAAGTGTTGTAAAGTCTTCATTTCTTTCGAAAAGGAACTATTGTAAAGTCTTTTTTTCTTGCGAAAAAGATTGATTTATTGTATGTGCATTAGTTTCCTTTTGCTCATATAGACATTAAGGGAATTGAAAATAAAAACTTTCATTATGCAATTAGAGGTTTATGTGTGCTTGTAGCAATAGTATCGGGAAATTGCATTAGATGTGCTCTTTGCTCTTTGATTAAATATTTTGTTTGCTCTATCCCTTGTAGTTAAGGTTTTCATTGTTCAAAATAAAATGGAAAGAATGTTTCTCATAATAGTTACATTCTAGGAATTGCAAACATACATCGCATGGTGAACCTTGAAAGGAAAATTCTTAAGAGGATCAACTTAAAAGTGATCTCAATTAACCTAATGGAGCATTGTAACTTAACGTATAACATTTAGAGGTCTAGGCAAGAGTCATGTTACGACGTTCTTAAACATAGCAGCTGGTGTTAATTGTTTACAATGCATTCCGAGTGTGATACCTCATTCCACGTATGTAAGTATATCATAGCTCTTCCACGTACCTTCTCGTATATGGGGTGGTGTCATAGTACGAAAAGTATAAAGGAATTCTCTCACTGTGCGGTTTTGCATTAGAAAGTGCTAACATGTATTGGGCCTCCATGTACTTTCAAGTATATATGGAAGGACTACATTAGGTTGCTATCCATCCTTAGGTAACTGAGTTAGCCACCATGTACACTGTGATACACCAAACACATCATTCGGGGAGATTGCCTACACGTATGTTAGGTCCTTGGTTTACTGAGGTAGTATATTGCAGTTCTCAGTTTCTTGGTAATACTTTTGCCCAGATTATCCCTATTTTGTTTTGTTTTGTTATTTTGATTAAAATAAAATTAATTGACTATCTATAACATCCTCCATGTCACTCCTTAGTTGATCCTAGGTTGAAACATATGGCAATAACTTCGAAGCCCACCAATAAAGGAATTCCTTCTGATGCGAATCCTAGTCCTTTTCCTCCTTTCATAAATATAGGTGCTCCATATATGGCTACATTATCCCTTCCGAGATTTACCATTGGCTTGCAAGGATGGTTGTTTTCAACCTCCTTGATTCAAAATATCATGATTTCTTTGCAATTGAGTACTCCTCCACCTATACAAAATCAATCTCTAGTTGATCCTAAGTTGACCCTTTACCTTCTTTGTCAATTGTTTCTTCCTCTTCACCTGGTGAAAGTATTGACACTAGTAACCAGGTGGATAAGAAGAAGAAGAAAGGGAAGAAGAAGAAGAAGAAGAAGAAGAAAATTCAACAGCGGGCAACCAAGAAACCATTGTTTTGAATGCAATTTCTGATGAGAAACCATCCGATAGGCCTCACAAATTTTGATATCCTTGCATACTTTGTATAGGGTACCATCTTCTTCAAAATTGTTTTGGTATTCCTCAGATATTAGAAGAATTGTCTTCTCATTCACATCATCCTATGTCATCAACTTCTGGATATCATGCTAGTGACACACCATCAACTAGTGGTAGTAAAGTTCATGGAAAGAAGGGTAAAATTGAGTTTCCATGTAGGTTATGTGAAGGGAATCACCCCATTAACCTTTTTCCCTATATGGATGAAGCCCAAAAAGTGTTGGATAACCTTCCTACTTCTCCATAGTGACTTCCGTCAGGTTATAGGATACTCTCCCTTAATCCTTCAGTAGTTGATGAAGTAACTGACCCAAATAAACCATCAGTCAAACCCAATTTCTGTGAATGTGAATACCATGAGTCTATACCTGACCAATCAAATGACCCGATTTCACCTTCAGTTAATCATACCTTTCCCATAAAGAGTGAGTATCATACCACTTAGGTTCATTTCATTTCTTTAGATTCTAATGAGCTTGGAGGAAACCCTCTTATTCCATCAAGACAGGAGGAAAATTCTCCCATTCTCGAACTCAAGGGGGTAATTTTTCCGTTCTTATGATACCCCCTACAGGTAGTCTGGTCACTTCCTTTGATTGGAATTGACTTGCAGGGTGTTGTCTTCCTTCTTATGTTCCTTTCCAGATCATAGTACAGGTTTATAATATGATTGTATCTCGCATTATTATAGGTGAAGGTGCATATGTGAGTATCATTTCCTCCACTACCTGGCAAGTGCTTGGCTCGCCGCCACTTGTTCCTATTACCAAGAATCTGTTGGCATTTAACAGAGGAATGAGTCAACCCTTTAGGATCCTTCCTCGGTTGCCTATTACTTTGTGAGAAATTTTTTTTTATCTCAATGTGATGGTAGTCCCAGGTGCTTTAGATTACAATTTACTTCTTGGGCGCGACTATGTTTATGATATGGGAGCTATTATTTCAACACTATTTCGGTGATGTTTTTCCCGCATGAAGGCAAAATTGTTACCATTGATGAACTTTCAATTCGCAGTCCAAATATGGCTTCCAGTCAATCATCTTCCCTAAATGGTCCTTTTGTCCCAATGGTATCTTTGTGGCCATAGGTCAATTATGTGGCAACCCATTCGATGCCTACATCAACTAATGATCAATTTTCTCATGTTGTGCATTATGTACTGGGGGAATTGGAACTAGATATCTCTAATGATATCCTTGCTATGTATCCTTTCTAGTGCATTGTTCTCCCATCTGATAAGAACCTCTTGGAAGTTATGACCTCTTATGGGTCATGATCAATGAATATGAGCATAGTTCCTTGTCTTGTGTCAAGCTTGTTATAAAAAGAAAAAAGGAATATGAGGGTAGTTATTTTACTATGTCAACCTCATTAGAAAAAATGAAACAGGTCCCAGAGCATAGTCCCTTATCTTGTGTCAAGCTTGTTAAAAAATGAAAAAAGGAATCTGAGCAAAGTTCCATTCCTTGTGTCAAGCTCATTAAAAAAGTTAAATAAGGTCCCCTACAACAAATTTCCAATTCGAGTCTTTGATTAGATCTCATAAAAGCCCAGTCAAGTCTTTCATTTGATCTCATAAATGAACCTTCATTCCATCCACCTGATGGCCATGAGTAGTCTACTTAGGTGAATGTAATGTAGCTTGAGGGGCATGCACCTATAATCGAGTCATCATGTTGGGGGCATGTAAACTGAATCCAAGCATAATTTTTCATTTCAAGCTTGTGTAAACATGAAGCTGAATCTAGGTAGAGTTCTCCATGTTTCAAGCTTGTATAAAAATGAACCCATCTCCATTTTAACCCTCGTGATTGGCATTCTATCAACCCCTTCCATCAGACAAGCCTTGGTTTTTGTCCTTCCATCGTCACTATCTACTTGGCTGATAATATGCTTTCACTTGGTTGTTTCACCCTTTTTGGAACAGTTGCGATGAGTGGTCTTATTAGCCAGCCTCTTGACCATTACATTTTTTGAGAAGTTCCAACGTCACCAGAACTAGTTGCTATCCTAGACACCACTCGTTCCTCTAAGTAGAATCCTCTTTAAGCTCTTTTTATACTCTTGAAATATGCAAAGATTTTCGAGCACTTGCCATTTTCAGCTCATAAACAGATTGGAAATGGCATCTACTTAGTATAAGTTTAACCCTTTTACAGAGTGAGATAGATTATTTATGAAAAAGGAATACGTTGATCGAACATGGTCAATAGGTTCTCTCTTATATTATTTTATTCTTTTTCAAACGCGAGAGACAAATTTACGAAAAACATCTTGTGGAGTTTTCTTTTTGTCCCTTTCCAAACTCTCTAAACACGAAAAGGATGGAGTTCTCATTATCGTTAAACTCGTTAAAACATCAAATAGTGAGAAGCTTGTCCATCATGACAAGACCAATTTTCACCTTCACTAGGCTTGTTAAAACATCACATAGCAATGGATTCACCCAAATGTTGAATTATACTACAAGCATATGTTATCCTCCTCAAGCTTATTAAAAAATAGAGAGGTAATTGTCGACAAAGACTGGGGAAAATAGGAAAAGGGATAAATCACTTTATGGTAGCAAGTCGCTCTTGAACATGAAACTTTCACTTAATCTCTACGATTATTTGGGTTGGGTATCTTCTTGATGGTTATCATACCTATGGTCTATCACACCATCCATCACATTGGTTTTGGGTCAATGTTTCCAATTCATTCAGTGTCACCAACATGCTCAAAAGGAGTCACTCTATAAAACTCATCCTTTGCAATACTCATAAACCTTCATTTTCATGACTGCCATCCTGGAATCTTGTGTCGTTAGCCACATTCTGTCTTTAAAATCATTACACTTGTTTCATTTCATTGATTTTGGATACATCAATGCCCTCTTGTGACGAGTCGCTTCTTCTCAAAATCAGCACATTATCCAAGAAGTTGACTTAGAAACACCGTTCCAGTACCTTGAGGCTTGCATACATCAATGTCAAGTTTCTTGCTTTCGACGATAGGTTGACATCGCTGGCCTTCGACCAAGAAACTTTTTATGGTGTTAGACATCAAAATATCTATTCACACCATGTAGAATGTATTGTAGTGCCTTGAGAATCATTATCATTATCGGTGATACCTCTCGCGTCTATTAACGACTTACATCATTGGCTGGTAATCGGATGGTGTCTTCCCATGTTCGACTTCAGATCACATTTTCACATGGTTAGACTCATACTTTAGCGAATGATTGGACGAGATAGAAGACCCCGAATCTACTCTCATCCATCCAGGCTGTGATTTAAGGAAAGTACTAAATCATTTGTACAATGTCTTTACAAGAATGGTCAACCAATCATGGGTCTATATATGTACTATCTATGTACATGCAATGAATTTTTTTTATGTTGAGTATCAGTATGCCTTCCCTCAACAATTCATGAAAAAATTCAAATATCGTGATGTTATGTATTGTAATCGATGTAGTTCACCATCCGATTTAGTTCCTCTCTGTCACATCGTAAAGCATATCACTTGATATTATCACTTTTGACTTCATACTTTAGGGGGAAACTGCGAGAGGTTTATTGGGGCACATCACTCCCAACATTCAGATCAATACTTTTAGTGCTCATCAAACCCTAATTTAGTTGTTACATGCCATAGACAAGTCAACTCATTGAATGCTTCCTTCTATGAAAATCTCATGGCCTGAAAACTTCCTAAAATGCCTCCTTCAGACACCAACGTAGCCCAAGCCTTGAGACATTGAGATGCATAGCAGGCAATCCCACTGTGGCCTATAGTACAGTGCACTTAGGCCCTCCTTGACCTGCATTGGGTGCGATTGAGCGAAATTTTCATAGCGTTCTAGGAATATTCCTTGATTCTAGAAGAATTCCAGCTCTTATCTCTTCCTATGAGCTCAAAATTGGATAGGCTAAGGATCCATTAACCTCCATTCCTCTTATCCCTTGCTCCATAGAAACTAAATCCATGTTTGGAAGGCCATTCAATACCGTCAATTGTGACAAACACACCTCTATTTCCTATAAATTGAGCACTCATCATACTAATCAAGAGGGCTAGAATTTGAAGTTTGCAAGGAAATTATGTTGGCTTGAGAATTGATTTCATGTCAAGCAATGTTATGCTATTGGAATGGTGTTCTTTTGATGTGGTGAGGGTTGGACTGAAGCTGGAGGAGTGGCGCAGGATTGAACTGTATTGGGTGATACTCTTACTTCTACATTAATAGACAATTTATTCCTTTTATCGTATGATGGTTCGTATCTGTGAAGATTATGTGTTTCAATGTCTTTGATTCCATTGTTTTATAGTAGATATATCATGTATGATTTGATCATTTCTTATTTTTGTTTCTCTTGATATACGTACCTTTTGAGTAGATTTAGTTCAAGTGGGAGTGGCGGGAGCGATTCAAAAGTTATCAAGGAAGCAAAAGACTACAAGTAAGTTTCTGCATCTCATCTATCTTCTATAAGAAAAGGTTAAACTATTTCCT